>QANW01009334.1:70361-268698 GCA_003254865.1 Dryas drummondii | reverse complement strand
TCACCGGATTGGTTGACACTCTTCCAAAGGTACTATAAAAGAGGTACCTTCTTGTCACAAAAGGACAACTGAAATCATTATTATACTATTCACTCACTCTGCTCTCAGATCTCTCTGAACACTGACTTGAGCGTCGGAGGAGCTTTGGCCGGCACCACACCGGTGCCCTTCCCGCTCACTTTTGTGTACTTGCGCAGGGTGCTTTGGATATCATTCTCTCTCATTACTCACCAGTCGGACCCAGCTACCCGTTCCTGCTCCACTTCGACGTGTCATCCACTCAGTGGTGGGTCAACGTGCCTACGTAGTTCGACTCGACGTTGACTGCTCTACCATTTTTGAGCATCAACAGTTTGGCGCCGTCTGTGGGAAAGTTACAACTTTTCCCCATTGAATTCTCTACCCTCAGTTGAGGTGCAAAGACCTTCTGAGCTTCCGAGCTCCCAAGCTTCCTAGCTTCCTAGCTTCCTAGCTTCCGAACTTCCGAGCCCCATAATGTCTGACGGAGGCCCTATCCTCGACCAAGTCGACAACACCCCGCTGGGTGACAAGCGGGGCAAGAAGACTGCCGAATCTGATCAGGAGACGTACATCCAATGATTGGAGGCTCAGCTCCAACGAACCCAGGAACAGCTCGACCTCCAAAAGGGTACAACACAGCTGTATGAGCGACTCCTCCGCGACAGGGAAGAGCATACCACTCCCCGGAGTGGTGAGAGGAGGAACCCCCACGACAGGGACGAACACACCACTCTCCGGAGTGGTTAGAGGAATAACCCCCCCCCCCGAAGGGACCAAAATGTTTCGCGTCAGCTGGACGCAGGGGAAGGTAGCCGCCCACCTCCAGGTTTCCAAAAGAGACTTGTCCACCCGGTCAGCCGGGCTCGATATGGCGAGCATCCTACCCGCTCTGAAGAGTTCCACATTTATCGGGACTGTCGTCATCTGCTCGACGACAACCGCTCTCGGCGAGAAGAGCAGCGGACGAACCGGGACGAATCCCACCCGCGTCCCCAAGACTTGGGGGAAGAGCAGGCTCCTCGTCCCAAGCGACGACGGGGAGAAGAGCAGATTTTCTCGGCTGGGCGCCGCGCAGAAGATGACACTTTCACAAGTGAACAAGTCGCTGACTCCGGTAACAGCGGTTCTCTTCGACCAGACCAACTCCAACAACTTCTCATGGACATCAGTGAGCGCCTGAGAAGAGTGGAGGGGGGAAGTCGTGGTGGGCACCCATCTTTAGAAACAAGAGAGCTGCCTGGACCTTTCACAGCTCGCATCCTATCCACTCCTCCGTTTAGCGACGTCTGACCTCCCAAGATCACTCCATACACAGGGAAGGAAGACCCATATGACCACCTCATGAGTTTCAGGTCAGCCCTGGAGTCCAAAGGTGCTGATGACGTTACCAAGTGTCGAATCTTCCCTTCTACCCTCTCTGGCAGTGCAAGGGACTGGTTCTACCAACTTCCTCCAGGCTCAGTTGATTGTTTCAGCGAGCTCCGAGAGCTCTTAATGGGCCAGTATATCATCCAAACCGATAGAATTTACACCACGGATGACCTGACTCGAGTCCGATAGGGCAGCAGTGAATCCCTCCGGGAATACATTACTCGATTTCAGCTGGAGCGATCTCGGTGTCGCGACTGTGATGAGAAGGTAGCCTTCGCCGCTTTCAAGGGTGGTCTCCTAGAAGGGGACTTCTTGTTCAAACTCAACCGCCGCAATCCGCGCACCTACAAAGAACTCATGCAAGAGGCCATTGCCTATGCTACAGCTGAATTCAAAACATATGGAAAGAAGTCGCCCACCGTGGATCGCCCAAGTACCGACCAGGCCATCATAGTGCCACCCCAGCCCAAGCCTTACTCGGGTAACCAGTATGGGGGGTCCGGGAAAAAGTTCAATAAGTTCACCAAAAAACAACTTGGTGATGGTAGAGGTGGAGGACAACGAAGGGAAGAAACTTATCAGACATCCTACGCCTCCAGGTTCAAAGTCTATACAATTCTCACTGTTACTTATACAGAATTGTATCCTCAGATCAAGGACATACTTCCCAAGCTCCCACCCCGCCCACCACAAACACGGTACCGGGCCAACAAGAACTTATTTTGCCTTTATCATAATGACCACGGCTATGACACCGAGGCATGCAGAGCCTTCAAAGAGGCAATAGAAACTTTGGTCCATGAAGGAAAGTTGGATGGTTTTATAGACAAGGAGGCCACCGAGAAGGCCAAGACCGAAGGACAACGACGGGGGCGGGTCAATACCATCTGTGGAGGCCCGACCCTCGCTGGCAACTCCAACAGGGCCAGGAAGGAATACGCCCGAAGTGCTCAGCAATGCTCCGGCGTTATGGCTGTAGACCTCCACCGTGGCAAAAAGACTCCTAAGCTCGGGTGGTCACCCATTTCTTTTGCTGAGGAGGAGGAGCGTGATTTGATCTTCCCACACGATGATCCTTTGGTCATTGAGGCCACCATAGCTAATTTTGATGTGGCTCGGATCCTTATCGATTGTGGTAGCTCCGTCAACATCCTCTTCGCCCCAGCCTTCACAGCTCTTGGGATTGACCGGGAGAGGCTTGACCGGTCGGTCGCTCCTTTACTTAGTTTTTCGGGCGATATGGTCACCCCTCTTAGTGGGATCTACCTTCCACTCACCCTTTGTAGGTATCCTTCGTCCGCTACCACAACCACTCAGTTTCTAGTGGTCGACTGCCCCACAGCGTACAACGTCATCCTGGGACGACCAGCCCTTAACCAACTGAAGGTTATGATCTCCACTCACTTGCTTTTGATCAAGTTCCCGACCCCATGTGACACGGGGGTGGTCAAAGGCAACCAGGTGTCAGCCAGGTCCTGCTATACGACTTCCGTCAAGAAGAAGAAAGAGGCCATGCCCTCTATGGCTGTTTCTGTCTCCCCCACCTGCCCTACCCCGGATCCTCCAGAAGATCCTCGTGATTCATCTTTCAGAGCTATCGCCCAACCAGATGACAGTCATGTGGAAGAGGTTCTCATCTCACCTGCCTACCCGGACCGCAAGGTACGGGTCGGAACCCAGCTCAGTATTGCTCTCCGAGACGAACTCATCAACTTCCTTCGTGCCAATGCTGAAGTCTTTGCTTGGTCTTATGATGACATACATGGGATCTCTCCGGAGGTGATCTCCCATCGCCTAAGTCTTAATCCGCGGCACCGCCTCGTCCGCCAAAAGCGCAGGCAGTACAAGCCCGAAATCTATGCTGCTATGAAGGAAGAAGTTGACAAGTTACAGAAGATTGGTTTCATCCGCGAGGTTTCCTACCCGGATTGGCTGGCCAATGTTGTGATGGTCAAAAAATCAAATGGCAAGTGGCGGATGTGCGTCGACTTCACCGACCTCAACAAGGCCTGCCCCAAAGATAGTTTTCCTCTTACTCGGATTGACCAACTGGTTGATGCCACAGCAGGCCATGCACTCCTTAGTTTCATGGACGCCTACTCCGGCTATAACCAAATCCTTATGCACAGCTCCGACCAGGACAATACGGCCTTCATTACTGACAGGGGCCTATATTGTTACAAAGTCATGCCTTTCGGACTCAAAAATGCCGGGGCCACCTACCAGCGTTTGGTCAACTCCATTTTCTCAGAATATATTGGTAAGTCCATAGAAGTCTATGTGGACGACATGCTTGTCAAGAGTGTCTGGGCGGAGGACCACGTTCACAAACTTTCTGAGATGTTTTTCGTGCTCAAGAAGTACCAAATGCGCCTGAACCCTGCCAAGTGCACGTTCGGCGTATTTTCGGGAAAATTCCTTGGCTTCATGGTAAGCCAACGGGGGATCGAGGCCAACCCTGAAAAAATCAAAGCCTTGATCGATATGCAATCTCCCAGGACTCAGAAGGAAGTGCAGAGCCTAACGGGCAGGGTCGCCGCCTTGACACGATTCATATACAAGGCCATCGACCGTTGTGCCCCATTCTTCAAAACCCTTAAGGCTCGGACAAAATACGTTGACTGGACTCCGGAGTGTGAGCAAGCCTTCCAAGATCTAAAAGAGTACATGGGCAAATCACCTCTACTTTCTAAACCGGAGCCAGGGGAAGAGCTATTCCTTTACTTGTCTGTTTCCCTGACAGCCACCAGTTCAGTCCTAATTCGACTTGAGGACAGGGTTGAGCACCCGGTGTACTATACCAGCAAGGCCCTGCAAGATGCTGAGACCAGGTATCCAGAGATAGAAAAATTAGCCCTTGCCTTGGTCACATCAGCCCGGCGCCTCCGCCCATACTTTCAGGCTCATCCTATCGTGGTTCTCACCAATCAACCACTTAGGCAAGTATTACAGCGACCTGAGGTCTCTGGCCGACTTATCAAATGCTCCATTGAGCTGAGCGAATTTGATATTTCCTACCGCCCTCGGCCCGGGATCAAGGGACAAGCCATTGCAGACTTCATTTCAGAATCTACCTTCCTACCCTAGGCTGAGCCCTACTCCGCCATTGTGTCGACCACCGACCCACCAACCTCTACTACTCCAACAATCCGGTCGGATCGCCTGATCTGGTCTTTATATGTTGATGGATCTTCTAATCAACAGGGCAGTGGAGCCGGACTTGTTTTGATCGCCCTTGACCTGACCACCATTGAGTATGCTCTTCGATTCGGCTTCCAGGCATCCAACAATGAGGCTGAATATGAGGCCCTCATTGCCGGCTTATCTTTGGCACTACATATGGACGTTGAGCAACTCCGAATCTACAGCGATTCTCAACTTGTGGTGAACCAAGTAACGCAGGAATACCAGACCAAGGGTGAGCGCATGGCCGCCTACTTCACCAAAGTTCAAAGCCTACTCAATCAATTCTCAGCATACCGGCTCATACAAATCTTTAGGGCGGACAATGAGAGGGCGGATGCCCTAGCTCGCCTTGCCTCGGCAGTTGACCATGAAGCCGGGAGGTCTGTCCCAGTTGAGTTCTTACCTCAGCGCAGCATTGATGTTATGGAAGTCTGCCAATCTGCGCAACAAGCTAGTTGGATGGACCCTCTCCTTGCATTTCTTAAGCATGGGAACCCACCCGCAGACAAGGCTGAGGCTCGGCGCCTTCGCCATAGAGCTTCCCGGTACACCGTTATTAACGACAAGTTATACAAGCGGGGTTTCTCCCTGCCATACTTGCGCTGCCTTACCCCCGAACAAGGCGACTATATCCTCCGGGAGATCCATGAAGGGGTCTGTGGCAATCATGCAGGGGCCCACTCTTTAGCCCACAAGGCCATCCGCCAAGTCTATTATTGCCCGACCCTCCGTGCTGATGCAAGGAAGCTCACCCAGAAATGCATCAAGTGCCAGAAATTTGCCACTTTTCCGCACCAACCACCCGAGCCCCTAACTACCATGAATAGTCCTTGGCCCTTTGCCCAATGGGGCCTTGACTTAATCGGACCAATGACCGAGGGGAAGGGCAAGGTCAAAATGGCAGTAGTCGCAGTGGACTACTTCACTAAGTGGGCAGAGGCCGAGCCCTTGGCCAAGGCAACCACCCAGACCATCAAGAGGTTTGTATGGAAGAACATAATTTGCCGCTTTGGTCTCCCTTACGCCATTATCACTGACAATGGCAAGCAATTCGACAACAAAGAGTTCAAGTCATTTTGCTCCGCCTTCAACATCAAGGTTTTCTTTGCCTCTCCTGGTCATCCTTAGGCCAACGGGCAGGTCGAGGCAGTCAACAGGACCATTAAGCATACCTTGAAGACCAAGCTTGATGCAAAGAAGGGAAAGTGGCCTGACCTCCTACCCGAAGTCTTATGGTCCTACCGGACGACTTGTCGATCCTCGACCGGGGAAACCCCCTTTTCTTTGGCCTTTGCTTTTGAAGCAGTTATCCCAGTTGAGGTCGGGCTTGCCTCTTACCGCCTCGACACATTTCAGCCCGAGAACAATGCTGACCAGCTAGCCCTCAGTCTCGACTTAGCTGAAGAGCATTGGGCCCAGGCTGAGCTACACAAGTATACCTACCAGCAACGAGCCACTCGATATTACAATTCTAAAGTTAAGCCTCGTCACTTCCGAGTGGGGGACTTGGTCCTGCGCAGCACTACCTTGGCCAAAACGGGTGCTCTAAAACCTAATTGGGAAGGACCGTACGAAGTCATTGAAGTCATCCGCCCAGGCACATACAGGCTCCGTGCCACAACCGGCAAGGAACTCGGCCACCCTTGGCACGCCGAGCACCTCCGCTACTTTTACAAGTAGACAAATGTTGTACCCCCCGGGGACTTTCCAATTTTATCTATGTTATCACTTTCAATAAATATAAGTCCTACCACGGACACGTTTTTCTTCATTTTTATTCAAAGTGTTAATTGGCTGTATGGACCCCCGGGCCATCAGACATCCGACCCTGCCCATATCCGCCCATGCATTCAAGGGAAGCTAAGTACCATGCATTCAGGGCGCGGCTATGGCAACTGCATTCAAGGGAAACTAAGTACCATGCATTCACAGAAGTCCTACCACGGACACATTTTTCTTCATTTTTATTCAAAGTGTTAATTGGCTGTATGGACCCCCGGGCCATCAGACATCCGACCCTGCCCATATCCGCCCCATGCATTCAAGGGAAGCCAAATACCATGCATTCAGGGCGCGGCTATGGCACATGCATTCAAGGGAAATTAAGTACCATGCATTCGCGGGAGAATCAATTTCATGCATCTAAGGGAAACTAAGTACCATGCATTCGAGAAAAATCTGCAATACCATGTATTCAAAAGAAGGGCATCCTACCCCATAACGGGTCGGACACCCTCCAAATCATCCAAATAATAATAAGTACAAAACTTAATAATCAAAAGAGTTTGCAAGTTGGCACGGGCCACATCCGACCCGACCATACAACTCAAACCAAAATACGGCAATGGTCCGCCCACCCCTGCCCCCGGTCCATAAGTGCAACAAATGCCTATTTGGGATCCTCTCCCATGTCACGCTCCCCAACTGGAGATGCTCTGTTCTCATGCTCTATCTCCTGGGCATCTTCCTCCGGGACGTTGCCAGGCACTTCGTTGCCAGCCCCTAGTAGACCACGCACGCGGTCCCAGTCAAAGTCAGGGCACATCTTCTCGAGCTCCAATTTGC
Source organism: Dryas drummondii (assembly GCA_003254865.1). Classification (NCBI taxonomy): domain Eukaryota; kingdom Viridiplantae; phylum Streptophyta; class Magnoliopsida; order Rosales; family Rosaceae; genus Dryas; species Dryas drummondii. The sequence goes on along the minus strand of QANW01009334.1, from coordinate 261,555 downwards.
AATCGCCAAAGCCCATGGCATAGCCGCTGTTATACTTATTGTCCAACTCCTGCCTAGCCTAGTCCGCCTCTTGCTTGGCTTGGCTCAGCTCCTGCCCGCTCTGCTCCAACTCTTGCCTAGCCTGGTCTGCCTCCTTCCTGGCCTGCAGCAGCTCGGCCTGCAACGCCTGGTTCTGGGCCACCAGGGTACCGACCCTCTCCTCGGCTGAGAGCGCTCTGTCCTTCCACACCACGAAGCTCGACATCTCGTCCTTCATCTTCTCCACTGTGGCCAGGACACTAACATGTGCCTGATAAGTAAAGAACAGTGCCTGCCAGGTCGAGTGCCACGAAAATGTTATCACAAGCTATAAAGTTTAAACTTTGGACATCTCATCATAATATACCTGGGACTGCTCAGAAAAGGCCCGCTGCAAAACAGATAGTGGCTCAACACCATCGCCAATTACCCGGTCATCCCTTCCCTTCTTCAGGGATCCTCCAAAGTCTGTCACTGCCTGCTGTGCCAGACGATCCTCCTCTAGGACAGGGTCAGACGCAGTGGCTGCCCTCTTGCCCTCTCTCCCGGGCTCGGCCGCATCTAATCCCGTCTTCCTTTTCCTTACGGGAGAAGCCGCCTTCGGAACCTGGGTGTTGATAGACCCACTTTGCCTCATACCCCCGGGCACCGTTGCACCTCTACTTGCATTCCCCTGGGATGAGCCACCCCCGGCCAACAGCGCGCCCCCATCATCATCCTCCTCTGAGCGGGCGGGGCATGACCAACCGGTCTACTTGTTTTCTTCGTATTGGCCATTTTCACTGAAAGACAACAAAAGATTCAATGAGCACAAATTATTATCTCATCAACTAATACTCCAAGAGGGGAAGTACAGAAGCTCACCTGGGACTCCGAAGCCGTACTTGACCAACTTTTCAGGAGACAAGAGGTAGGCAGCGCTCAACTTTCGAGCAGGTCGACTAAGCACTCTTCGCACCTCTTCCGCGCTACCCTCCGACAATGGAAGTCTCTCCCACTCACCCCCTGCAAAATCAAACCACCAAATACTACTATTAGTATAAGCATAACATCAGCTACTATTTCAAGTGTACATAGACCACTGCATCAGCTCGGCCAGGCAACCAATTATGTGGAAATTCGTCGGTACTCTATACGTGGTCATCCTATCACTCCGGCCAAATTCCCAGGCTCCACTCGCGAAAAACCATTTTTTCTTCCATTCCTTATGAGCGTCCGGGTGGCCCACCTGTATTTGGCGAGTCGTACCATCAGTGAACTGCCCATTTGCCAACTGCGCAGTACATCCACCCTCGCAATTTGGGGCTCGACTTAATCTCAAACAAGTTTGAGAATTGAGCCATATTCGGGGCGTCATACCTCTCATCTCGGAACAATACATACAGCCCAATTAATGTTCTCCAACTATTGGGCGTCAGCTGCGCTGGTGCAATCCCTAACTTCCTCAACATATACTGGAAATAGGTGTGGAGAGGAAGCCTAAACCCATGGTGGAAACTCTTGGCAAAACACAAAATATGCCCCTCCGGCGGGTCACTCAAGACATCACCCTCTCCCGGGAGGCTCAGATGGATATAATCGGGAATGTGGAACTCCACCCTCAATTTTTCAAGGTCCTCCTCCGTCATCCTGTTCTCACACAACCCATCCACGGACCAGTATGTCTTAGGCACAATGTGCCTACCCACATCACCACAACTGGTGGGCATCTCTCCATCATCGCTGTCCTCACTACCAGAGCCTTTTCCCTCACTTCCCATCACCATGGACAAGCTCTCCTGGACGGTCTTAAGCACTTTGCCCACTCCCATATTTCCACAACCCATCCGGGGTCGGGGCATATTGGGCCTCATCGGCGTCCCATCACTTGTGGACGCCCGATCAGACTCCTCCTCATCCATAGAACTGTTCTCATCTGAGGACGCCATGGAATGTCCGACCTCAGCGCACCTGCCCATCCAAGACAACACCACGGACATATCAGATCAATATTGTTTTCCCACCCCCCCCCATATGTGCTCTTCTACCCCCAATTTGGGAACATTCAGCCTATCACCTTTTCACATGCTCAGCCACCAATCATTTATCAAAGCAAATATTCACAATATCAATTCAAGCAGACAAGCAATAAAAACACAAGCCTTTACCTGTATTCAGTGGCTCCCCCGACTCAGACGGGTTCCGACCCACTTATCTTGTCTCTTCAATACCTGACCAAGAACATAACACCCAATAAGTTACAAAGTCCAAAAATGAAGGCATGCTGCCTACCCAGTGCTCAGCACGGCCCATACCGACTTGCACCTCCACCTGCCCCTACTCACATTTTCCACAAAATTGACAAACAGAATTCCAAGGTCCGCCTCAGGCTGGACGACCACAACTTCTCAAAGTTCTCAATTTTCAAAGGCACAATCAATATATCAAGTGGGTAGGAAAATTTTTATTTGAATTACATACCTCCAAGTGTGAGAATCAATGCTGCCCGAGCCCACTCAGCCACCCTCCGCGCAGCCCAAACTCCTCCTTCACGACCCGAACAGGCCCCAGCCACTCCCACTTTTCCGGCCCGAGCCCTTCTCCTCACAAATCCTACCCGAGCAGTTTTTTTTCTTGTTCTATTTCGAAAACACAGCTGCCTTTTGAGTTATTTTCTTTTAACACCCACTCTCTCTCTCCAAAAGTCTTCTACAGTAACACATGTGAGATTTGGGGTGGGTCTTTTATACCTGAGCTACACTACTTAATCCCAGATTCTTATTTACAAAGGGCAACATCCCACCAGTACATTGAACAGGGTTCACTGGGTTTTTTGCGAAGCGTTTACTGCTCGGAATACAGGGTGATCAGCAATTCAAAAAAAAAAAAAAAGACAGAAAGAAAAAGCGACGTATGAAACCCCCCAAGCTTTCCTACAGTACAGCTTTTCTTGCTAAGGAACTTGGGGGACTTCTGGACAATAGCTTAAGCAGGAACAAGTATGTGGTTACTTGTCGTTCTGCTCGGACTTTTTTGTGTACAAAGTTCCCAACCAAGAAATATCTTTTGCTCGGAAACTTGGGGGACTTCTGTTCGTATGATTAATCGTCTAGGCATAACGACAAGTCACACAAGGCTTAACATCGTGCTGTTTGGGCCTAGGCCCAAAAGACTAAGCCCTTCCTGGGCTCCTAGCCCCCGACCTCCTAGGCTCCGGCCTCCCAAGCTCAAGCCTCCTGGGCCCCCGACCCGTGTCAACTCACTCGGATCCTCGAGACCGGTGACACGTGGCGCTCGTACAGTGCAAGTCACCACAAAGGACACGTGTCGTCACCGGATTGGTTGACACTCTTCCAAAGGTACTATAAAAGAGGTACCTTCTTGTCACAAAAGGACAACTGAAATCATTATTATACTATTCACTCACTCTGCTCTCAGATCTCTCTGAACACTGACTTGAGCGTCGGAGGAGCTTTAGCCGGCACCACACCGGTGCCCTTCCCGCTCACTTTTGTGTACTTGCGCAGGGTGCTTTGGATATCATTCTCTCTCATTACTCACCAGTCGGACCCAGCTACCCGTTCCTGCTCCACTTCGACGTGTCATCCACTCAGTGGTGGGTCAACGTGCCTACGTAGTTCGACTCGACGTTGACTGCTCTACCATTTTTGAGCATCAACACCTATGAATGAGAAGATCTATGATTATCCTAAACATTCCAAGAATTGGTACCGATGATGATGAAGAGGAACTAGCAATGGTTAATTTGTACCAAAACTATATAGGCATTTATGTTTAGTTTTTGTTATACACAGTTTATAGGTTGAATATAGGTGCTTTAGTGTGTTGTATGTTTTTTTAAAGATGATTGAATTAATGATCTCTAGAGAACATTATAGTATAAATTTTATGTATGTCACTGTGTCAAACGATCATTGCCTCTGGAACTCAATTAGATAAAAAATTTTGTTTGAATATTTGAACTTATATTCATTTCGAATTTTGTCTTTCTCATTTTCCCACATTCCAAGTTGAAGAAAAAAATATTCATAGAGAACTTCCTATGTGGTTCATATTCATACATTTTCAACAACTTCCCATTCAGTTCATGAATTAGTTTATGAACAAATTCCAAAACACTATGCATATTAGTTACACCATATATTAATTTAAGTCTATATTCATGTACCCGCAAATCGGACTACAGATTGAAAAATTTTATGGTTTCCACACTTGATTAGATATATACATATATATATATGCACAAGAGTATTTTGGTTATAAGCCCCAAAATACAACTCATTTTAGTTATAAACCCACACATTTTTTCTATTTATTTTTAAGTTACAAAATGTATTTTTACACTACAAATATATATTTTTAAGTCATGTTTCCATCACGTACATATTCAAATATAACATGAGCCTCCAAATTAAGTCTTGCAATCAAGGAACGCAAAATGCGCCCTAATTGGTTAAATGGCTAGAGTAAATTTTGTCTTTATTATTAAAAATTGGTTTATATGTGTATGCCTTTTTATGTTTAAGATGAGGTAAACCTCAACGGAAGGGCTTGTATACCCTGTATATATATATATATTCAAATATAACATGAGCCTCCAAATTAAGTCTTGCAATCAAGGAACGCAAAATGCACCCTAATTGGTTAAATGGCTAGAGTAAATTTTGTCTTTATTATTAAAAATTGGTTTATATGTGTATGCCTCTTTATGTTTAAGATGAGGTAAACCTCAACGGAAGGGCTTGTATACCCTGTATATATATATATACACACACATATATACACAAACATTCTCTGCAGGACGTCCGTTAAAGAACAGACATAGGTATTTCTATGACATTTTGTCATTTTTAGGCCATTTTTTATAGGGTACTTCAACATGTTAGGGTATAGGGTTCTTTATTTAAGGGTATAGAATTATTGTAGAGGTTATATTTTAAGTTTTAACCGTCCAAAACTTGGGAGTTAAAACCTAAATTCTAACCAAGGAACGGGAACTCAAAATCATGAGTTAAAACCAAGAAATATGTCTCGATTGATGATTTATAGCCTAAATAGTTAAATCCTGTCAAGTTTAAGATTAACTGATAAAAAAAAGCCATAAAACATATGCGTTCCGTCCTGCAAAGAGAATTTCTGCACATATATATGGTCAGAATCTTGGGACTAGGGCTGGCAATTAGTCGTGTCATGTCGGATTTGTGTTGTGTCATTCTGTGTTCGTGTTAAATATTAATCAACCCGAATCTGACCCATTTAATTAATCGTGTCAAAAGACTCAACCCTAACCCAACTCGTTTATTTTCGTGTCGTTTTTGGGTTGACCCATATATATAGTGACCCAAAACTTAAACATAATTTCTTGTATTTTTAAACCAAAGTAGTTACTTATACATTACCTTTAAAAGATAAAATATATATTTAATCATAATACTAATAAAACCATATACAAATAAGTCATAATTCTACAATAGATTATATAATACATATTAAAAAATGAGAAAAATGAGAATCTAATTAAATCTAATTAAATCTCCGAAATCCCTCTGTGATGAGTTCAAATCTATCGTAGCAAAATTCTGGTGGGGGCAAAAGGAGGATGAGGACAAAATCCATTGGTTAAGTTGGAGTAAGCTCTGCAAATCTAAAAAAGAGGGATGACTTGGATTCAGGAATCTGTCTAAGTTTAATAAGGCTTTGTTAGCCTAGCAAGCTTGGAGATTGTGCCATGAACCAGATTAAGATTGGTCTAAGGTTTTAAAAGGGATCTATTTCCCTAATTCTTACTTTTGATGTGCTCAAAAAGGTGGGAATGCATCCTGAGCCTGGTCTAGTATTCTGGAAGAAAGAGAGGTTCTTAAATCTGGGGAAAGATGGCAGTTTGGTAATGGCAAAGCTATTAGTATTTAGCAAGATACCTGGATTCCAGGTAATTGTTCTCCTATTACTTGAAATCCTATTCTTGGGGCTTCTGACATTCCATCTAAGGTGTTTGAGCTTGTTGACTGGGAAGCTAAGCAGTGGAATATCCCAAGTGATTCCTATTATATTTCTCCTACTATACTGAAAGTAGTCTGAAACAGATTGAAGAGATTCCTATCTTATCAGAGTAATTTTTAGACAAGTTAATATATAAGGCCTTATTTGAAATCAGGAACATACACTGTTAAGAGGGGATATCACTAGCTCCACTCACAGAAGATTATTCCAAATTCTATTTCTAGACATACATCTCATCAATAAAATTGTAGAGTATGGAAAATGCTATAGAAAGCTCATACTTTGCCAAAAGTGATTCACTTCATCTGGAGGGTGTTGTCAAATGCCCTGGCTGCAAACAACAATCTTCACCAGGAAAAAGATTTCAAGCCATCCCATTTGTTCAATTTGTGGAGAAGCCCCTAAAACCATTGAACTTTTTCTGTTATTATGTCCATAGGTGGATCTGGTTTGGTATGAATGTATTGGGTACAGGGTTGCAAAGTCAGAGATTACCTGGTTTGACAATTGGCTTCTTGGTATTTTGGATCAATTGGGGAAGGAGTCTTGATTGCTCTTGAGTTGGGTTTGCTTCATTTGCTGGACTATCTGGAAGTTCCGCTGTTATGCTGTCTTTCAGAGAAGCTATACGAGCTTGTGGTGAGTTCTGAAAGTGAATGGCGAGCTTCCCCCACTCATCTTCTCCAAGTTTCTGGCTTTCCCCTGAGACAAAGTTTCCCATGCAGCTGGATCAAAGTAATTGGCCTGTGGGTCTGCTCTCCATTGTGTTGGTAGAGGCTAAAGCGGTGTGTGAAGGCTTAGCTTGTGCCAAAGCTGAAGGCTTTACAGAGATTGCTGTTGAATCCGCGATTACACTTTTCTTCGGTGCGCTGGACTTGGGTAGAGGAAAGCGAACATGGCTGCGGACGCTTGAGATTGTTCTCAATCTTCTGATGTAGATTGACTGGTTTATTCCTTCCTATTTCATTTTAAAACTGTGCGTTTTGTTTTCTTTTTAATATATGTGATGATATATGAATATATCATATATGAGGTCCTTTGAGGTTTTTTTTTTTTACTTCAATTCGGACTTTTCAATGAGACTTAAGCATCAGTTTTATTCATTGGCTTTGGAGTATATGAGATCTAAAGGCTAAAAAACATTGTGAAAATATTGGTAAAAGTGACTGCATGTTTCATTATCATGACATTAAAATAATTGTGATAATAATCAAATTACTAAATACTTTTGGATTTGAATGATTTTTTGTAAAAATCATCTTTAGATAAAGATACAAACAATGAACCGATTCGAATCGTAAGATCTGTAATGGGCCCAAGGAAATTATATATATATATATATAGCCCCCAACAACATTTTATTTCAAGGTTTTATTTTGGGGGTTTTTCCTTTTGGTCCATTCAGCTTGCTATTTCATAATCACTCAAATTAAGAGGAAAAACTCAAATGCTCATGTCAATATATGCAATTATAGTGACTTTTTTTTTTTTTTGTGAAATGTTTTAATTTATGTTGTTTTTGTTGACTATAGGGTTTATAAACTAATTAATAAAAAATCATATTATCATATGATAAAATCTTGAAAATGTACTAATATGGTGTTATTTAACATATCTTAGGGGTTATCCGAGTTTGATATAACTCATATAAGTCGATGTTTTCTACGAAAAATAAATTTATAAGGAGTATGCAAATCGAATAGTAGTATGTACGTCAATGCATGCAATGCATGTAAAATGTACAAAATGAGATTCGCACATGCATGATAGTAGGTTTTGGGCGCGCTCCAGTTATAAATACTTATACGAAAACTATGTTTCTAAAAATACTTTTAAGTTCAATTATGAACTACAGCACGGGCCCATTACTATTTTAAATTTTTGTGGCATTAGTTAACTATTTATGGATCAAATGGCATCCAACTAATTAATTATTTAAACTATTTAATTAATTAATTAACTATTTGTACTGCTGAAACTGTAAAACACATAACAAAGGGTCATATATTGCACTTAGAGATTGTTAAAAAAAAATTCAGACAGGTGTATCTACTATTTAAAAATATGTCTCTTGGATATTTAGGTGACAAAAACTGTGCTCCTGTGAGCAGTTTCTCTGTGGCTTTAATGGTGGAGACTAGAGAATGATGTTAAAGTTGATGGTGATGACCAGGATTTCTAGTCACATACAATAGCCTCTGCCTAACCAAGTGTGCACTTGATAATTCATACGAGCTTCTGCTATATTTAAAGATTAAGTTGTGTATCATTTGCCTAATCTTTGTACATTGATTGAATACAAAGTTACAAACAATGGTTTCGATCAGTGACATACAAATTTTTTCATGCTTTGTACATATGTGTAAAATCCAAATATTTGAGCTCAAGTTTGATGGGTGTCAAATTTTAATTTAGAAGCTTCCGCTGACAGAACCAGGCTTTATCTGTATGGATAGACTTATTTTAGATGTCAACCAAGGTCAGCCTTGTGTAGAGTTGTGTAGAGTTTTGATCTTGTCTTAATATTTCTTCATCTTGTAGCTGAGTGAGCATTCTTTTAAAGGTGCTGGACATTATTGGGAACTAGTATAGAAGACCTTCAGCTTCTTCAATCACCTCAAATTCATCTAAATTAAAGGTTTTAAGTTTGAAGGGGATGAACTACATTTAGCAAGGGTGCTTTAGGGAAGTCAATGTTCTTGGAAACTATGGTGCTAGCTAGTTCTTCCAAGGAATGACCTTTCCAATTTGGTTAATTGTGAGGATTTGCCCACTTTTAACGAACTCTGTCACTTGGAAACTGTCTCCACAAGTAAGAGTAGTAATATCTCAACGTATTTATGATTTCGAAAGTGTTGAGGCTCACTTATGTAGCTTTATATCTCTCTCAAATCCCAAAGATATATCAAAGAGACGCAATACCATTAGGTATATGGCACAACACAAGCACGACATAAGCTAAACAAGACACGAGCACAAGCACAAAATGGGCCAGAACTAGAAACAACCCATTTCACTCTTTTTTCTTTTTTTTTTTGGCCACTCAACCCGTTACACTCTTAAAGAAAAGGGTATGTGGGCCAACACATTAAAGGCACTATCTTGAATGAGTTGCAAGTCAAAGGTCGTGTCAGTCCTAGGTCTTACCTATATGGGCCAACAAAAGAGCATGACACAAGCACAAGCACAAAATGGGCCAGAACTAGAAACAACCCGTTTCACTCTTTTTTCTTTTTTTTTTGCCACTCAACCCGTTACACTCTTAAAGAAAAGGGTATGTGGGCCAACACATTAAAGGCACTATCTTGAATAAGTTGCAAGTCAAAGGTCGTGTCAGTCTAGATCTTACCTATATGGGCCAACAAAAGAGCATGACAATATGATCAAATGGGACAGCACGAGCACGACAAGATGACCAACACGAACACAATTACACATAGCACAAATTGGCCCAATTTAAATGGGCCTCACCAAATCACAGTGATCTCATTAGTACCCTTGAAAATGTACCTTTTGCCTCCCTAATAGGGTAATCGACACACATATTCACTTTATTTCCATAAAAAAGACGGTTCAGACCAACCACGTGGCAAAAGAGGTCCACGAAGTCCTAGTTGTTCAGTCGCAAACTCAATTTCAACAAAGAGTTTTCGATGAAGCACAATTAGTTTGACTTCATCGTTATAGCGATTCTGATTCTTGATGTTGATTCAGTTCTTGAGATCAAGATATCTCAGGCTCCATTTCGACTCAAACGGGCTCCAATCCTTGTTGAAGAGATGGATCAAAAAATGCATCGAAAAAGGCCTCGAAGAGTTCAATCTTCATATTTGCCAAGAAATATGACCTTGCCACCTCCCTGCTTTATAGAAGTTAAAACACTATGTTGAGGCTCTCTAATGCGGTCTTAAATCTCACCCAAATCTCAAAGGTCTGTCGTTTCTCACCACTCTGGTCCTCAGAAAAGTCTATATTCTATCAAAATGGTGGACATAGTGTTTTACCATTATGCTCTCCCCGAGACCTTCAACTTAGGTAACTACTAGGACATTAGCTACAGAGGATTCGAGTTCGAAACAAGCGCTTTAGGTATTGAAGGTCAAAGAGTGTATGAATATCATTTGGATTGAGATTAATGCTTAGACACCCCGAAAATTCTTGATGGGTATTTCGATCAGAAAGGCGCAATACCACTTTTGGAACCTTAATGAATTGCTTATGGAAGCTAGGTCCAATCTTCTGCAATATTGATGATGTTATTTGTTTTCTTATAAATTATCCTTACCTAGAGAAATTATTTATAAATGTGAGTACAATACTCTTTAATGAGTCTTTCTATCTATTAGGTTACTCAATTTAATTTAGCTTTTTTTTTTTTGGTCAAAATTTAATTTAGCTTATTCAATCACCTCAAATTTGTCAAAACAAAAGGTGTTTTAAGTTTCAAGGGCATGAACTACATTTGTCAAGGCTTCTTCAAGTCATGTACCCACTTGTATCAGACTCTTTTGTCACTTTTAAAACTATCTTCACAAGCCGAAGTAGTTATATGTGAACCTCTCACTGAGAAGATCTATGGTTATGCTAAACAATCCAAGACTTGGTACTGAAGATGATCAAGAGAAGCTAGCAATGGTTAATTTGTTCCAAAACTTTATAGACATTTACGTTAGTGTTTGTTATACACGTCTATATGTTGAATATTATAGCATTAGTGTGTTGTATGTTTCTATAAGATGATTGAATGGTCTCTAGCGAAACATTGTAGCATCAATTTTATGTATGCCACAGTGTCAAAGGATTGATTACTTTTGTTACTCAATCAGTTGGAATTACATGGCTATTTGAACTTAATTTGCATTTTAATCTTATTCCCATGCCACATTCCAAGTTGACCAAGACTATGCATAGAGAACGTCCTACATTGTTTATATATATACATACATATATTCATACATTTTATTTTAAAAACTTCCCATTTAGTTCATGAATCAGTTCATGGACAGATTCATAGAGAAAACACTATGCATAAAATCGATTAATTCGTGACACCAAAGGCTATATTGCAATCCAGTACAACATGATGGGTGGTAATAGGGATTCGCATGTCGCATTGATACACACATATCATAATAATTGGTCGATACGAACACACGCATGATGTCAAATTTTATCAACACGAACACGACCCAATTATTACACGTGTAACAAGATGACAAGCATAACCAGTTTATCTAGCAGATAACCTGATACGATTAAAATTTCGGGTTGACACGATTAATTAGTTTTTTAACACATTTATAACCTATACGATTAAAATCTTATCTATTTGTCACCACAATTAAACTTAAAAGATCATATATAACATTAAGAAATAAAATTTAAATGCAAATTAAATTTCTATTAAAAAAAAAAAAGGTAAGTTCTAAATAAATTATGATCATATATATTAAATATAATAGGTTATAAATAGTGTCAACATGACATGATTATTAAACATATATACGAGCCAATGACCATATGGTTTAGTGGATGACACTCAGTGTCTGTTTGTCGAAGTAAGTCATGAGTTCAAATCTCATAGACGATAGTTAATTAATAACAACATGATTATTAAACATATCAATTCTTGTTATTTTTGGATTTCGAAAAGAAGATGATTACATGATAAGCTAATTGACAACAATATGATTATACCTAACGCAAACCCATTTAGTTTGTATCGTTTTTTGAGTCGTGTCCAAAATTGCCACACCTAGCAAGCATGGACCGATTAGGGTGTTTTTCATCTGATGCGTTATGAGATCATATCTATCTCATTTCTCTTATGGTTATGGGTAGGTTACATTAATTGTTTCAATGGGCCCAAAGGCCCAAAACAAATGGACAGCCGGATTTGTTTCAATGAGCCCAGCAACCCATTTGTTTTCTTTAACCACATTATTCATGCATCTTCTAACTATAATACCAGATCAGAATCAAAAGCTCAATGAACAGTATAGACTTCATACATACAGAAATAAATAAAAAATCTAATGAAAGGCTGTTAAAACTCAAACAGTTCCTCATTCTTTGGCCTCCTCAAATTTTGCTACTTGTTTCTTACTCTACCACTCTTCACTACACAACTAGTTAGTTGCAGTAAGTTGTGTTTTAAGTCTATCCACTCACTCCTTTTCCACTGGTTTTTAATCTTCTTTTCAAAAACCTAAGATTAATTTTTTAAATCAATAATAAAAGATACATGTTGAAGTTAATGTAGATAATTCATGGTCTTTTAAAATTTGTGTCCATATTTTATCCAATTTTGTTCTTCACTTACCCCAACAAATAGAAATCACCAATTTAAAATTTTAAAATGAAGATAGTTATCATATTTTTCAAATTTTGGGAAGTTTTTCTTTTTTAATGAAAACTGATTGAAGGTTTGATTTTGAAAAATAAATGAATTGATAGACTTCCAAATATAATTTTGGGCAAGATAAAGAAACAAGGATAGCAAGTTAGCAACCAATAAGGAAAATTAAGTCCACCAAGGGCACCAACACAGAAAATAAATAAATATTTAAATTAAGCATGCTTTCGCTTTCATTAAAAAAAAAAAAAAGACATGCTTTCGGTTCGCGAGATCTGAACGCGTCCACGAGTATTGACGGCTTCTAAAGCGACAGCAGTCAGCCCACCAATCTAGAATCTTCAGTCAAACAATGCCATCAGCCGCCATAGAGGGACCTCCTCTCTCCATGATTCCATCCTCACCGTTCCACCTACACGTGTCCCTATCACAACACTTTCCACTAAAATTCTACGTCTAGTTGACCGCACTGTAGCAAAACCCCGAAGCAGACCCCCTAGCCCACGGAACACGAACGCGACGTGTTGAGCAAGCTACCGACACAGCCGACTCGGACCGACCATACCACCACGTCATCACCCCCTGCAGCACACGTGCTGCAGCCTACCTGCCCTCGTTTCCCGCCACGTGTCCCACTCAAACGGCTAGTTTGCCTCCATTTTTTATTTTAACTGCCAAAAGGATAAATTACACTGGCGCAAGATTATTTCCCAGAAAATTCGAGTAGATTCCGCAAAGCGCGTAGATATTACCATTTTTCACTGTTTTCAAAAAGCTATATTTTCGCTCCCATATATAAAACCCAATTAGCGTACCCAGCACAAAACTGAATCGCTCGATTCTCTTCTTGTTTCCGTTTCCACAGCAAACACACACACACAGAGCAAAACACGATTTTATAAACAGACCTCTCGAATCTAGTGTTCGGTCCAGCACAGGTTTCTTACTCTCTTTGCTCTTGGGTTTTTGGGGGTTTTATGCATTTTAGTTTTCGTAAATGGGTTTTGAAAATTGTTTTATTTCTGTTTTTTTTTTTGTTGCTTGCTAGATGCTAATTGATTCAATCTTGTTTGTGATTTTGTTTTTGGATAGGGATTTAGTATCAAGTTTGATTTGATTTTTGGAGTGATTGGAGAAATGGCTTTGGGAAAGAAATGCGGGGGGAGTTGCTTGAAATCGAAGCGCGGTGGGTTGGTGGCTGAAGAGGGGTTGGGGTTAGGGTTTGTGAGGTACACGCGAGCTTTGGGGAGGAAGAGGATTGTGATTTCGAGTAATGGCGGCGAGGCTTCTTCTTCACCTACTTACGACTTGTGCCCCAAGACTCCATTGAAGAAGCAGCGCAGTGGGAGAATGATTTGGGGCTCTGAAACTTCTTCTCCGCTCGAAGCTCTGCCTCAGGAGATTCTGGTTAGTCCCAAATTTCCAAGCTTTTAATTGAAATCAATACAGAAATGTATAGTTTGTGAATCTGTTTTGACTTTTGATTGAATTTGTTATTAATCGGATGGAAATGTGGGTTTTTTTTTTGGCATTGCAGATTAGGATTTTGTGTGGGGTTGATCATGAGGATTTGAAACAGCTTTTCCACGTATCAAAAGTGATTAGAGAAGCAGTAAGTATATATAGTTTACTTCATTGATTGATTTTAATCTGTTTTGGAAATTGGGATGGATTTTGATCTGCATTTTGTGTGATTGCAGACTCTGATTGCGAAGCAGTGGCATTTTGCTTATAGCACACCTTCAAAGGTCCCTGCTTTTCAAACTTCGATTCACTTTTCGGATAATGATGCCGAGATGGAAGCTCCCAATGCTCCGAGACAGACGAGGCTTCACAGGACAATGCCGAGCCGGAAGAAGCTGGAGGAGATATCCGTGGACTTGTTTGACTTGTTTGCTTCAGTGGATGAGGAGCAGGGGCCCAAAAAAGGGCTGTTCATGGAAGCAGATATTTGAGTATGCAAAGTGGGTTTTGTAAATAGAAATTTGTAATTGTGATTGTTGTTGTAGATTTGGTTGGTTAGGCCCCAAAGAGCTAAAGAGAGGGTGTTGGAGTAGTTGTAGTGTACATATCGAGAAATTGTTACAAGCAGTTTCTTCAAATCCATCATTGAAGGTAGTAACTAGCTTGTTTGTCTCTCTTTGTACATGGAGTTTGAGAGAGAAAGAAGGAGATTTTCCACTATCCATGTTCTTTTGTGAAGGGCTAATCTTTTGCCCTTTCCCACTTGATAATAAAATGGAGAATGTACGATTGTTTCTGAACCTCTTGAGTTTCAATGAAATCAATAATGTTTCCATGCACTTGTCTGTGTTTCTTCTCTGTTTTACTATATTGATTTTCTTTTTAGTTCTATGATTTTTCATGGATTGATTTCACGACTGTAATTAGCACTTTGAGCTTGTGCAAATGCACAAAGCTTTGGAGGGTACATCCTTGCGCATTCGAAACCCAAATTTAGCATATCAAATTATCTATATTCATACACATTTACATCTAATAATTGAGAAGCAGCATTTCAACGTTTCAGACTTTCAGTTGAAAATTTTAATGACAGTATGAGAAATTTTGGGGACAGAATCAATTGAAGATCTTCTTATTGAGAGTAATTGGTGGGTTTATGTTTCATCACACTTGCAAACTTGGTAAGGTTTCAATGGCCAAGAGTAGTTGCGAAACCAGCTGTACCAGTTTAAGAGTAGATTGCCTAAATTATAGCTGTTAAAATTAATTATTTCTGTAAATGCAGTGCTGGGCTCCCCTCTTGTATTTCTGTAATGCTTATGTGGTTATATGTCGAATTTCAGTCTGATTCCATAACGTATGCGATTAATATGTAGCATTTATTTTGGTTAACATTTCCTTTAGAGTTCATAAGTTAAGCATCCAAATCCAGAAAAAAAGGAAGCAGAATTGATTATCAGCTTGACTTCAACTGTTGTCCTCTTCTCTGCCTTCTCAAAGGAATCGAGTTTTGTTGGCTGTAGTTAATCGAAGGAATTTTGTCATATGCTCGACATATATATTCTATCAAAGGATTTCACATTTTGATAAACGATCTATATGTCTCATTTTCTTGTTTGGAAATAAAACCTTAAAATACCTATAAGAATTCAATCTACGACTTCTAAAGTTTACAGTTTGTCTCATGCTCATTTCGTGCAATTGCATTTAAGCAGTTAAACCTAATCCACTTTTAAGTGTTTTATATTGATTGTTCAAACGACTCGGTGGCATTGAGCGTTCGAACGACTCAAAATGATGAATATGAAGTTCGTGGGGCTGCAAGTACTATGGATCTTCTAACCCCCAATCGGATTGTTGGGCTAGACATAGCAGCGTGCCAACCTATGAGTATGAGCGGGTTCCCCACTGGAAATTCCTTCATCGTCCCTAGTTTATGAATTATGATCAACCCTTGGCACATTTAGACGCCTATTCGCCTAAATCAAGACAAAAGGGATTCCACAGCTAAGGGACTTTCGGCCCAAAAGGGACTAACACAAGCTGGGATGGCTGTGAAGTTCCTCGTGCGAGCGATGTCTTAGAAAACCTTCAGAGCCTTAGGGCCCGTTTGACACTACTTTTTAGAAACACTTTTATTTAGTAGCGCTTTTATCAGAAACGCTTATATTAAGAAGCACATATAAATTTTTATAAAACTTTTAAATTGTTTATGAAAAAGCACTTGAAAGTGCTTATTGAGAATGCACATGTCAAGTGCTTCTCAAAAAACCCTTTAGAAGCGTTTTTATAACTTAAAAACACTTCTAATTATTTTTGTCAAACGCTATCAAAAGCGCTTTTACTAATTTGAAAGCGTTTTTTATAATTGTAAAAGTAGTGTCAAACGAGCCCTTAGTCTATAGACTCCCTACCATTAATTGCATAATATTAATACAGGGACAATAACAAGAGCAACATAATTTTGTCAAGCGGACCGGGTTTAAACATGAGTTTATTTAGCATTAAGTTTGCATTGATATAGTGGACTTTTGGATCATTATATATTTATATAATTTATATGAACCTTATTACTCTCATAGTCTCATTTAAAAATAAATAAACACATAAATGAAATACTTGATACAAATATGAATACAAGGCCCATATGTCCTACGTTGTCCAGTTCACAAATCCCAATTTTGGACAAAACCCAAAACCATAAGTCGGTTTCAAATTTTCTTTTTAGGTACATTTAGTCGGTTTCAAATTTGGTCCTTGTAAGTTGTAAGTCCACCGTCCCAGTATATAAAGCCCAATAGTGGTAGCCAATTGCCCATATTTCGTAGCCGTTTCACTTGGCGCGTTCTATATGTCTCTGTCCTCTCCGTACAGTTTCTCTTCTCTTTCCAATGGCACCAACGAAACGCGAAGCTCCCAGTGAAGACGAACCTGAGGCCTCTAAGAAGGCCAAGTCCAACTACGACGTGTCGTATTCTTCAGAACCAAAGCAGAAGCATTTCGTGGTTCTCAACCCCGCCGATTGCGCCTTAGGTAGGTATTTGAATTTCGTGGATTGTCATTGGAATTTAAGATTTTTGTTAAGTAGGATGAAACCCTAACCCTAAACCAGTATAGTACTACTATATGTACATTATGTGATTAATGATGTGATTGATGATGTGATTAATGATGTGTATTGTTATCATGTTTGAAGATTTTAATATTGGAGGCAATGGGCTTCTAGGATCTGCACTTTACGAGCAGGGTTTTGCTTATTGCTGGTCCGGTGCTCGAGCGAATGTCGGTATTAATGGAGGGAAGTACTGTTTTGGTTGCAAGATTGTGTCTTTTCAGTCTGTAGATATGGAGGACACTGCTCCTGATCAGCAGCATCTGTGCCGGCTTGGAATTTCTAGAGGGGATGATGCAGTGGGAAACCTTGGGGAAACAGAGCACAGCTTTGGGTATGGAGGAACAGGGAAGTTCTCAAATGGTGGAAGATTTACAGGTTATGGTGAAAAGTTTGGAGTTGGGGATACAATTGTTTGTGCTGTCAACCTTGAAGAGAAACCCTTTGCTTCCATTGGTTTCTCTAAGAATGGGAAATGGCTTGGTACGGCGAATAAATTTGATGCTGGTCCTATGCGTCTTGCAGTGGTGGATTCTCCAATAAGAAAGCTGCAGTGGGAATCAGCGGTTTTCCCACATGTTTTGCTGAAAAATGTGGGGGTCAAGTTGCAGTTCAGTGTTGAAGATGGACTTGTTCCTGAAGAGGGTTTTAAGCCTTGGGATTGTGCCCTTGAGGATGGGAATGCAATAATGGGACCCGCTTTTTCGGACCCGAGGGTTTGTGAAGTGATGATGATGGTGGGTTTGCCTGCGTCTGGCAAAACAACTTGGGCAGAGAAGTGGGTGAAAGAGCACCCTGAGAAGCGTTATGTTTTGCTTGGGACAAATTTAGTTCTTGATCAGATGAAGGTATATGATTGTTTGGTATTCTTTGATTTTTCATTATCACCATCATATGCACCGGGTAGATCTTCTACTGGTGTTTGTTTTGTTGTTCAGTATATTTCCACCATTGCTGCTTGACAGGAGGTGAAACTCTGTGCAGGTGCCAGGGCTTCTGCGTAAGAACAATTATGGTGAACGGTTTGATCATCTGATAACTCGAGCAACTGAAATTTTCAATACTCTTTTGTCTAGAGCAGCCAACATTCCACGCAATTACATTTTGGATCAGACAAATGTATACAAGAGTGCCCGTAAACGAAAACTTAGACCGTTCGCTCTCTTCCGTAAGGTAGCTACATATCTATGATAAATTTATGTTGGAGGATACGTTATCTGTATTCAGTTTATTTAATCACTATGGATCTATTTGTTTTAATTTTCTGTTTTTAGATCGCTGTTGTGGTGTTTCCAAGCCCTGAAGATTTGAAGGTTCGTTCTATGAAAAGATTGGAAGAAATGGGAAAGGAGGTACCTGCTGAGGAAGTAAATAAGATGTTGGGTAATGGGTTCTCCTTCACCAATTTGTTTTCTGATTTCATATCTGTGGTTTTATTGAGACCCATATTATGTTTCTGGCAGCCAATTATGTTTTACCTGTCAGCAAGGATATGCGTGGTTCGGATGAGAATTTTGATCAGGTAAGTTATTCAAAAACTTGAAAAATGCCACTATAGTTGCTGTTTTTAATTATGGCTAATTCTTGTCTTTTTGTATAAGGTTATGTTTGTAGAACTCAACAGTGAAGAGTCACAGGGATGTTTGGATGTGATGAAGCAGTCACTTGCATGTCAATCTAATTTGAACTCGAATAACTCTTCACCGTATTCCAGTGGCAGCCCGTTTTATAACTTTTCACCATATCCAATTCCTTCACCACAATATCAAGGAGCTTTAGCATGTTCATGTCTATCCTTTTATGGGTGTAACTGGTGTTGGATTCTTATATTCAAATATTTTATGTGGATACAGTTCTCATGTTCTTCCTTTTTATCCAGCTACCACTGGAAGTTGGAACGGCTCTTATTCATCTGTTCCTCCATCTGAGTTCAATAATTATCAAGTGCCCAACCAAGTAAGTTGAGGTTGCTCATAGATCCTTGCATATTTTGTAAATTGTTCCATGGAGAGGGTGGGCATGACTGAATTGAAATTCATCACTTTTAGTGTGTATATATTTATTCCCAGTCATACCCTCACCTTGTTATCTATGTCTATGCCATCTGTTTTATGTTTCATCTGTTGTATATTATCAGTTTCATATAGGTGTGTGCTTACGTTTTAATTTGCAGGTGAATACATGTCAGGGAGCTGTACCAGTTGGGAGTGCAAGATTATTCTCAGTACCATACCAAGGAAATCAAAGTTCACCTGTACCTAGGGCAGTTACTCCTTATGCGACTTACTCTGGCTACTCTGGCAGTTACAATGGCCTTCCTATGGGTGGTACAGGCCCTTATCAGAGTTATGGAGCAGGTGAACCCTACAGCAGCCTAAATTTTGAAGGCAATAGTACCACTTTTGGTGCTGCCACTAACCCCTACGGTAGTGGTATAATTGAACCCTCACCAGTAGGAAGTGCAATGACTTCATTCACAGACAATGCTCCTGGACATTTTGGTGGTACTGGATATACCAGACGTCCTGCTCCACAAGCTCCAAGAGCACCTACATTTCCTCCTAGTCCATCCCCTACATTTCTTCCTAGTCTGTCCCCGCCTGCATATGGAGGTAGCTCAGTTATATTTATCATTGCTACATTTCCCCCTATTTCTTTTGTTGATTCATATTGTTCTGATTCTTTGATTTGCGGCAATTCAGGTCCACCACATGGAACTCTGGATCCTAGACCTCAATACGGAAATTTTCCTGCTTACACGCCATATCCTACAGGGTACGCCCCTCCTGCTCCCAGATACCACTGACTGCTGTATAGATTTGATGGCCATTCTTTTGATGCCTTAGACTGCCCCTCAAGTCGGCCTATTCATGGAAGGAGAAAGAGTAGAAGAAAAATTAGGATTTGTGAACTAACGCATACTGTAATTAGAAGTTTATGATCTTCCATGATTACATAGGATAATATGAACATTTCTCCTTTGCTTCTTTGTGGATATATGAAATTTTATAAGATTAGAGAGAGGGAGGGACTTCAACTAATTGTACCTATTCAACATTGGGTTGCATATTATAGCATTTTAGTTCTGCTAAATGTGTCATTATTTCCTGATTGGATGTTATATGACTCCTGTTCATTAGCAGTAAACTATTGGTAGCCATGCTTGCTGTGAGAAAATAGCTAAAAGGGCTGTGTTTTGTGAACTTCCTTTTGGTTTGGCAAATTTGTTTTCAAAATACTCTCCCAATATCTAGGGGAGGACTAGAAACATTGTATTTTGGTACCTATTTGGAGGCGCTCCCCCTCTTAAGAAAAAAAATTGAAGAAAATATGCTTGCATAACATAACAGTGTGAGCTTTCCAGTTTTCACACGCTGGTCGCTTCCATCGGTAGCTAATAGAGAATAGAGAGGTAGTTAGAAATACACATGCATTAGACAACAGTCTTGGCACTGTGGCACATAAGAATGCCCACCTCTTTCTGTGCTTCACCACATTCCGAATGCTCATAGTTGCAACAGTTACACTCTCCCTCTATGGTAAAATGTAGGTTCCCTGTCTTATTTACCTGATATGCGGTCTGTATCTACCATTCTCTCTCAATATGGATGGATATTGTTCCCTTTGGTTTGCGGTCCTGCTTTCTTTTTATTGAATATTTGGTCTTCTTATATTTTATTGAATATTCATCTTAAAAGTTCAAGTATTATGTGAAGGCTATTTATGGCCGTATTAAAGGCTTTACTTATCCAGTACAGAACAAATGCTCATCACTTTTTTCACGAGGAATCCCTCTTTTAGGTGGTCATACACGTGGATCGAACGATCTCTCTTTTGAGTGATCTGCGAGTTCTTCTGTGTGATCAATCCTTATTACAAGTTACCTACACTTGTGGCTCTAGCTGATTGGCAGCTGACTAGTTAGATTATTCATTGTATAAATATGACATCACAGTGCCTTATGTTCATCACAGTAATGAGAGAAGGTTTCAGAAATTCTCTCTGGCATAGATTTTCTTTTCTCCCAAACACCATTTTCCACACTCTTCTTCATTTCGTTTCCGATCCTGAGTGGTGGTTAATAAGAATTCCTAAATTACTCGACTATGTCGCATTATAGTTATACATAATGCATTTTGCCCATTGCTTCCATGCCTAAGAAAATGGGAGTTGCATCTATCAAGCTACCAAGCTGAATGAGTTGGCTTGTTTTGAACACAGAAGTGAAGGGTCCCAAACCATGTGATGAGCCTTCCTAAAGTTTTATCACCCATTTGGCTTTGAACAATGAATTGGTGGGTTAGATTCGTTGTCTGCCACAACTAACAACGCCCATCAACTTTGCCTTTATAGCGTGGTTTCCTGTCTAGAAGCAGCTCGAGTGTCGTTTCATTTTCCTTCCATGCTAGAATCCTTCTGCATTGATTGAAACCAATTGAAATGATATTGAAAAGAAAAATCAAGCATATGAGCACATTGTGACTAGCGAACTAGTTTGAATTGGACTACTCATGTCAAATGAGATGAGGGCACCTAACCCCCTCAGGCCAGATACGGTAATTAAGCTCGCTAGAACAAATCGTGATGAGACAAAAGTCTAGTTATGCTACTAATTTATGTTAGGTTTTTACTCTTAGATTTGTTTGTGATCCTATTCTAAATAAGTGAATTATGTCATTTTTTTTTAAGTTCTTGTGTTTATTTTCTTCATCATTGCTTCTCACTATATTAGGAACATGCATTAATTCCTAGCAACTGGTATAACCTATATTAATTAAGCTCGCTCCAACAAGTCTTTGACTATACAACAGTTTAAGCGACTAGGTTTATTTTAGGTTTTTACTCTCAAAATTATTTGTGGGCTCATCATTTTAAAACAGTAAATCGTGTAAATATTTGTGCTTTTGTGTCATTGTTTTGTTGTTGCGTTTATTTTCTTCATCATTGCATCTCACTCATATTAGGAAATGCATTAATTCCTAATAACTGGTATAACTGTATAACTAATCAATTTTGATAATCAGAGAGGAACATTAATCACATGGATTTATCCCCTTAACTCTCTCTCTCTCTCTCTCTCTCTCTCTCTCTCTCTCATAGATACAGTTCAATAAATTCCTTCATTTACATCATCAATATGAAATATTTCTGCATTAACCCAACATGGATTTGGTTGGTCTTTATTGTTCTTTCACATCCAATCATAACCCTGCATTATTTTCTTGAAAGTCAAGCTAGGATTTAGTGGTAGACCCAGATCGAGTCCAGAGAGGCATACTATAATTGACTAATTGTAGAGGAAAAGAGAGAGACTTCTATCCCTTTCAGTTCAACCAAACCCGGAAGTTAGAAAAGCGAAAAAGGCATCCATTTTCTTTTGGTTGCTCTATCAAGCTCTTTTCTCCAGTTAGCTAGCTTTTTCAGTGTGAAAAAAGCTATTTTCATGGACACCATAACTTTACCGGTAGGCAGTAGCACATGTATGATAAGCAAAGTGGAAGTCGAATGCCATATGACTTTGATGCCTTTTGGTCCATTTTAGCACTATTCCCCAGGCCACCATCTATCATGCTTCTAATAGGAGCCAGCTTGATTTTATCACAATTGGGTTGATGGTAGATATTTCTAGTGCGAAACAATAATGGTTACAAAAAAAACTTATATCCTCTCATTTAGGTGATGTAGGATGAGAATAGGTCAATTCATGCTTAGCAAAACAAAGAAATTAAGGCCATCCACAATCAGAAACAACAGTGCATAGATATTGAAATAGACAAATGATGAGATATTTTTGGATATTTCAAGTTGAAGTACCTTGGACTCTTGGAGCAGCAGTTGGGCCATAATATGTCATTTGGAAGAAAATGATAGAGGAACTACAAAATCATATGAGCTCCTAAAGTTTTTAACCAAATAAGATCGTTTATATGACCATAATTTTTAGGCAATTTATAGTGTTTTAGTTTTAGTTTTTTAATTAGGATCACTATTGGTTCTCTTAACTATTATAATCAAGATTGATATGTTTAGTTCTTAAACCCTTGTTACAGGTTTGTCATTAGCTTTACACAACTTTTAATCAGAATTAGTACTGTACAATGCATATATGTTGAGACTTTTCTTACTTTGGTGGATTTCAATTTTATTTTTCTTGGATTTATTGAGGCACAATACATTTAATGTTTAATTTAACATAACTTTTAAAACCATAAATTTAAACCACATGCTTCGTTGATTACTTCTTGAATATTTAGTAGGGGTGTGCAAAAATATTGAAAAACCAAGTTTCGAATCAGATTGGATTGGTTTGGTCTAGTCTTTTTTTTTTTGTTTCAAATATCAAACCAAACCAATCCAAACTTTGTGATTTGGTTTTGGTTTTCAATACGGAAATTTTCAGTTTTAACCGAACTTAATCACCACTGATAATATATATTAATTGTTTTATATATGATTTTAATACCTATTAATCATAGAGTAAATCAAATTTCCTATTATATTTGTTTGTAATTTTGTATATGTTTATTATAGTTTATATAGTATATAGTTTATAATACTATATAGTTCATAATACTATATAGGGCTAGTTTGGTACTACTTTTAGAACTGCTAAAAGCGATTTTATATTAATAAAAACGTTTTTTATTGCGTTTGACAAAAATGAATAAAAGCATTTTGGGTTATAAAAGTGTTTTTAAGTGATTTTTTTAGAAGCACCGAACAAGTGTTTTCTCATGAAGCACTTACAAGTGCTTTTGGATGAACCACTTATAAATTTTTATAAAAATTTGTTTGTACTTCTTAACATAAATAAGCGCTTTCAGTAAAAATACTACTAAGTAAAAACGCTTCTAAGAAGCAGTGCCAAACGAGCCCTATAATTTATAGAACTTGTATATCTTGTATAACTTGTATTTAGATTTCTGAAAAAGTATTTAAATTGTCAAAATGGGCCTTGATCTAGCCATAAGTGTGCAAAATGAGTCTTTAGCTAGTCAAATTAAACTTACAAAATGGGCCATTATCTAAAAAATTCATAAAATTGGGTTTAATATTTTGGCCTAATTGTTATTTAGTTTCCATATAACCAAATTATCCGAACCAATATTCACGATTAACTAAATTTGTCGGATTGAACTAAACTTGGTTTCATTTTGGTTATTCTTTATTTTTTGGGAACTCACTGCAATGAGGTTATTACCAAACACAAGGTTTCGATTTACGAATAAATCGAAACAAAATCTCCTATAAGTTCGTGTATCAGTGTATGTCTAGGAGTTAAGAAGGGTGTTGATTCATGAACTTGACGGCAAACCAGCCCAGCCAAAAAAGGGACAGCCTCTGGTAAAAGAAGACTAAACAAAATGTTTATAATTTCTTATAAGATTAATGAGAGTTCAGAAAGTGGTCGATTTGCTGTAATAAATTCCTGTGATTAATTAAAAACTTTGAATGAGGAGTGGTTGATGTTTCCGATGACTGCTTCTGAGAGCTTATTAAGTGAATGTGACAGATTAAACTCATATGAATGCACACATAATTTAAAACATCTTTTAAGGTTGATTTCTAGATTTTATGAGACAAAGGTCACCTTGGTAAATGCATATCACAAACCACACAACCATATGGCACCCACTCTCACTCTCCCATCTTCTCATGTGGTAATTCTTGTTTATGAGTTGTGTTCTTGTCATGGCATTTCGTATTTGTATTAAATACTAATCAAATTTTATATAATTTATTTAATTAATTATGTCAAATAATTCAATATTTACGTATAATATTTAGTCACATATATCATAATTCAACTTGTAAACTAAAAATTTAATCACATTCTTTTTAGGACTAATTATAAATAAGTCAACAAAACTTTTCACAATTACATTTTAATTAATGCATTTTTTTATAATTTTATTTTAGTCACTATTGATTAAAATGAAAATAAAAAATAAGAATTACAATAAATTAATAAACATATATTATTATTCATATTTAGATTTGTATTAGACTGATACGCAGTAAAACGGTTTAGGGTTAACCTTCCGACCATAAGCTCCGAAATCCTAATTCTAAACCGTAAACCCTATTTATATACCATGCACTCTATTTTTATACTCTGAACTAAACTAAAAGTAACGTCATAATTTTACGTCTATAAATAATTAAAAAAAAGATGAGTAAATTAATATTTTCCAATACACCAAAATACATGACATCATCAAGTGAATTGGAGTTAGTGACTGAAATGGGATGAGCCATTGACTAACTAAAATGTAATTTTTCAAAATATACTATTGACTAATATGGAATAGAAAATTTTATATCCACGTATTTGTACTATTGAGAATTTTTTATTGACTTTTTTATAATTTTCTATTCTTTTTATCCAATTATAAAAGAAAAACAAAATCTAATCATTATACAAACAAAACTTTTTTAAAAAAAATTCTATAAATATTTGTATCAATTAATGGTGAATCCAAAAGACTTATTAAAGGCTCGTAACCCCCACAGTCAAATCCTTCCAAGCCCATCTCTCTCTTTACTCTTCTCTGGTGCCTTTATGTCTATTCCCATCCAATCCAAGCTTTGAGTCCCATTACTTGACCTTGGTTTGGCTAATGGGATTGACATCTTCATGGGAGAAAATTTGAGTCTGATGTGGGAATTGAATTCCATTTCATCCTTAGTGTTTATTGAGCATACAATGAAGTACTTTTGGGCTTCAATTTCTTCAAGTCCTCTGTTTTCAAGCATTGTCACTCTCTACGCTCTGATTCTCCTATATTTCCCCTACCATTTTCTCCGAATTGTTTTCTCGCCGGTGATAATCATAACTTCAGTTCTCTTGCTCACTCTTCTTCGACTCGGTGCATTTCAAAGATTCGAAGATGAATACAAAGATTTAAATGAAAACCCTTCTTCCCAGGTCGAAATTACAGAGTCCAAAACGACCATTGAGAGCAGAGAATGCAATGAAATCAAAGAAAACACAGAAAACAGGGATACAACTTTCACTCATAGTACGGAAGAAGATCACAGCTTTTTCGGGTACCAATCTGAAACAGACTCCGAATCCGAAACGGGTTTCGACCCGAACCCGTGTTTCGAAGACTTGTTCGTCGAGTGGAACCTGAAGGCACCGCTAGAGGTCATTTACGAAGAGCCCGAAGGTGAAGAAGACGAGCTGTATCTGAATGAGAATGACCCGAATTTGAATCGTCAAAAGGAAGAGAACCGAGTTCTGGGTCTTGAAAGGCACCCTTCGTTGTCTATGTATTACCCGGAGTCGGACTCGGATAGCTCGTCGGACGGCGATGATTCGGCGACCGGAGCTTGGGACTCGCCGGAGAAGAGGTGCTACATGTGGGAAGAGGAAGACAGAGAAGGGCTGATAGAGATTGCTTTGGATGGTGGCGCGAAGAGAGGCTTGGATTTTCACGTCGAGGAAGAGAATTTGATAGAGATCGATATATCGCCGACGAGAAACAGTGAATTTTGCGGCGAGAAATGGCAGTTTTCCGGTGAAGTCAGGTTCAGCTAATGTTGGGTTAATCAATTAATTAGTTCATGGTTAATATAATACAAGATGGATTAATGTGTTTTGAGATGGTGAAAATTTAGAATTTGGGATTTTCGGGTTTTGAATGTTTGTGTAATGGTTTACCATTGATTATACCAATGTTCCAAGTACATATTAATCACTGATCCAAAGGTTTAAGTGTTTGATTGGAATGTCTAATATGCCCCTATACTTTTTTGTTTTTCGATAAGATCAATGACTATGGTTAAAAGCTTGAGAGACACGTGGAGCTATTGGGGTAGTGAAAATTTAACGTTTTGCTCAAAGTGCAGTTGATAAGGAGAAAAGTCATGTACAATGTACATGAACATGGAAATTAGGAAGTGATAGAGATTATTCTCCAAAAAAAAAAAAAAAAAAAAAAAAAAAAGGTGACAGAGATTTGATGTACCAGAGGAGGAGACAATGTTAAATTAGATAAATAGATAGTGATCAATTTAGATGTTTGCATGTGGCATACTAGCCTCAAAGCTCAAGTACAAAAGCCTAGCTTGCTTATTATAATAGGCTTTCATCAATTTCAGTTTTCAGGCCGCCATGTTTGAAAGAGTCAGCCAATTCTACCTATACCTCCTTGAGAGAGAGAAACTTGCTTATCACATTTGTATATACCCTCAGTGTGGTGAGGGTGATAGCTAGAGATAGAGAGATCGATCGAAATAGACACCGGAGTCTTATTTAAGTTTTACTCCTACTTGGAAGTCCTTTTAGTCTGCCTAACCAACAACTCAATGAGTGTCTTAAAAGATGTATGCGAGCTAGCACAAAATTATGATCGAATTCATAATATTTTTCAAGGTGGCTAATGAAACGTGTACCTGAAATCAAAATTAAGGCCGATATCAACACCGGTAATGTAGAATATTCCCTTACATTCATAATTGATATGTATAATGTATGACTCGATCACGTACCAACTAGCTGGCTCATACATGTGCCCAAAATATGAAGGGGGACTAATGAGCTAGCTAGGCTTTTGAAACCTAGCAGTGCTATTGAAACAGAGGTATGATATGATGTGCATTATGCCTAATACTCTTTTCCCTATGTGTATATATAATTAGGTTCACCTAGCATGCCAAACCAAAGTTGCTCAATAGTCATTTCATTGCGTGTCTGCATGTATGCCAATCAATTATAGTCCCATATCTGTTGTTGTTGTTCTCTCATAGAAACACCTAGGCCACCACAAAATTATGATGAAATCTTGTACACCCTTACGTAGTCATTGGAATTCAGAGCTTTATAATCTCTACCTAGCTAGCTAATTATGTATATGCATGTTATATATAAGCTGTTTCTGTAATCTTTGGTTTTAAAGCGTTTGATAATATATATGAGTTCGGAGTTCCCATACTCGGCGTTTTCTGTGCTTTTGCTCTATAATAAATTGTATGTGGGAAGTTTCTCGATCATCAACTACGTCACCTTGAGTTTTAGACTCTTTTGCAGACGTACTAAAGTCCAGTAGGGTGGTTCAGAATCTTATGAACTAAACTAAATAAAATGCCATACAGAGTCATTTACAGACTATACAGTCATATATAGTGGTTTAGATCCACACCAATGCTCCAAGGTTTGGGATACAATAGTTTACGTATTCATTAATTAGTGTGCCATGCATACCTCATGAGCCCTATAGGCCATAGCTAGTCGACATTTTCTTGTTTAAATATGTTTGTCTGATGCTTATATTTCTCTTGTTTTCCGTGCTTAACTGCACTTATTTATTTCGTTCCTAAATTCAGGAACAGCTTCACTTTCTCATTAATTTTCATACATGTTTGGGTCATAACCAATAAGTCAATCCCTTATTTCTACCTTCAATTTCAAGAAGTCAACTACCTAGTCCCTATTGTTGTTGTTGTTTTTTTTTTTTTTTTTTTTTTTTTTTTATCCTTTCCGCAGGGACCAGGAGATTAGATATCTATCTCTTGACTCGAAATGGGAGCAGATTTGAAAAGGGATCTTAGAGTGTCTAGGGTTTGGCCAGGAGTCTCTTAACCCCTTCTTTTTTCTTTTCATCGTAGTTATTTCACAAAGACTTGCCATGGTAAGGAAGAAGGGAGGAACAAGCACACTTAGAGAGCGCAGTACAATGGAGAGTTGTATGCTGCGTTGGGAAAGGATGAATCGCTCCCAAAAAGGAATCTATTGATTCTCTCACAATTGGTGTGACCGTAAGTGCGATGATTTACTTTATAGGTGAGGTCTCTGGTTCAAGTCCAAGATGACCCAGTTGTGGTGGGCCTATTTAGGCTCATTTTAAACCCAACCCCATGCAAAGCATATGAATTGATCTTAAAATTCCTTCACTGCCAGCCGAAGCCCCAAAAGACATGAATGAGAAAAAGGAATGAAATTGCTGCCGAGTGCTAAAGAAAATCTAAAACAACAACCATATATATATGGTGAAGAACAACAACAATATATATAATTATGTATGATGAAAAACAACAACATACATTTCTCTATAGGAGGCGAATCCTAGAGGGTTCTTTTGATAAGAATAAAATGGATGTTATGTAGAACCAATTCTCAATGCAATTTAACGATCGATCTCAATCGTCCATGTATTAGGTACCAACTCAAAGATCATCTTAAAAAAAAATAAAAAAATAAACTAAATCGAAAACTGTTTAGTCATCTAATAATTAATGACTTAATTAATAAACGAATAAAATATTTTCGTAAATAGTAAAATAATCACGATGATAATCAAATGGTCAAAGGAGTTCCGATTTTGCTAAATTTTGCAGAGATAATTATTAAATATGCATGTAAAAATTAGACAGCTCAGATTATTGGTTCACAATGTGAGATAGCTTGTCAAAAGGAATCCCCTTATTTAAGAAGCTCCTCCTATATATATACAAGGAACTTCTTAAGAGGGATCCCTTTTGATAAGCATAAAATGGGGTAACATGTGAACCGAACTCTCAATGCAATTTAATAATCCGAACTGTCAATTTGTTAGATCTCCACTCAAGAATCATTCTTACAAAAATCAGCTAGATCAAAAATCATTTAGTCATACAGCTATGACCAAATAAATCGAGGAATACAACCAATAAACACGTACTAAAATAATCATGATGATAATCAAAAAGTCAAACAAGTTCCAATTTTACTAATTTTTTTACAAAGATACCTTTAAAATTTCAAATGTACATAAAAAAATTAGACGATTCAGATTATTGATTCACAAAATTAAATAGCCCAGATAATGCAGTTCCTTTTGATTTTTGGCTCATCTTATATATAAACATATAAGCATCAAGGGGCAGCGCGCATGGTCAATGGTCGTGGAGAATGCTCAAGGTTGAAGCATCTTTCATGCTTTTGACCTGTAAGAGTATATAAAATATTATAAAGATTATATAACATGTCTAGAAAACGCATGCAAATTTCAGTGCCACCGACTGTTCGAGAAATTGACCTGGCTGAGTCTGCGTTGGTTGAACAGTCAGTAGCAAGCTAGCAGCCAACTTTGAACCCAAGTATACCTTTTTTTAAAGACTACTCATCATCAATTTGCTTCGGCAGTTCGACTCAAATAACATATCAGGATCTCCACGCCTTCAGGAGGAAAAAGAAGCCGAATCTCCATGCTGTCAAAAAACAAAAACAAAAACTTTTCAATCTCCTCAAAATATATATACTGGTTACTCAAGGAAAATACTTGGGTCACCTATATATACTTTACTCTCCAAAAATGCTTGTTTGTTAGTGCAGATTCATTATTGGAATCGTTCATTTTTTAGATTACCTATATATTAAGAATCATTTCTGCAAAAAATCAATTTCATCGAAAATCGTTTGGTTATATAACTGCTATCAAATAAATAAAATAAATAAAAAATTTGTATTTAAAGAGTGGTTTCTTGATCAAATCGTCATTAATTTCATTTATTCGATAATAATTATATAACAAAATGATTTTTGATTGAATTAATTTTTTACAGAGATGATCTTTAATTAATAGGTAATCTAACAAATAAACTGTTTCGATCATGAGTATGCACTGCCGAACACATATTTTTTGAGGAGTGGGGTGTATATAAAGGTCACCCCTAGGGTATGACCCAAGCATTGTCCGTTACTCAATGTATCTATTTCATATTAGGTTACTTAATAAGCAATAGACATAATAAGTATATATTATGAGAATACGAAATATTGTTCTATATTAAAAAATTATGAGCCCATTTGACATTACTTCTTAAAAAACTCTTATACTCAGTAACATTTTTGTTTGAAACGCTTAAGCTAAGTAACACTTTTATTTGAAGCGCTTTTATTTAAAATCACATACAAAGTTTTATAAAATTTTTAAGTGCTTCACGCAAAAGCACTCAAAAGTGCTATATAAGATATGTGCTTTTTTAAAAACTACTTAAAAGCATAATTTAAAAGTAATTTATTTATTTATGTCAAACGCAACTATTAATACTTTTAATTAACAATTCTAAAAACAGTATTAAATAGACCTATCTTTACATAAGAGTTTTATAAGAGTTTTAGGCCTCTAATTTTGAAGTATATGCCTAAATCTCTTTTAGTATTAAAACTAGCATTCCCCACATGTTGGGAGTTTATAAGAATCTTAAACCTTTTCACGACAATTACTTAGGGGTTTTGAAAATTTTACTCTAAAATTAACTATTACACGCAAATCCCAACGGTGTCTCCTATGACTTGTATTTGTTGACAGTCCAAACCCTTATTAGTTAAAGAAAAAAGCCACTTGGCCAAAAAAAAAAAAAAGCAACAAGCCAACGAGTCAATGTTAGGTGCCGTGAAAACTGAGGTATGTTTCAGAAAACTTGTCAAATGTCTTGGTCCGACCTCCAGATTTGGTGTGCAGGTAATTGTCCGGTGTCAGTCCAAAAAAAAAAGGGGCAATATATTAATTGTGCGGTGCAGCTTCGATACAGCTAGGCTTTGGCTTTCCCCTTGGCCAAACCATGTGGCATGTGATTACACACTCCACATGCTTTCCTTAATATAAAATAGCAATAAGCAAAACTAATTAATAATATAAAAAGGTTTGATTACACAAAACACCCATTTAGGTTTAGTGTGTTTGTACTTTAGATCTCAATAGTAATTTGATGAATAGTTATTATAGTTATGGTTAATTTTGTCTTGTAGAAAGCCTTTCAATAAATATTAGCAAATTTTTAATTAAAATTAACAAAGAGATTAATCTACAAGGTATTGTTAAAGATCTCAAATTTATGTATTATATTTGGATCACAAATGGTGTTAATAGTGTCCACTAATTCATTTTTTTTAATTAATTACATTAAATCATATGTAGGTCTATTTTGAGATCCATTTATTTATAACAAGTAAAATACTAACGTTTATAGTAAGACATTATTTAAGATCTAATTTGTTCCATTATTTTACCAAAAATGAAAATTTTCAATTAAGGCCTCATGGCCAAAAGAAAAGCTATCAACCATGGGGAGCTTCTTCCACCCAAATTTTATGAGCTACCTAAGAGTTGCTTTATTACACAAACAAGGGCGATACTAAAAAGAAATAGACTCAAATAAATGCAATAGCGAAGGAGCATCTATTATAACACACTAAAATTATTTATTTATTTACAACAAATAAAGTATTAACTCATCATTTAAAACTCAAATTTAATAGTCAAACTATTATTGGTTCAGTCTAAAATCTAAGATAAAAAGACGGGATAAATATGGGGAGTATTTACGCAATTAATCCCAAATATTAAGGAATAATCCTATGTGGGGGGGCCCACCAGC
This sequence comes from Dryas drummondii, assembly GCA_003254865.1. Taxonomy (NCBI): domain Eukaryota; kingdom Viridiplantae; phylum Streptophyta; class Magnoliopsida; order Rosales; family Rosaceae; genus Dryas; species Dryas drummondii. The sequence goes on along the minus strand of QANW01009334.1, from coordinate 229,240 downwards.
ACCGACGTGTCAAATTAAAGCGCCTTTCACCTCCAAAGACACGTGCCGCGTTTGCCTTGAGCGCCAAGTCGCCAGCAAACCTGGAAGGCTGGAACCCTCGCCTCACACACACACACATCACGTTCGTCCATTCCTCTAACCTCCCCGGATTCCTTTGCATACCCTCTACGGCTCTACCCACATATTAGTAGAAAATCCACGCCGCTTTCTCTCTCTCTCTCTCTCTCTGGTTCTCTGTGGTTTTATGTCTTTGGGGCTTTAGATCTAAGCGCCGGAAGCTTGAAGGAAATAAGAAAATGCGAGGTTTCACTTTCTTCGACAGAGTTTCTAGAGTCTTCCATGACTATCCTTCGGTTTCCAAGCTGCTCTTGGTCGTTGCCGTCAGGTACTCTATCCTTCATCGTCTTCTCCATGTTCGATTTCGTCTGCTCTGTGTTTCTTCATTTTGCTCTTTTCGTTCTTTACAATTTATCATTTCTAATATTGTCGATTGCAATAAAAAATGGCAGAATTTTTTTATATATTTATTGTAAATTATTTTAATTATTTGTTTCAATCGTTCAGTTTTTGCTTATACTGTATGAGAAGCTGTTATTGCAGTATAGCTCCATTGTATTTCCGTGCTGAAAATTATGTGCTCTGTTTTGTTCCTATTTTTTTGGAGGTCTCTGAAATCAATCAGATCTTTTTGGACTTATTTCATGCTTGTATAAAATTCCATCTGCAAGTTGAAATTTGAGGAAATTGGATTCGATTGACCTAACTCTATTTGAAACATAGTTTATACCGCCAATTCTATGCTGGTTGCGTTGCTTGTTTTGCTATACAGATTCACCATGCGCAGAATCACCTAAAATTTTCACCTTTATAGTGGGGTGATTAGCTTGAAGCTAGGCGTTTTTACTTGTCTTATGTATATGACAAAATGCTGGTGTAGTGAAAATTGTGCATGAAAGTAGTGAATGAACAAGGATGTGGTCATTTTCTATTAAGAATACAAACAAACATTGAATACTTACTTGCAGAGAGACTGTAGTCTATAAGGTTGTCAAGTAACAGAGCATTCTTTTGCTGCAAACCCCTTTGCGAGAGATTCCACATTTTGTTATTGATATGTTAACATGATACATGGCATGATTATCTGTTGGTTTTGGCTTATGGCTGTTGCTTCAAATTGCAGTGGTGGTGGCGGCGGCCTGTTGGCTTACGCTGAGGCAACCCCGGTCACCGGCAGACCTCTTCTAAATTCAGCTGAAGTGGACAACAAGAAAAAGAAGGTGGTGATACTTGGAACTGGCTGGGCTGGAACTAGTTTCTTAAGGAATCTGAAAGATCCCTCCTATGAGGTTCACGTTGTATCGCCTCGGAATTACTTTGCCTTCACCCCTTTGCTACCAAGTGTTACCTGTGGTACAGTGGAAGCTCGCAGCATCGTTGAACCAGTTCGGAACATCATTAAAAAGGTAATGCATATTGGATTGGATAATGGTAATATTAATCTCTCTAACTGTTGGTAAATATGTTTCTATTATGCTAAGTTTTCAGTAAGTCTGTTTTCAGAGACTCTGATTTGGATATGTGGAAGGGTATTTCTCATTATAGAGTTAGCTTTAGTCTCTTAGATCTTTCCTAATGCGAGTTCCAAGAATCTTCTTAGAAGACTGAAACTGTACAGGATGGAATATCATAATGGTGTAGGAAGTGCTGAATCAATAACCATATTACTCAACGATTAAAGATTTTAGTATTTTAGATTAAACAAACATTGCGCACGCACACACACACATAATGTTTATCCATAATCTGGAAAGAGTTAAAACTATGAGTGGATACAGAGCATTTGCTAAAAAGGACCAGTTCATGCTTGCAGTAAGGTCTATGCCATGATTGACTGGTTACTGATGAAATATTTTTGTTGTTGAATTAATTTTATGAATAGTGCTATTGCACGGCAGAATCAGTTCTCATACTAGTAACTTGTGTCATCCCTTATCATGTAACTCGACAAGGTTTTCTGTGAATTTCTTCATGCAGAAAAATGTAGACGTTCAATTCAGTGAAGCTGAGTGTCTCAAGATTGATGCAAAAAACAAGAAAGTCTATTGCAGATCTAATCCAAACAACAATGTGAATGGGCAAGAAGAATTCATCGTGGACTATGATTACCTTATAATAGCCGTGGGAGCTAATGTTAATACATTCAATACTCCTGGTGTTATGGAGAACTGCCATTTCTTGAAGGTAACTTCGTCGGAAACTTTGTACGTATATGTATTTGTGTATTCCTGTTGAATTTTCCCTTGTGGAATGAAGTTTCACAGATCTGCTGTATCCCACCCCCTGTAGGACCAAAAAAAAAAAAGTAAATTTTGTTTTTCTTTCTTGAGGGTGCGGGATTTTGGTGATAGGAACCAAGTTTTTTCATGGATGTATGCATCTTTGTTGTTTTGTTCATCTCAGCAATTTACTTCCATCATGCAGGAGGTAGAAGATGCCCAAAAGATTCGAAGAACTGTTATTGACTGCTTTGAAAAGGCAAGCCTTCCAACTGTAAGTGATGAGGAGAAGAAGAGAATCCTTCATTTTGCTATTGTTGGTGGCGGCCCAACTGGTGTGGAGTTTGCTGCAGAGCTTCATGATTTTGTCAACGGGGAATTAGTCAAATTATACCCTGCGGTCAAAGATCTGGTGAAAATAACAATTCTTGAGGCTGGAGATCATATTCTGAATATGTTAGTAAAGAATCTGACATAGAACTGTTGTCATTTATTTGGAACTAGTACTTTGTTGGTTAATAAACACATTATTCTCCAAGGCTTGCATTTATATTCTGTTGCAGTTTTCTTAGAACCGGATGGTGAATATGCATTTGTGTAGTTGTTTCTTCATTATCATTGAAGTTTTCTCATGTTTTTGCAGGTTTGATAAAAGAATCACAGCTTTTGGTGAAGACAAATTTAAAAGAGACGGTATTGATGTGAAAACAGGATCAATGGTTGTGAAAGTTTCTGATAGAGAGATCTCTACCAAAGAAAGGAAAAGTGGGGAAATTACTTCCATACCTTATGGAATGGCTCTCTGGTCAACTGGTGTAGGAACGCGTCCTTTCATAAGGGATTTCATGAGTCAGATTGATCAGGTGTGTTTCTCTCCTAAACCTCAGAAATGATCTCACTAATGCTCTGTGTTGACTTCTGTGTGTCTTTAAAATGTTCATGAAGTTCTCATGTGTCTTTTATAAGTAACTATCACTCTTATTGACAAGCATCTGTTCCTTAAAGCACAGGCTAATCGACGGGCTTTAGCAACTGATGAATGGCTGCGAGTGGAGGGATGTGACAAAGTGTATGCACTTGGTGATTGTGCCACAATAAATCAGCGCAAAGTCATGGTAACTGCCCTTGTTACTTCTCCAACTTGTATTTTTTATACCAACGTTGTTGCAAAATACAGTTTCCAATAGATATTTGTCTTGCCATTCTTCGGGGAGAGTATTTTCAGCACAACTGTTAGACCTATTTTTCTTGTTATTGAACTCAGTCTCTTTTTCCTTCCAGGATAACCAAAAGATTATGTTGTGTTGACTAACAACATGATGAACAGTTAACTGTTATACTGTTTGCCCACAATGAATTTGGAGACTTGAAATCTCTATGGAGATGGAGTCATGAAACCAAACTTTATCACAAAAAATTTATCTGGTTTCTTTATTAAACTTACTACAATAAGCCAGCCCCTGATTCTTTGTTTGATATATCAAAACATTGTTCCTAATTCGCTACATATTCTCCTGAAAACCTGTTTTCATCCATATTTTCTTATTGAAAGCTAGTAAGGAAGTATAGTAATCAAATATTTTGATATTGAAATGGCCTTTGATTTAAACGTCCCACTTATTTATCTATTGGGTATGCCTATTGGGTTTTTAGGAAGATATCTCGGTCATATTCAGTAAGGCGGACAAGGACAATTCAGGAACACTCACAGTCAAGGAATTTCATGAGGTCATTGATGATATTTGTGAAAGATATCCTCAAGTGGAGCTTTATATGAAGAGCAAACAGATGAGCGGTATTGCTGATCTTTTGAAGGAATCAGGGGATGTTGCAAAGGAATCCATAGAGCTGAATATTGAAGAATTCAAATCAGCTCTTTCCAAAGTGGATTCCCAGATGAAATTTCTTCCAGCTACAGCCCAGGTATTAGGTTTATTTATGCACATTTGAATATTAGTTCTCAAAGGCATGGCTCCATATGTATGTCTTATTTGCCTCTCAAATGAAATTTCAGGTTGCAGCTCAACAGGGTTCCTACCTTGCCGATTGTTTTAACCGTATGGAAAACTGTGAGAATTATCCAGAAGGTCCTATCAGGTTCCGCGGAGAAGGTCGCCATCGGTTTCGCCCCTTTAGGTACAAGTTGAATCTCTGTGTGTGTGTGTGTGTGTGTGTGTTTGTGCTCTTCTGGAGTCATGCTTTGCAATTAAGATGAGACTAGGTCCAATTGTGTATACTATGACCATACAGATATATTACTGAGAGTGCTAATTTTTAAGAAGCCATAGGTGCAGCCTCATATCATTTCCATGCCATGTTCAAATTTAGTGCTTGGTAGTTCTGTATTCGACCATATAAGTGTACCAGCTAGTCTCTTATAGAATGGTAATTCAAGCTAAACAGTTACTGATGATGTCTTGGTCAGTTGCTAATTTGTAGATGATTCTTGTCTTGTTGAAGGTACAAACATCTTGGGCAATTTGCTCCATTGGGAGGAGAGCAAACAGCAGCGCAGCTTCCTGGGGATTGGGTTTCTATCGGCTACAGCTCCCAGTGGCTTTGGTATTCTGTTTATGCAAGGTATAATATAGTATAGACCTCTTTGTGTTAAATTTTTAAAACTACTCAAAGGGAGCTCGAAAACTACTCAAGGGTTATATATCAAAAATTAAAAAAAAAAAAAGGGTCAAGCGTTTTTAAATGTCACAAATTTTAGCTAGTTTTTAAATTTCTCCTCTCTCTTTGGTGGTTTGGTTGATATTTCAATCATGTAATTCAACATAACCAGATTGATTTAATTCTCTCTTTTTAACTCCTTTATGTTTGAACATTGTTCAGCAAACAAGTGAGCATGCGCAACAGGGCATTGGTGGTATCAGACTGGATAAGGCGTTTCATTTGGGGCAGGGATTCAAGTCGCATTTGAAGAATGATGAGGCATCAGCTGACAAATTGACAAAGGCTTCGGTTTAAAGCGATTTTGATAATAAAGAACAAGTTTTGTTTTCGCATTATTCATTCACTGAGGAATTACGTAGAGCATATCCTTCATATTTTGCTGCTATCAGACTAGTGGATTTATATGGTCTCACTCTCAGCACTGTTTTTCTTAAAGTAACATAAAGCATCATCTTCCTAATCCTTGCTGCTGGAACGTAGGGAATAGAAGATCCCCAATTTTGCAGTTACATTCCGCCAGGATATATTGCTGGCTGGTGTTCTTTGATTTCAAGGGAACACAGTTGCCTCTTAAACCCAATTGCAACTTGGAAGTGACATGTGATTTGGTCAATTATATTGTGGATTATGATTTAATTTTTGTCACGAATGTGATTGAAGAAATAAATACTCTTTATCACTAGATTCAAAAATATCTACTAGTCATATACTTTTTGGTGCGAAAAAGAAACAAAATTGGTACTTACAGAACAAGGGAATCGTTTTCGTATCAAATAGTTTGCCAAAATAAGGTGGAGTTAATTATATATATACTCTTTGAGATTTATCGTTTTTTTACATCATTTTTTGAGGTTTCAAAAATTATATATATATACTTTGATGACTGTTTCATTTTAGAACATTAATTTTGATTCGTGTTAATGAAGGATACATACTTTTATTTTGTGTCAATTAAGGATCCTGTTTTATCTCAACTTTAGCTTGACATTGGACCCATCAAAACTCTACTAAATTTAGCAAACTCACACTTGGTTTAAAGCTATGCATCTCCTTTTTACAACCATATAAAGATCACTTAAATCGGACATTTACAACTCCAGATAATTGGCCCAAAAGTAGGGTATCCGAAACTGTCCAATCGCACCTCTGAAAAAAAAATTTGGAAAATCAAACAATTTTGGGTACCCTACTTTAGGGCCGATTATCTGGAGTTGTAGAGATCCAATATGGATAATCTTTTTATGGTTATAAAGAGGAGATGCATGTCTTTAAACTCACTATAATTTTTCTGAATTTGGTGGAGTTTTGATGGGTCAAACGTCGGACCAAAGTTGAGATAAAAACTGAAAAAAAACATGATCCTTAATTAACACAAAATGAAAGTATGTGTCCTTCATTAACACAAAGCAAAATTAATGTCCTGAAATGAAACAATCATCAAAGTATGTGTCTTGTTTGTAAATTTTCCCTTAAAACTATTGCATATAATTTCTTATCAGAGAAAAAAATATATATATTTGTATTGAGGTTGGACCTTACACTTAGAGTAATCTTATTAGGTCATTTAACCCCTTATCATGCATTTTTGCATAATTTCTCATCATTTTTCGTCTCACTATAAAGAGTTATATGCAATAGTTTTGAAATCTCAGGGGTGTACGTATAATTGTTGAAACCCTAGGGAGTGTATGTGAAAAGACAATAAACCTCAGGGAGTGTAAGTATAATTAACTCAAATAAAATGCTTATTTGAGTTTAAATTGTTAGATATAGTGATTAATATGACCAAAAAAAAAAAAACATATGGTGATTAATGCCTATATGTGTAATAATAAAAATTCACAATATGATAAATAGAAGGCATTACTCACTCCTGAATAAAAGAAATACATTCTTGAGAATTCTTTTTATTTGAGAAATGGATTCTTCCTCGACTGAATAAGGTTTGACGAAATAGTGAGGATCACCTAATCTACGAGAACATGTTTTCGATTGAGCACCCAACCTTGCACTAACTAACAGGCTGCAGCATAAAAAACTTTGCACTAACAAAGCATTAAGGGCTCGTTTGATAAAATTTGATAGAATGAATGACTAAATTCATATATATTTAAGGAAGAAACTTCAAACTTGAGTAAAGAAAATAGAATAATCATATTATCATAAGGGAAAACTTATCTTTTACAATCCCCCAAAAAATGGTGGGATTAGTGGGGATAAGTTTTCTCTCATAACTAATTCATCTTTTTCTTATCTTCTTCTTTCAAGTTAGAAGTTTATTTCTTAAATACACATGAATTTAGTCATTTATTATATTCAATCATATTATATATATCAAACGGGACCTAAATGTTCAATGTACAATGCATGTATGAGTTCATTTTCGATATATTATATATATTTTTTTTACATTAAAGAAAATCGAACCATAAACCTAGCCTAATCCTAATTCTAATCCTTATCCCTACCCACCCTCACCACTTGGTCTAACCTTAAAGGCTTATTTTCCATATAGTTATTGCATGACATATAATCATATATAATATAAAATCTTTGATGCAAACATTACATCCTATACAACGACCATCTACTAGAGAAAATTACACCATAGCATCACATGGATTCATCTAACAGTTATATTTGTGTCAGCATGACATAGATGTTCGCACCATTGCACAATCCTATATACAACCACATTTAATGATGAAAAATTCACACCTTAAGACCTCGTTTGACTCGCAGAATTGAGGGTTGAGAATAAAAATAATTTTATTCTCATATATGGTAAGTGCAACCATGTGAAAGTAATTCATGCTTTATAGGAAAATGATGCCCTTCGGAAAATGAAACTCTCCACCCAACTTACCCAACTTTGGGTATCATTTTCCTTGCCCGTGGGAAATTATTTATTAAAACTTTTTAATACCAAATTGCCCCTATTAAGAATTGAAAACATCAATTATGTTATGTACCCCTTATCTATTATACATATATAATAAATGAGGGTATAACTGAAAAAACTAAATATTTTTGTTTTCTATATATTCATGCACTAATCAAATATGGGAAAAGAAACAAAAATATATTTCTAGTTATTTTTCCAACATTACCAAACATCATAATAGAAATATTACATTTCATTCCCCTTGAAAAATACATAGAAATTGATTTTTCATAAATTTCATTTGGCAAACCAAACATGGTTTGATAGTGAAAAGATACCATCCTCATTAAATAAATGTATAACAGAAATTTCCACCGGAAACGACAATAAGTTGGAGATCCGTTTAGTGACATAGTAACAAGTTTGTTGTTTTGCGCTTCAAATCGGTCCACATCTGGCTAAATGCTAAATGCTAATGTTAGCAAGTCTCATCACCATTACAGTGGTTATCATCTTCTTTTTTCTACGGTTGAGAATGGTTATCATAATTCTTAACTTAACAAGTTAATTAAAACGAACATGTGATTTGATATAATGCCACATGTGGATGAGTTAGAGGAATTGATAATGTCCCATTTTGGCTCGCAGCTTAATTAGCTGCCACGTGTCAACCCCCTACATTAGGCCCCGTTAAGATATTTGCTGACTAATAGACAAGTAGTGTCCAAATTGGCCAATGATGTGGACACCCAAAGAAAAGGATTGTTGGTAGAACATGGGGTTGTTAAACTTTAGGGGACAAAGAGGGAGAGGTCTAGAGGCTCTATAACCATGGAAGATAAGCACAACCTTCATTTTGGACAAAGACAATATTACTTGCCACTTATGTTGGAGGTCAAAAAGCTTTGGTTCTTCATAACCCACTTTCATTTTTAGGTCATTATATTTCTATTCACACCCACTCTTTGCTCATTACATCCAAAAAAAGAAAATTGTAATACCCATTTTACTATTGCATATTGTAGAAGTCATTAAGTTATGGAGTATACTGCTGCTAGCACAATGACAAAATTGCATTGGGACATAGTAATAATATATTGCATATGTGTATTGTTTGAGATTGGAGGAAACAAACTTTCTTGTCACTAATGTATATATTTATTATGTATGTCTCTCTCTTTATATACTCACGTAATGCGACAGACATTTACAGTAACATGAAAATTTTATTTCGAATCAAAACCCTAAGCATTAAGCACATGCAGCAGTTCTAAAAATTTGGCATTGTACATAATGTCCATGTTCCATAGTCCACAGACTAAAATAGAGGGCCTCATGCTACCAGACTTGACTGGGGGCCCACAAATGGGAGATAGGCCCACAATTGCACCCACTACGTGACCACACAGTCCTTATGTGATTATTGCATATATTAGTACTACTGTGCCCTAATATATTTATTCAACAAATGACGTGGGACTTAACCTATCTTAGTTAGAAGGCCCACTATCAACAATCTACATGTTAGAAAATTATTGTAACCAACCAAAAGAAAATTATCAAAGTAATAATTGTGCAAATAGCACACCTTAATGATAGGACTATAGGAGTGGTTCGTTTACATCACCTAATTAAGGCTAGTTGATTATAAAAAGAAAAAAGGATAAAAATTGGTGGTTTTGGTTTAGTGGAAAATAACTATGTCAACCAATGGGGCACATCATTATATTCTTCAACAATGGCATTACAAATTACAGACCAAGCAATTAAAAGCTTATAAATAAGTTTGGGATAGAAAAGATTGTGAAACTCTCAACAAGGCGTAGTAAGTGCAAACTTTTAGGCTAGGCAATTTCTTTTTCTTTTGTTTTTACCATAAATAGTAGTTAAAACTTAAAAGTGAACATTTTGTTGTCTTCAAGCTCTTAAATATATACCAATCATGAACGTACAAAACAATAATTACCATAATCTTCTCTTTTTATTAATTATGTTTACCTTTATTTTTCTCTATTTTTGGTACATATATTTTACCTTTTTTTATTTCATTTAAACATTATATGATCTATTCATTTTTGTGTAGTTAAATGTGATCAAGCTCCTGGCCAGAAAAAGAAAAAAAAGTGATCAAGCTGATCTCCAGCTATCATTCATTGTGTATTTGTGTGTGTGTGTGTTTTTTTAAAGCTATTAATTGGACTGAAAGGTTGTATAATTTATATTAATTATTTTTAGTTAATCACGGTAGAGATTCAGGAACATTAATTAGCTGTATTTGTGTAGATGTAAGATGCTTCGAAGTTTCTCTTACAGAGTCACACTGACACACACACACACACACCTAATGAATCGCAACTCGTGCGGTTATTTATTACTTAAGAGTTAAGGCTGGAGTCACGTGATCTTAATAGTATATGGTGCTTCGTTTGATTAATAGCCATCTACTGCGTTGCCAGCTTAATTTAAGCTTCACAACTTTTGTTGCATGTTCGACCAAAAAAAAAAACTTTTGTTGCATGTTACCACTACAGAGAAATAGAGAAGCCGGAAATGAAGAAGCTTGAGATAGTTTCAGATCGATGGGTGGTGGTTTTATTAGATAAGAACAAAAGAAACAATATTTACCGTGTTTGATGTGAGAATGCAGAAGAATGTGTTGTTTTATATTAAAAAATTATAATATTGTGTAAGTACTTACTACAGAGTTTTGAGTCTTTTTATTTATTTATTTTTATTGTCAATTAATGTTAGGTTGTATATTATAATTGCTTATAAAATTGTTATATACCTTAGATAAAAAATAAGTAAACCTGTTGGAATTTAAGAATTAAAAACGTGTTCGCACCACAATAATAGAGAAAAAACAACCAAAGAATTTGAATCTATTATATTTTTTTCAATTGAAAAAAAAGACATGATGTTCTAGACCTATAATTCTATAAACTTGCTCAAAATAGTTTCATTTCCAATCACCCTCCTAAAATGCTCAGTATAAGCTTGTAATTTTAATCTAGCAAAAAAAAACAAAACAAAACTTGTAGCTTTTATTTTTTGGACAATCGAGAGTGTTTTAGATCAGTTTTTACGTATCAAACTAATTTTTTGGATCAATCATAGATAATTAATTTACACTGAATCTAAAAGATTTACAAAAAAATTTACCTTCTTTACTACTTAAATAGGGTCAAACTGGAGTCTCCCAAAATAGATATTAGTTGAAGGTTTGTACTTATCTTCCATGGTTACAGAGCCTCTACTCCTCCCTCTTTGTCCCCTAAAGTTTAATAACCCCGTGTTTTACCCACAATCCTTACTTATATCTATTGTATTGAATTATTGAACGATTTTTGTAAATGCTTTTATGTCTATATTTGTGCTTACAAACCTTAAAATTGTTATAAATTTACCGATTTTTATAAAATGTAAACTTACAAATTACACTACATTAATAAAACAATTTTTTTCTTTTGAAAATCAAATAAATATTTTGATTGAATTATGCATACTTTGTGGCACAATCATGAAAAAAAAAAAAAAAATTAAAAAAAAAAAAGCTGAAAAATCATCTAAAGAGCTTGCACGTCGACACCGTGAAACATTAAAATCTAATTATTGAAAAAAATAAAATAAAAGAGCATTGTACTTGTGCAGATCTACTTCTACAGTTGTACTACTTACGTTCACTCAACGCGCCTACGCGCGCGAACAATGCACACCCTACTAATGTTCTTACGTGCCGTAATTTGATTGGTCGTGCATAAAACGCGACCAACCCCTCACGTGAGGATTGGGGCTACAATGTTATTGGCCCTCTTTTTAAGCTGTCTGTGTCAACTTGAGCTCAGGTCATTAACTTAAGCTAAAATGAGAAGATTAGCGATGATAAAATAATAATTATTAGTTCACTAATTAATTGCTTTTGCTATAATACGCAAGGCCTTGTTGGGCCTTGGGCTCTCCTTCCTCTACGCCTCAAGCTTCATATTCTTCTCTCTCTCTCTCTCGCAGTCTCTGACCAAACTTCTTCTCCATTTTCATGGCAGATCCCAGCATTCACTCATCAAAAGCTTAAATCCGAACATTTCACACCTCGAGGTCCAAACTACGTCAAGCAGGCTCCGAGCTCCATTTCTTCAGCTTCGAATCCAAAGCTTTTTAAAAATGGATTGGAGAAGAAAGAAGCGTAGTGGGTCGACCGACCCGGAATGCTCGAACCGGGTCGGGTCGGATTTCCCTGACGAGGTGCTGGAGCGGGTGCTAGGCATGGTGAAGTCCCGGAGGGACAGGAGCTCGGTGTCAGTAGTCTGCAAGGAGTGGTACGACGCGGAGCGATGGTCCCGGAGCCATTTGTTCATCGGGAACTGCTACGCGGTGTCGCCGGAGATGGTGAGCCGGCGGTTCCCGAACATTCGGAGCGTGACCCTGAAGGGGAAGCCTCGGTTCTCGGACTTCAATCTGGTCCCTCCGAATTGGGGCTCCGATTTGCAGCCATGGCTGGAGGTGTTTGCATCTGAATATCCATTTCTGGAGGAGCTGAGGCTGAAGAGGATGACTGTCTCCGACGAGAGTCTCAAGTTCTTGGCTCTCAAGTTTCAAAATTTCAGAGCTCTCTCGCTGCTTAGCTGTGATGGGTTCAGCACCGATGGGCTTGCCGCCATTGCCACTCATTGCAAGTAAGTGTTTTGTTTTCTCTTTAATTGGGCCCCTTTTTTTGTTTGATTTTCAGCTTTCAAGTACCCGTTTGGTTGCTGAGAAAACCAAAAAGAAAAATTCCAAAGTGTACTGTTTTCCAATTTCCAAAAGTAATGTGTATTTTCAGGCGTGGAAGTAAAAGATGGATTCTGTTTTTTTACATTCTTTTTGTGCGTCTTCTTTTCTTGGAAGTGACGTTTTACCTATTATGGGAGCTTTTATTGGATGGCAGTGGCACTCTTCAAACCTATATTCCTATATTTAATTATTTATTATTTATTGTGTTGGGTGCAAATATAAAATACTAATAATTTGGCTCTAAGGAACACAACTTGGGCAAACCATGCACCCCCTCACCAGTCACCACTCACCATCTTTGTGAAAATGGGCTCGTATTTCAACCGTAGATTTACACGGGACTTGCACGAGTGACTTCCAACTGTTGATATGATTGACAAAAAGAAGGTTCATGAATGTGAAATTTACTGTAGGTTCCACATGTGGAGCACAACTCTAATATGAATGAAGTCAAAGTGGAAAATAATTAATCCATTTTTCGCATTGGAATATTCTAGTTCTATATGGTAATTTACCATAACAATTTAGCGTTTGTTATTATGATACCCAAATCTAAGGGTTAAAAATGTTTGTATTATATGTGTACATCCTAAAACAATTTCGAACAATTTGTGCAAGTTGCCCTTCTTTTCTAGTGAGACCTTGAATGGACCCATAAGTGCTATGTGGAAACTTTCCAAAAACTACCGCACGCACTCTAAATTTTCTGGCTTGCTTGTTCTATACTTGACTGTTTATGTTGAGCTTCACTTGTGGATGAATATAATTAACCATCCTAATTTGGTCACAGGAATTTGATAGAGCTGGACATACAAGAGAATGACATTGATGATAAAAGTGGGAGTTGGTTAAGTTGCTTCCCTGAAACCTTCACATCATTGGAACTACTCAACTTTGCCAACCTGAATACCGATGTCAATTTTGATGCTCTTGAGAGACTTGTAAGCAGGTGCAAATCATTTAAAGTCTTAAAGGTTAATAGAAACATAACCTTGGAACAACTACAAAGGCTGCTTGTCCATGCTCCTCAACTGATGGAGCTAGGCACCGGCTCGTTTTCGCAAGAGCTCACAGCCTCTCAGCTCTCTGAACTCGAAAGAGCATTTAGTAATTGCAAGAATCTACACTCCCTCTCTGGTTTATGGGAAGCAACAGCCCTTTATCTCCCAGCTCTGTATCCTGCATGTACAAATCTGACTTTCTTGAATTTGAGTTATGCTGCTTTGCAAAGCTGGGAACTTGCTAAGCTTGTTTCTCATTGCCCACGCCTTCAGCGCCTTTGGGTAAGTTTTCTGTGTATTTCATTTTGTACAGATCATAATTCTGTCATTTTGAGAAAGTTATTAGTATCTTTGTGATTTTGACATGGATGAAGCTACTCTCTTGGAAAGAGAAAACACGTTCACTATTGAAATCCTCAAGTGCTACTCTTGATGGATATCAAATTAATTATTGAAACAGGTCATGGACACAGTGGAAGACAAGGGGTTGGAGGCTGTAGGATCTAACTGTCCTTTGCTTGAGGAACTCCGTGTTTTCCCTTCCGATCCTTTTGGTGATGATATCGTCCACGGGGTCACTGATTCCGGGTTTGTTGCAGTGTCTTATGGCTGCCGGAGACTGCGCTATGTCCTCTACTTTTGTCAGCAGATGACTAATGCAGCTGTAGCAACTGTTGTACAAAACTGCCCTGATTTCACCCACTTTCGCCTCTGCATAATGAACCCAAGAACACCAGATTACATAACGAAGGAACCTATGGATAAGGCTTTTGGGGAAGTGGTGAAGAATTGCACTAAACTCCAGAGGCTTGCAGTTTCAGGTCTATTAACGGACCAAACATTTGAGGATATTGGGAAGTATGCCAAGAATTTGGAAACCCTTTCAGTGGCTTTCGCCGGCGGAAGTGATTGGGGAATGCAGTGTGTGCTGAATGGTTGCCCCAAGCTCAAGAAACTTGAGATAAGGGACTGCCCATTTGGGAATGCGGCTTTGCTCTCGGGTTTGGACAAGTATGAATCCATGAGGTCGCTTTGGATGTCAGCCTGCAATGTGACGATGAATGCCTGCCGGCTATTGGCAAGTGAGATGCCGAGATTGAATGTTGAGGTGATGAAGGAGGATGGGAGTGATGACTGTCAGGCTGATAAAGTTTATGTTTATCGTTCTGTTGCTGGGCCAAGAAGGGATGCCCCACCTTTTGTTCTCACTTTTTGAACCTTGGAAACCTTTTGTGCTCGCTCTTTCTAGCTTACAAATGCATGGTAATCTCTCTCATTCTCCCTCTCTCTCTCTCTCTCTCTCTCTCTCTCTCTCTCTCTCTCTCACACACACACACACACACACACTTAGACACACTGGATTTGATATTTTAATTTTCATTCAGCATAATGAAATGGAAAATGGAAAAGAAGAAGGATAGAAATTACAAAACTTGGAATTTGTTCAGCATTTATTTATTTCAGGATATGACAAATCCAAGGAGAAAGGAAGGCAATAAAGAATTATGAAACTAAGCAGAAACTTATGCCTTGACAGCATCCAGTGGCTGCTGGATCGTCTCAGCCCTATTTATCTCAGAGGCTAGATGAGCTGCACCCCTGAAAAGCAAGAAGGCAAGGCTACCAATGCAGAAATAGATAAAGCAGCCTTGGCAGTGTGTCACAAACGAACCAAAATCTGTTCCCACTATGCATTGCCAGCCAGGCCCGTGTGACTCATCAAATTCCTGCATCAAAACAACAAATGAATGTCAAATCATTTATTGGGAGGATTCAATGCTGATCAGGTTAATCCTTGAAAGAGGAGGTGACCTTCTTTATGAATTGGGCGATTTGTGTAGGTTCAGTGACATCAAAGACATCGAGTGCCTTGCCGGCTAAATGGAGCGCGTCTTGCTGCATTGTTTGAAGCATGTCAGTCTCAGTAACAACGGCTTTGCCTTCTAACATGGCTGAAGAAGAATGGTGAAAGAAGAGGGCTATTTAGATTGAAGGCAAGGCTGAATCGAAGCGGATTATATTGAAATGGGAACTTCACTTGCTAGGCAGGAATCGTGGATCATCATCAAAGACTTAATAATGCAATGGAATAAAGGCCGGTGGTGAGGATACAGACAAGCTGATTCTCTGTCATGTAATGATGAGATGTTGAAGATGCATTGCTTGTGAACTGAATCTTGCATCTACAATTTGATCAATGGCTCAGATTCTGCGGTAGCAATGGAGATTAGCAGTTGAGGGTCCACATTATCTTGGAGATGAGGGACGTTTGTGGTTGTATAACTAAGATACTTCCCCTGAGTTTCTTGGATTATATATGTTGTGAGGCTGATGATACATTGTCTGTTTGCTTGTGCTTTTGTTTTCTTGTCTTCTTGTTTTTTGTTGATCCAAAGACCTTTTACCTTCTCAATTCTCATTGACTCAGGTTGATTAGAAAAATAGCATGTGTGGGATGACGGTAGAGGTATTAGGTTCAAAACTTCACTAATCAAATAGAAATAGTAACTGTAAAAAGAGATCAATAAAAAAAGAGAAATGCTTCTCACTAACGCAGGTCCTCTACTTACATCAATGAGCTACTTATTGTTATGAGGCATGCTACTAGCTCTTCTCATTTAGTCTCTTACACTCAAAACAATTGTTTTATGATTGGGTAAATTACTTTTTTGGTCTTTGTGTTTTGGCTCGAAATCGCATTTGGTCTACGTGGTTTCAATTTTTTCAATTTGATCCCTGTATTTTATGTTGTTTGCAGTTTTAATTTTCCTACACTCACATCGTCTGAAGTTAAAGGGGAGTGCTGATTGCGCAACATTTATGAACAAACTTGAAACGTTTGTCAATAGTTACAGGAAAGGTGAAAATTTTCAGTTTGATTTGCTCACATGGAGAGGTTTGGGCCGTTTGGCCATATAGTCCAATAAGGTATTGACATGACATCATTGGGCTTTTAGGTGCAGGTGCATCTCTACTTAATTCATTTCATGTGGATTTGCTGTTAGTGTCAGTATTCATGCCATGCGCGCTCCAGGTCATGGCTTCCTTCTGAATTCTCTCAGAACTCATGATAGGGGAGGGGTGTTCAGTGAATTATGGGTTCATCAAATGCTTTGCATTAGTGTTTGATTGGGAGGTTAATTTTTTTTTTTAAGGGGATTGGGAGGTTAATTTGGAGATAATCAATCATGTTCTTTAATAATTAATACTGCCACTCTTAGATTTTGTGGGGTCATAGCCACGAATTTATAGATGGGCTTTCAATTAATGACCATAATCTTACTTCACAAACTCATAAATTGATTTGTATTCATTAAAAAAAGTTGTAATAACTTAGATTGATATGGTTTGGTAAGAGGTCTATTCTCGTGATCATGCTTTGGAAATTACACTTGCATGCACAGCATTCGATGAGTAAAAAATGTACACAAATTTCATGTGGATTGCTGACATTTATAATTATAAATTATGCATAATATGATATTGTATATGGTTTATATATATATAATTGTGCAGCATCAGTTACATACTTGCATAAAAAGAGACTTATGCTTCAACCCTATAACAGTGTAATTAATTAAGTAGCTAGGTTGTGGTATGCTGTCCTAATCAAATTTTAAGCAAATAATAACCATATATATCAATCTTTTAGGCTTTGCTGGCCGGCCCCATGCATGATCTCTAGCTAAGTGACACATCATTTTCTTGGTTGCAAGTTGTAAATGATTTAATGAAAATGTTGTAGTCTATATGCTTGTAACATATATGGCTAATTGTCAAGATAATGAAAGAGGTGATGAACACTTATACCTCTCCTACATGTTTGAAGACTTGAGTACACCCCACAAATTCACCATTTTCACATACATTTGGTGTCGGTGCTCCATTCATTGTCATTCTGTAGTCTGTACTCTGTAATTAGAGGCATATATATGAAAGTTGGGATGGTTGGAAGGAAGATGATGATGGTTAGGGTTTTGGAGTTAACCAAACATACCCAACAACTAAACTTTACAGGGGGTCATGTTTGGTTTATTCAAAACTAAAAAACAGGGATTAATTAATTAGACCCTGTTGATTATTGCCAAATGGTTGGAATATATGATTGTATTAATTTGTCTTTCCTACATGGGATTGACAGACACCAAATTCATGTAACATTATCAAGCAATGTCTTTTGTCGTATTCCATATATTTTGAATTTGGGTGCATATGCTAATTAAGTGCTAGCTACTTGACCAGCAACATTGGAGTACTAGATCCGATCAACATATGCAATATTGTTATATGTACTTTTCTCTTCAAAGTTAAGGTATATATCGTAACTGTGCTTCTAGCTAGCTAGCCTTCTGTAGCTGTATTGAATTTCCCTTGTTCCATACTCAAAGGTGTCCCAAGCAATCACTTTCGTTATTGTGCATCGAAATGGGATTTCTACCTAACACTTCATGAGCATTAATTAAACAACCAACATTGCATAGTATCTTTGCTTAGGAGCTTATATATGCAACATGTACGCGTAGCTACATAACCCTCTTTTATATGCACAAGGAACCATATGTTAATGAATGAATTGAAGCATCTGTCACCGACTCAAACACAATGGTCATGATATTGTATTATTGTTATTCATCCTACATCATTTGCCAAAACAAAAGCCTACAGAAAAGAGAAATCTACTTAATTACTGATTTATAACACATCAAAAGCTTTCATGGTTTTGGTTTGGTACGTATCTACAGCAAAAGCGAGTCATACTTTAATATGTTCTTAATTAGGCATTATTTAAATAACACCAATTAATTAATATATACCATACCTTAGTAAGATTAATGGTACATGTGGTACATATTCAACAGTGGGTTGAGGCCATGTGCATATTCAATTATGCTGATGAAGGGACAAAGTCAGCTATTGATTATTGATCATTTTCTGATGGAGTTGCTCCATTGGCAAGCACGCTTGGCCTACAAACAGAAAGTTCGAAAGATATATTGGAGACCAAAAAGAGTTTATGCGCCCACATAAAACAATTTGATCATCAACAAGAACAAATTAAGATGTTCAACTTTAACATAATTGAAATCAAATCACATATCCTAATTAATAAACTCTTGTTGCAAAGCATATATACCCACTCACTATCATGCCAAGATAACATAGAGTAATCTTATTTAGACACCCAATCACATCATGGGTCAATGAATTTTTTTCCCATCCATCTCGATCATTTGTCATCTTCTAGAGTTTTTGTGTAATAAATAATAAGTATTTATGATCAAAACTATGATAAAAACTTCCAATTCTTATCCTCTAATTTTTTGTGTAAGGATGGACAACACCTTTCATGCTTGCTTTTACCATTTCTTTGAAAGAGGGAAGCTTTTGGCTTTTGAAAGCTCTCCTCTAGTTCATTAATTATTCACACTGCAAAAAGGGTTTATGAAAACACCTTTCTTTCAACTTGTATAGAGATTCAGCTCCACTTCCTATTTGATATCAAAAGAAGGCTGCTAGCTCAAGGCATCCAACTAAGGGCTTCACATGGTGGGGTGGGGGTTGTGTCATCTCCATGCTAAGCTTACTGAAAGCTACCCTTTTTTCTTCCTTTTCACCTAATCAATAGTGTCCACTATATAAGGGTGGTCCATATATAATTAAGACCTAGTTCAGTTAATCTTCTCACTAGCTAGCTAGGTATTAATTTTACATCTTTGAGTTTAATTTGTCTCTTGCTTTGCTCATGCCTCTCCTACTCAGCAACACTATGATATAAACAGAGTTCTAAATTATAATCAGTAAATTTTTAGTTGGTGCTATTTAATTAAATTCTCCATTACTACTTAAAAAGTTCATACAAAGTGTAGAGTTTAAAGTTGATAAAGGTCCGATCCTGGAAATTTCTTAGTAGTACAATATCTTCAACGCAAACTTTAATCTAGTACTTTTCTTCATATAGAGATGAATTTCGATGAAAGCATCCATATTTGATGCCATATTATGTCAAAGAGTAGTCTTTCACAATCTTCTAGTCATTTACAAGATGGTCGTTTATTCTTCTTTGTCTTTGCATATGTTGTACTTGTGTAGTTGTATTACAAAAAGTGCATTTTTAAACATTATTAAATTAAAAATTAAAAAAATGTTCCTTTTTTTGTTCTTTTCCATAGTTAAGGGGCGAGAAAATAAGATTAGAAATGGAGAAATTGAGAGAATTACTAAAGTTATTACAACAAAAATAGAAGTTGAATGAAAATAAAATAAAGAATTAGCTCCCTTGACATTTGACAGCTGAGTATTATGAATTATGAATCTATGATAAGGAAATTGGTTGCATCTTACTAATTAAATGCTTAATTACACTATAAAGTTTTCTAATATAATAATAAAAATATCTTTCATAATGTATGCATTGCTTTAAAGTTTTACACACCAATAGTGATTAGTCTCTTCTTTAACATATTTAAATTGTCTACCAAAATACCATTTATAGAACAATCCCAATACCATCATTGGAGGAAATAACATTCAAACCACCACCTCCTATAAAATAGGCTTCAACCTCCCAACAGAATGAGATTTACCCTTCTTTCACCTTAATGACAAAAATACCCCTATTTAAATTCCCACTTATCTTTCACTGCTAGTCTACTACACACCCACCAAGGTCAGTTCTGTAAATTCACTTTAAAGTCCAATTCAGTGAATCAGCTGCCAAACCAGAGATAAGTATGGAGCCAAAGATGGAGAGTCAGAGCCTCTCCCTTGTTGTTCATGATAAGCTCATCGACTAGATTCGATTCTGTTCCAAATCTCCTAGAAAACTCGCCGGAATATTCGTTCCCATCTCGCCGGAATCCGACCCACCTCTCCACAAAATGGGTTGGCTCCAAACCCAATGAGAACCACCATGGGAGAAGAAGAGAAGAAAGCACACAGCAACAAAGAAGCGGCAGACCAAACCCCAAACTCGCCGGTACCTTCCGCTGGAAAACCAAGTCTCCGGCGAGCAATCGAGTTCATATCATCTCTGATTTCACTCTCTTACTCCATCAGAATCTTCGCGGCGAAATGGAAAACGATAAGGACCAAGCTGGAAGAGTTGAACTCTGGCATGGTCGCCGTCGAAAACTGCGAAAGTAACGACAACCCAGTTCTCTTAGACCTGGTGTCGAACATGTTGGCGACAATCAACGAGTGCAACGACCTCGCTCGGCGCTGTGTCGATCTTTCGTACAGTGGGAAGCTTCTGATGCAGAGCGATTTGGATATGATCTCCGCGAAAATCGATCTTCACTTGAGAAACCTCTCGGAAATCTACGACGCCGGCGTTCTGACTCACCGGTTCGCTCTCGTGGTTTCGAGGCCCGGAAATGGAGCTTGCAGAGACGACATGAGGTTCTACGTCAGAGACTTGATGACGAGGATGAAGATTGGGGACCCAGAAATGAAGCGCCAGGCTTTGCTTAAGTTGTACGAGTCCGTCGTCGAAGACGATAAGTATGTGAAGGTTATTGTAGAACAGAGCGAGGTTGTGAGTTTCATTCTCAATTTTCTTGATTCGAATGAAGTTGAAATCCAAGATTTGTCTGCCAAAATTGTTTCGGTGATCGCCGGGTTCGGGTCGTATAAAGGGGTTCTGATCGGAGCCGGGTTTATCGGGCCGTTGATTCGGGTCTTGGAGAGTGGGAGTGAGGTTGGGAAAGAAGGGGCTGCAAAGAGCTTGCAGAGATTGACGGAGAATTCAGACAATGGGTGGTCGATTTCGGCTCACGGTGGAGTCACGGCGCTGCTTAAAATCTGTGGTGGTGGTGAAAGCAGAGCAGGGTTGATTGGTCCTGCTTGTGGGGTGCTCAAAAATCTTGTTGGGGTGGAAGAAATCAAAAGGTTCATGGTTGAAGAAGGTGCAATTTCGACTTTTATTGGGCTTACGAGGTCTAAAGACGAAGCCTTGCAGATAAATTCGATTGAGTTTCTGCAGAACATAGCTTCTGCTGATGAATCAGTTCGGAATTTGGTGCTTAAAGAGGGAGCAATTCGCGCGTTGGTTCGAGTTTTGGAGCCCAGATCAGCTTCTTCTTCCAAAGTCAGAGAGATAGCATTTCGGGCAGTAGAGAATTTGTGTTTTTGTTGCAGGAGCTCTGTTGGTGTTTTGATCAAGTATGGCTTTGTGGATCAACTCATGTTCTATTTGAGAAATGGGGAAGCTTCGGTTCAAGAATTGGCGCTGAAAGTTGCCATTAGGCTTTGTGGGACATCGGAAGAGGCCAAGAAAGCAATGGGGGATGCCAATTTCATGGCCGAGCTGGTTAAGTTTCTTGATTCCAAGTCGTTTGAGGTCCGAGAAATGGCGGCTGAGGTACTCTCCACCATGGTCTCTGTCCCGAGAAATCGAAAGAGATTCGTGCAGGATGACCGAAACATAGGCCTAATTCTGCAGCGTTTTGACCCGGAACAAGTGAATTCTGTGGGGAACAACAGGTTCTTGTTCTCCATATTAATGTCATTGACGAGTAGCAACAGTGGGAGAAGGAAGATTGCGCATTCTGGTTACTTGAAAAACATTGAGAAACTTGCAGAAGCAGAAGTTTCAGATGCCAAGAGACTTGTCAAGAAGTTATCCACAAACAGATTCCGCAGCGTGTTCAGTGGAATCTGGCATTCTTGAACTTGAATGTAGTCTTTTTTATTTTTTGTTTTTGTTTATACATTGTACATCTGCATAAAGGGTTTTCCAAGATTTTAACTTGTTTGTCAATCTCAAATTGGAATTCCATTCTCATTTTTACTAAATTCTCGTTCACAGTAGCAGATTCAGATTCAGAACAACAGCTTTTTGTCAAGATTGTAACAATAATTAGAGATTCATTTGAAGATGTTATTATAATATTTTTCTTTGAGATAGATACTCTGGCATTGCTGCATGCAGTGGCAGTAATGTGACAGAGAATGAATGATAGAAGAGAATGCAGTTGCTCAGTTGCATTTCTTTAAGTAGGATGAGGATAAAAGGTTATATAATAATATGGTTGTATTTAATTAGAGGAGATGGGCATGTGAGTAGTGGCAATCAAGGTCCACTTCATCTGCCTTTCTAGACAGTGAAGATGGTGATAGATGAAGTTTCCTGCTGTATTTGCTTGTCCCTTGTATAACATTGTTTCCTTAATGACAATTTTCAGTTAATGCATCCTTGTCAGCACTGTGCAGAATTGCAATTGTTGTTGCTTCCATCTTTTATGAATCACCCAAATCACCCAATACTCTATCTCTTACATGGTCTAGACTGGGATGTTTGTCACATCGGATTGGACTAGGCTGGATTAGACTGAACTATACTAAATTGTATTAAGCATCGTTTGTCCAGTAAAGCCAGTACTGCGTACCAAACGGCCCTAAGTATTCAGCTAATGTGAATTGTCAAGTCTTGGATAAAAATGGTGAATTATTAGTAGACAGAAAGGGGGTTGGCTTCCATGCTGAAGCTGAGCATTAGCTTACAAAGTAAGGTACATGGAGTTGGACAAGTCAGTAGGGCAAGTAACTTACAAGGTAGTGATATAGACATGTGGAGCATGAAAGTTTCTTCTGATTCTTGGCAGGTTGTTTGTAACTTTGTATGTGAGTATGTGACCCATATGTTTCTCATGGAAGATCATATTATGAGATAAAGTTTCAATCTTGGACAAGACTTCTAAAGGGTCCAGACCCCAACCAACCTTCATGCCACAAACTAGTGCAAGGGCAAATATTGGTGGGCTTGCTGTATTGGGCTCAGGTACTCATAAGACAAAAAGCATTTTAATCATCTGGCTGGGCTAAACTGGGGTGGGCTTGCTCGATGCCTTTTAATCATTTGATGTAGGCCTATGGTCTAGTTTTATTAGTATGCAAATGTTAATATCAGACCCATTGGAATTTGAAATTGGCCCTGAACTTGATAGCTTTCAATTCCATTATTTTTGTTCATCTTCATATATACTGAATTCTTATAGTAACTATATATACTGAATTCCTGTGGTCCTGTGGACATGCAAGAAATGAGAGATGCTAGCCAGTCTTATACTAGTCTACACCCAGTAGTTTTTTTTTTTTGTTTAAATCTGATTTGTTACATATTTATTGAACTGTGTGAAGCTCACTTAATTTATGTTGAATCCTAAGAATGCCACCAAGATATACAACTATATATACATATTTCTCTAGCACGCGCAATTTGTCATGTTTCTGGTGTAAGACTAGTTTGGAAGAAGATGTTGGATTCAATGCAGAGATGCTTTGGTTGGTTCTGCTATTCACTCATTCTACCCAGTTATATGTTTTCATTAAGTAATATTGTGATGTCTTAAAAATTGCTAATACTTGCTTTGTATATTGCAATTTGCAGCATAGTCCAAATTCGATGGGGTTCCCGAAACTTGTAGAGCCATATTGACATGATGACATATATCCACACATAATGTAAAATAAACAATTTGACCAGCTAGCACACACAAAATTATACAATATAATCCATCATGTAAAATAAAAAGGGTCTATTAATTTAATAGGTTTGGACACAACTTTTTCTTTGACACTTCAAGCCAAACAAAGAGCACGTAATCTTCATATATATTATAGGACTAGTACATATGATAGGCTAATGCATGCATTGAAAACTGGTGACAAAATATCTGGTGATGCTAAGTAGTATAGTAAGATATCTTATAGCCAAGTTGGTGCTGCAACTCCTGAAAGTTTTGGGAATACACATTACACATGAAGTAGCTTATATTATAGCTAGTTAGGTAGGAAGGGAAGTATATATGATTAGTCTTATTCGATCTAGTTTGATTAATATGAGTATGACCCACTAAATAATCATAGCATGTGAAAGTGCGGGTATGAAGAGGCAAGATCAGTCCTTTTCTGTCTAGTGGTTGGTGCCTCAATTTTGCATCATATATACTTTTCCAAGTCTCTCTGCCAATTAATAGTCGTATGAATTAAGTCTGGGTTATATATTCACCTCTCTCTCTCTCTCTGTACATATTTATTTAGTTGGTCTATTGTGCTCTTGGTGACTTAATTCATCAATGGGATTTGGCTTATTAATTGATTGTATATTCTAATATGTTTCTTGTGACTGTCAGATTAATTCATAACAAATTTAGTTTCTGTATGGGCTAATATTTATAATTTGTTTGTTACATATTAGAATACTAAACTCATTCTAATATTTAATTCATTACCCTACTCACCTCATTACTTAAACTAATATCAAGGAATTCAGGCCAATAAATGTTTAAAACTAGAAAAACATAAAATAATCAAGAATCACAAAAGGCAGAATTATCTTAAGGCCCGTTTGGGATTGCGGTGGAGGACCCAAAAGCTGCTGTGGATGACAATTCTCAATCACCTACAGCAGTTTTGGTGTTTGGTAAAAAAATAAAAAACTGTTTTCTCCCACAATTCTCAACTCCCCACAGCACAAACATAAAGCATGTTTCTAGGTACTTTTGAAAACTGCAGTGAATCACAACAATAATGAATATTTTATTTTACTCATACTACCCTTATTGATTTCTATAATTTTTATTTGTTTATTTTAAATTAAAAAATATGTCCATTGTTAGTTATATTTTATATTGTGATAATTAATTATGATATTTTATTTGTACAATTAAAATTATAATATACTTAAAAAAATAATAGGAATACTTATTTAATAATGTTGTTCTTAAAAAAATTAATGTCAATAAAAATTTGTAGCCACAAATTTAAAAATAAGTAAAAAAATATTTTAGTTTTACTAAACAAATAAGTGAAATACACTTTCAGCATCATGTCTATTTTAGTAATTATACACAGTCACAGTATTTTTACATTAACATTTACCAAACACTTTGATATTATTTTTTACATTTACAGCATTTTTGAAAACATAGTTTACCAAACACTCTAACTGCTTTGACTTTACTTCACAACTGTTTTACTTCACAGCTGTTTTTTTTCACAGCAATACCAAACTGACTCTTTTAACTGTACAATTTGTAGAAAATTCAAAGGATTAATTAACCTTTCAAGTCCTAAGTCCTTGATCTTCAAGTCTTTAATTAATATAATATACATATACAGCTAGATAGCTACCTACAACTTTGGTGTCTTCCCCGATAGTCTAAAAGTAAAAAAAAAAAAAAAGCAAGGGACAAAAACTAAGAAAAGGAATGGAAATGATCAACTTGGTGGCTTTGGGTTCAACAAAATTCAGAAAATGAATGGAAATCATATCATCAACTTGGCGTCTATGGGTGCAACAAATTTTAGATTCTAGCTAGTTCTGACTTCTGAATGTATTTTAGATATTGGGTCCATTTTGCAGTAAACGTACAATCCAGGTCAAAGCTGGAGATCACCATTTCTGAATTCTGATGGTGGACTAGACTTACTACAAATCTACAAACGAGGGTCAAGACGGAATAGTCATTTACACAGATTAATATGGACCCAACCCAAGGAAGCTTCAGAGAAGTTAATGCATGTGTCCAAATTAAGAAGTGGCCCTCATCAATTATGACAATTAATGTTCTTGGCTTCATGGCTTTAACATTAACATACCATATGCCTTGTTGAATTTTGGTCTGTACGTATGGCTAATGTTTCCCACTTGAATGCTCAAATTCTCAATGAACCCAAAAAGCCCTAGTAGCCCTCATTCAAACTAGTACTAACGAGTAACAAGATTGATGTTTAGGTTCGGAATTAGCTCAAAAGTACGTCAGAATTAGGATAATTTTTTGATTAATTCTTGATTCACTTAGAGTTGCAACCAAAATACGCTTTCACAAGTAAGAGCAAACATAGAATATCGACAGCAGACTAAGAAGAACATTGAGTCATTGACTCATATTCTTATAGGTGTTTTTTCTGCCCTATAACAATGTACAGATCATCACACCCTGCATAACTCCATCTAATCGAATCAATGAAAGGGCATGCATATATATTATAACTAATGACACATATAATTAAGTTCATAATGAGCTAGATCAGTTTGAGGATACATTAACGGCTCTCATATGCACGTTCTTCTGTCTCAGTATATGGAACAAGTGGTTACTTACAAATCATAATAATACAAAATTAAGAGTGATAATTAGTAATAAAGAAACTTTAAAGGGTACAGCTACGTACTGCCCTAAGATGACGGGGTGCCGGCAGTTTGATGCTGATATATATAGTAGAAATGTAGAATATGATTGTTATATATTTATTTTAAACTATACAAAATGTTAATACTCACTATTAATCAAGATCGGTGTATCTAGCTAGCTAGTACTAGAGTTTTATATGCTCAGAAACTTATGAGAGAGGATGGAATATCTTTAAATTAATCAAATTTAAAGGAGACAAATTGGCCAACTAGGCTAAGGCAACTAGCAGTACATTGGAATTTACGTACCCCTTCAGGTGTAGAAAGAACAGAAATTATATGTATATAATATATATGTGGCGAAAAGTTTATGGATGGTTTTAATTGAGGAGTCTCACTCTATCATACCACTTCACATTGATTTCATAATTGGCTTCAAATTAACCAAAAATTGTTTAAAATTTATGGCCATAGAATTTGCAAGCCCACCAAAACCATGAGGACAACAAATTGTTTCAATTTCTTACTGATCAAGTAGGAACCAACAAGTTGAGTGATGTTTATCTTCTATTTTGACGGTTTTCTTTTTAAAAAATAAAAAAGGAAAATAACTCCCATAATATATATGAGCAGTTTTCATTAAACAAAGGATAATAGTCTTGAGAGTTTGTTAAAATTGTTAATTAAGAATGATCAATATTTAAACTAATTATAAATTGGTCAATGGGTTCACGAACCAACCAGCAAGCCCACCTCATCTGCTTGTCATAGTATCAAACTTTTCGTCTGTTGGGTCCATGTTTTTCGTCCTAGGATCAGCCATACTTTCAGCTACCACAAATTAATATAACTAAGTTCATAACTTCATATAATTAAACAAAATATTAAGAAAAAAAGGGGACGGTCCACTCAATATTATGCCATGTTGCCATGTTGGTTGACTTTTACTATATTTTTTTAGTTTCTTTCTGGTATGTTTCTAGGCGTTGACATCCTACCTCCTCCTCTCTCTACCTTATCTTGTTATAAATATATATATATAATATAAAAATTTGTTGAATTCAAGTGGATTTTTGTATTCTCTTTTTTTTTTTTTTTTGCTTCTTCTTTACATTTTTTATGTTGGTCCTAACTCCTAACATGATTTAAGGTAATTAAAACTTGAAAATTAAACTCTTAAGTCCTAACTTGTAAGGACTAAATGAATGAATAGATAAAAATGAGAAATAGCCGCTTGAACATATCCCAATCCGCAATGCAAACGTAAGCTCTAGAACTGAATCCTACAATTAAGTTAATTTGTCATCTTGTATTTTCTCTATAAATATTTTAGAATAATAAAATATTAAATTAGAGGGTGAATAGAGAGGCTTTCTATGTATATAATACTTATCTTCTATGCGCTCATGCACAATTAGTAATATGATCGAGTTTCTCACTGAGTGAGAATGCATGGCCAATCCGCAATTGGACATGGAGCTAGGCTTTAGGGTTATCCAAGTTGACCAGTTTTATTGAATATTAATGTAATGGATCTTTAACCTTAAATAGTTAAATGCAAATGGGAATGCTAGCTGCTGTAGCCTATACCCATAATGTAGATTGTAGACCATATTTATAGAGTTGTGGGCGGTGGGCAACATATGAGACCCACAACATCTTAGCCTAGCTATCTAGCTATATGCAAATACCCAAATGGGAATGCATCTTTACTTAATTTGCTTTAATTATCAACTAATACTTGTTTATAAATTACAACACAATCTTTATCCAAAACGGTAGGTCGGAAACTAACATGAGGAATTGCAGCAGATTTAATGGCGTGGTCAATATTATGATAATTAGCACTATAACAACATCCATGTTAGTCTTAATGTCTTATCCAATAACATTTTGTAAGTGGATCACAATTCTTATACCCATTTTTCAATTTTGGAGTGAATATTCAGTAATGTAATTTTATTTGATTGAGACAATTGCTTTTGTACGCATGTATACTAGTCTTTACAAAAGAAGATCGAGAATTAACAATAAGAGGAAAAGGAAAAGGTTGATATAATTAGACAAAGTCACCATCTAAGGGGCCCTTATGCTGGCACCTAGATACTATTACTAGCAATATATATAAAATCGAATTAATTAGTTTTTTTAACACTAATTTTGTGGAGATGCATGAGTCATAATCCATTAATATGAATGTGCAGCCAAGGAGACGTCGCGGTTCATCTCCCTTAGAACCCTCTCTTTTTTCTCTAGAAGTGCTAGTAGGTTTGAAATCATTAATTCGATCTTAGAAAATTTGCATATGATTTTAAATAAATTAAATTGTAAATTTTTCAATCCAATTCAATGTTTTAGAAGATTAAATGATTGATCAAATTTACTTTAGATTGGAAAAGATTAAATCCAATTTATATTAGATTGGAAAGTGTTGATGCAAATTCTCGTAAAGTAGATGCAACAACTTAGAACAAGTGACTTGGCTGATCAGAATCTTTGCCGGATGATGACGTGGATGTTGATTAAGATCTTCCTGCAAATGAACACAAGATCAAAGGAGATGGACCGGTGTGGTACCAACCAAACACGCTCCGATGATGAAGTCAGTGATGTGTGTTTGGTGGTGTTTGAATGGAAGTGAGAAAGAACTGGTGATGAACTTGGGAGAATGGGAAGAACAAGGCAAATATTCTAGGTTTCTCAGAAAGTTCGAGTATGCTTTTGGTAAGCCTTTGTGAGTGAGGGTTTTGTGTGAGTGTTTTCTTGTTGATGGATGGATCATGACTTTGTGCATATAAGTTTGGTTTATATAGACAAAGGAAGGTGAGTAGGGTAAGTTACCTGCATGTGGATGAATGGTTGTGAGAGAGCCACGCGTTCGGTCATGACTAGTAGCATGCACAGCTACCCACCTCCTCAGCATTGAATGCTACATTTAATGCAAGGATGGAAGGTTCAGGTGAAAAGCCTCAATAGTCATGAATGTGAGATGGGAAGTCTCATCTGTCAGAAGATCATGTTAGGTCCACTCAAGTATGGCGGTTCGTCCCAACGTGATCTTCTTTGGAACGATGGTGTGATGCCGAGCCGATCCGAACACAGATATCTTCATGTGTAAACACGAAGCCTATACGTGATTGGATCGGAAATGGATCGGCTCGGCCGAGCCGGTCTGGTGTACAGTTATCATTTCGAGTCATAGTCGGTCGTGACTAGAGTATGAAAAGGATGGTCGCTCAATGCCGAGCCGAACCGAACTAGGATGACCAAAGAGATGATGAACACTAAATTCTTTGGAAGATCCTCAGATCAGGTCGGATCGGGCGCGGGGAATCCGTCAGGGTAGGCCGATCCGACCTGATAATGAAGTGTAATGCCGAGCTGGTGTGATGACGTGGAGGTCCAAGTTTGACCGTTGAAAGTCAACTCCGAAGTCAGATCTGATGAGCCATGTGTCCAGCCATGATTGGCTGTTGGATCGGCGTGGGTTTACCCACAAACAGAAAGTATTAAATGATTGATCAAATTTAATCACAAATTTTAATAAGTGTGAAATTATATACTAAATAAAAATCCTCTGGTTATGTTGATGCTGAAAATTATTTGAGCAATCAAAAAAGTGGTCAGATTTGAGAGAGGTTTACGTTGAACCATTTTATATGACACGACAAACAGTGAATTTCCTGTAAGGTAAAAATCGAATAGTAGATGAGATAATGAGAAGGACAATGGTCTAGTACCAGTTAAGAACCTTCCAACACTCAAGTAAATAACTAGCTATACCAAACAAGATAGAAATATGTAGTCCAAGACTCAAAACTTTCATACCTTCATAACATTGTCAAGCCCTATTTATTGTAGTAATATGGCGTTTCATTCTTAACGCCCGCTCAATGAGATCATCTTTTGTATTTGTTTGATGTGGGACAAATTTGAGGATCAACTTGCTGCTACCACACAACATTTGTGAAATCCACCTAACTTTATGTGGTAGCAGCAAGTTGAAATCCTCCTAATTTTTTATGTTAATTGTGATTTTTTAGGGTATTTAGGGTACAATCATTAATATCTAAAATCTCAAACCCTAAATACCCTAAAAAATTGTACATATGTTATAATTTAAATAAATTGATAACACCACATCAGCATGTTACATGATATTATGGTCATATAAAATAAAGTTAATTTCCTATGCTAATCTATGGGTCCATTTAGGGTTGCCTTTTGGTTTGGTTTTTACCGACTACCGACCAAATTTTTTTTGGTTTGGTAAACTGATTTTCACAATTCGAAAATTGAAAAAATTTGAAAAAGTTTGTTTAGTTTTAGTAAAAATCGAAAAAAGTTAGTAAACCGATCAATTACCGAAAATTATTACTGAAAGAAACTGAATCGATTATTATAAAAAAAAATGAAATATATACAAAAAAACTGAAACAATTACCGAAATTTAATTAATTATATGCTTATATAATATTATTATGTTAGTGGTACAATAACTATGAAACTACTAATATTATAAACAACTATAAGAAAATATAATTGTATAATATTATCAAAAGTGTGAGTTAAGATATAAAGTTATTCTCTAGTAAAGTAAATGTTATTAATTTTAGAAAAATAAGAATCTCATCTTTAAATAAATAATGCATATACATATATATATCTACTCATATTTATCGGTATATATACATACTAAATTAATAGGATATGTACTAATATATATTATTAAACTACTTATACTAGTATATATTACTAATATTAATATTATTGCAATTAATACTAGTACTATACTAAACTACTAATACTAATCGTGCAAATATATATCCATCAAACATTATATGTACGTTATGCATCATATTTGATTAAATTTTAATTTATATTGGTATAATTAAACCGAAAATGTATAAAAAATATACCGAAAATAAATCGAAAGTATTCGATACCAAAATTATTGAAATCAAACTGAAAACTGAAGTGTACCAAAAATTAGTTAAACTAAAAAAATACCGAAATAGAAAAATACCTAAACTTTTTTTTTTTTTGGTAAGCCCCAATACCGAATTGATGGATGAGCAGCCCCAGATCCATTCGTTCAGAATGTGTTCTTGTTATCTTTAAATGCTTGTATAAATGATGGGGAGCAGTTCTTTCGAGTGTGTTGTGTGTGTGTGCAAGGGGATCACAGCTTTATAGTGTGGATACCTAAGAGTCTAACCCACAACTGGACGCAGTAGAATCTTTACCGGCCTATAACACTAATTCATTGTCCTTCAAGAAGTAAAAGAAGTAATAGGAATCCCTTTAACCTTAGCAAACCAAAAACACTAATCCTTATAGGTGAAATCGTTGAACTCTTGACTTTTTACTGAGGCTGCAGATTTCCTTAAACAACTAAGAGACTAAAACTAGACTGCCATACGCA
Source organism: Dryas drummondii (assembly GCA_003254865.1). NCBI lineage: Eukaryota > Viridiplantae > Streptophyta > Magnoliopsida > Rosales > Rosaceae > Dryas > Dryas drummondii. Next base: position 197,070 of record QANW01009334.1, on the reverse strand, counting down.
ACAAAGTCTGTGTGAATGCGCCAATCACTCTTTCAAGATGTATCGCACCTGTGAACAAAGTCATGGCACGTGGGATCCACCAGAAATGGTTTAAGCCATATATATATCATTCAGGATGATCACAGATGATGATGACTGGACGGCCATGATTCCAAATTTCCAACTGCAGTGGGTCCCACAGTTTACATGGGGTCAAGTCAACCAAGTCAAGCCAACCATGTTTGAAACTATAAGCCATAATGGGTGCAACCGTGCAAGTTACAAGCTCACCACTTGAAAACTGAAAGTAACATACATGCCTATATGCCTATATGGTGTTCAAATCAAGTTTTCTGTTCTGTTTGGACTTTGAGCCAACCAAATCCAACAGAAAAGTTTATCAAAACTGAAAAAGCACAGCTACCTATGAAAATAATAGGGGATTAGACGTTTGGTCGATTCCAAAAATTATTGTACGGGGCATAATAACACGCACATGTTTACGATTTATCATCTTCCCTATTGATAAGCCTCTTTTGCACTATTACAACTCAGGGGAATGCCACCCACTTTTTTTACAAACTTTGTTTTTTTATTCTATAGTTTAGTCTCATAATTAAAATTATTTATTTTTTATATTATTTTTTAAAATTTATTTTTATAAAAAATTATTTAATTATGTAATAATTATTAAATAAACAGACAATAAATATAATTATTATAAAAGTTGTAAGTTTATTGGATCTCACAATTACATAACTAAATAATTTTTAATATAATTAATTTTTTATAAAAATAATCGTTAAAGAATGATTTAAAAAATGAATTATTCCAATTCGAAATTATGCTACGAAATAAGAAAAATAAAAAGAAGATAAATAGCATTTCTCTACAAGTTAAACTTTAGACATGTGCAAATTTATTATCCCAAAGAAAAAAAAATTGGCCATTTATCACCTAGACGGCTAGACTTACCCAAAATTCATGTCTAATAGTCATTTTTACACTAATATCACCCAAACTGTTGTACGTGAATTTATACATCTGGTCCATCTCAATATTACTATCACATAAAATAATTTATCCATCATTAAGACGAGAGAAAGTGGAAAGCCCGTATAAGAAATCAAGTGAAGTTGTTTTGGAGAAGATTACGGGTACAACTAAAAGAGAATAACTAAAAAAGATTATTCAATTTTCTTTTTACTTTTTTTTTTCTGTCGCTTTTCCTTTATTCGAGTTTCTTTGTCTTTTCAATTTTTTGAATTATTTACTTTGTATATATATTCCTTATTCAAACTCAATGAAATAAATAATTGTAATCCTGAAAGAATATAAAAAGTTATTCATAACTGAGATTTAATGGTGCAGTTTAACGAATTAAAACAATGACCAGTGCATATCTCATTAGAATCCCTTATTATTTATATATATATATAAATATTTTAATATAATGTTTTGAGAAGATTGGGCTACATTGTTTAGTTTTCATCACCTAGTTGCATACTTGCATGTGATTTGATTATATATTTGAAGATAATGCGATGTGATCTCATTTAAATGTGACTTCCTATATTCAATCATCTTTTGCCATGAACGTCAAAGATTTAAACATTTTTTAACCTAGCAAGTTGGACTAGCTAGCTTCCCATAAATGTTGGAGAACTCAAATTAAAAAAAAAAAAAAAAAAGATTAGAAAATCAATCCATGTTAGAGAAGTTTGAGTCTTGTCTCTTGTGTGATAGCGTTGCATTGTCTGGAAACCAACGTCTGTATATGATGTTCCATATCCAACACGACAATTTTTGGAATGGATTCAATTAGTATTATGGTACATTAAATATAAATTTATGCAATGTTGAAAACTTTCACACACCCGCGTTTTTATTGGTTAGAAGATAAGATTATGAGTAATCATTGGGCAATAACATATCAATTAAATTTGAATGTGTTACGATTGTAACGATTTAAATTTAAAATGTTTGAATTTTGCACGTACTTCTATTTATTTCCCGAATAAATATAATAAATTCTAGATTTATAAACATCAAATTTCGGAAGTATTGGAAAAAGGAAAAAAAGAAATCAAATAGTAGAATGTGCTTGATCTTTTAACATCCCTTTCGAAAAGATTAGTGAGATTGCTGAAATGGCAAGCAAAAAATTGTGCAGTTGGGGTCATAAAAGCCCATAAAGGAAGGTTTATTATTACTATTTAACCCCAAAAAGGAAGTGAGTTGCGAGCTCTGAGAGACTGAGAGAATCAATTTCTGAGTCTTGGCTGTATTTTCCGGAACTTGAGGAAACGGACCACCCAATGGGCCAATCACTCACGCCTGTCTTTCGTAACCCTGGCCCAATCCCAAACACCCCCCGACATTGCCCCAAATTACAATACTGCCACCCTTGATTTTGACCCTTTGAAGTCGCATTCTCGTATCCCATTCACATGGACCACCTACTTTGCTGTAATTGTAAAGGCCTTTTAAGTCACGTATTCTCCGCTTTATTACAAACAATCCCATGATTAATGGGTATGTAATTATGTATTGTACGTAGCCGACGGTACTAATCTAATCCATATTCAAATCCAATCCAATCCATATAGTATATGTCAAGTATCCACAACATTATCCAAATTCTGGTGATGAACAAGCAAAGAAACTATTCACACCTAACCAAATATTAACATCCCAATCTTTCTGAGTAACATCTGACGTGTAATTTGACAAATTTGGTCACGGTGTCACCGACCCTTACGACCTTATCTTCCAAGCATTGCTATTTACTGCTTAAGTTTGCTGCCAAAAGGTTAAACATTTATCGGTTATGTTCTATATTCAATGCCTGCTTCTATCCCCAACCTTCTACTCGTTTTTTAAATTTGTTTAAGTTGGAATTGTAGGACCATCAAGTGCATTTGCATCTAAAGCTAGTCTGGATCCTCGAATAGGAAATCACAAACACTTAACATAAAATGTTTAATCCTCTACCTACTCTCTAATACCAAAACAAAGAAACGTTTAATTTTTAAACCCCACGATCAGAAAACTATCAAATAAACTTAAATTGTTAGAAAGTCAGAATTCTCTATTAACTAAAAAAATCATAAAATAACGAAAACTTCAATTCTTAAACCTCATCACAAAAGGATTATCCAATAAACTTAAATCTTTAAAGAGTCTAAATTCTCTATTAACTAAAAAATCATAAACATATACAAACTCTAATCTTAACTTAAATCCCACGACAAAGTCGTTTTAAATATAATTAAATTCAAGATCTTAGGATATTTTAATCCTTCACCTATTAGGAAAATCCTAAACACAAAAAGTTTAACCCTTATACTCCCCCAAATTGTTTCGGACATAAAAGCAAAATCAATAGAAAATCCTATTTCCAAGTATAGTAACTCACTAACTTGTTTAGAGGTTACTCCAACAATATCCAATCTTATCCACAAATTACATGTAGATACCGTGTATGAGAATAATGTTGATTGATAATTAATTACGATGATTATTTTTATCAATAATATATTTTTGACAGCTCAAAAAAATAGAATTCCTACACCCTGTAAATTTAGGAATTCAAAAATTTCCTTCTATATATACACCTGCCCACCCCCCGTCCAAAACTTCATCTCGCTATTCTTGGCCTCAGTCCTCACTCTCTTTTACTTCTTGCTCTCTCTCTCTCTCTGAATTCTCAACAACGCCAACAATGGCTGTTGGTATTGCCACCAATGGCAACAACAAGGTCTACGCGGGAAGACTCACCCCCTATGTCCTCGCAACATGTATTGTTGCAGCCATGGGGGGTCTGATTTTCGGTTACGATATTGGGATTTCCGGTACACCTTTCTTTCTTCAGATCACAAACTGTTTGATAAATTTCCTTTTTCGAAAAACCCACTTGTTTCTCATGTGATTTTCTTGGGTTTTGTTTTGTTTTTTTTTTTTTCAGGTGGGGTGACGTCCATGGACTCGTTCTTGAAGAAGTTCTTTCCCGCCGTGTACCGCAAGAAGCAACACGACAAGACCACCAACCAGTACTGCCAGTACGACAGTCAGACACTGACCATGTTCACGTCGTCGCTCTACTTGGCGGCTCTGCTGGCCTCGATTGTGGCGGCGACGGTGACGCGCAAGTTTGGGCGGAGGCTGTCGATGTTGTTTGGTGGTCTGCTGTTCTGCGCTGGTGCCATCATCAATGGGTTTTCCAAAGCGGTCTGGATGTTGATTCTGGGTCGGATGCTACTCGGGTTTGGTATCGGGTTCTCCAATCAGGTATAGGATTCTCAGTCTCTCCTCTCTCTCTGTGTTTGTTTGGATCTTTGTGGTGTTTGTTTTGTTGTATTGGGTCAAGAAATTTTGATATTCTTTGTGTTTTGGTTTTAGTTTGATATACAAGTTGTCAGTGAAGAACAAGGAATGAACTGTCCAAAAACAAAAAAACAAAAATAACTGAGCCCAATTATTTTATTCCTCTTTGCTTTGTGTCTGAGTTTTATTTGTGCTACGATTTTTTTCTTTCTGGATTTGTCGTTTAACATGTGTGTCTGAATTTGTATGCCTTAGAAGTTAACTTTTTCTTCAGATCTGGTTTGAAATATTCTGACAAATACTAGGAAAATCTGAGATCTTTTTGGATCTTTTTTGCTCATCTGTTTTCTGGGATATATTCCAATTTGTCACTGATAATACACTGTTTGGTTGCTGAGAAAATGTGGGCAAGAAAGATGGCTAATTTTTTCCATTCACTACCAAACAGAGGGGGGGTGGGTGTGTGACAAGAATTTGGAAAAATTGGAACTTTGTGTTTTTCTTTGTGTGTGACTTCAATGTGCACCTTTTTTTTTGGCCTGCGTTTACTTTTGAAGCAACGGTGTTGAATAGCAAATTGCAAATCTATAGCGGCTTGTTATTAAATTCTATACAAATTGTCATTATCTTTGATTCGCTTATAAAAGAATATGTGAATTGTTATCTTCCAATAAAACATGACAACTTGTCAAAGCCATGTGACCCTGGAGCATGACCTTTTTGTTCACTTGTATCAAATTATTTGTAAATCACCATTATTCAAATGTAAAAATTCAGGGAATTAACTATTAACACTTTTTGTATTTTTGTTTTGTAATTACAGTCTGTGCCACTCTACCTCTCTGAGATGGCCCCTGCCAAGTACAGAGGAGCTCTCAACATAGGCTTCCAGCTATCCATTACAATTGGTATCCTTGTGGCCAATGTGTTGAACTACTTCTTTGCTAAGATTAAAGGTGGATGGGGATGGCGCTTGAGCTTGGGTGGTGCTATGGTCCCAGCCCTTATCATCACCATTGGCTCACTGGTCCTGCCAGACACACCAAACTCTCTGATTGAACGTGGCAACCGCGATGAAGCCAAGGCCAAACTTCAAAGGATTCGTGGTGTGGATGATGTCAGCGAGGAGTTTGATGACCTGGTTGCAGCCAGTGACTCAGCACAGCAAATAGAGGATCCATGGAGAAACTTACTGAAGAGGAAGTACAGACCCCACCTCAGTATGGCAATTCTCATCCCCTTCTTCCAGCAGCTTACTGGCATCAATGTGATCATGTTCTATGCGCCTGTTCTGTTCAACACCATCGGATTTGGAGACGATGCTTCGCTCATGTCAGCTGTCATCACCGGCACTGTTAATGTACTTGCAACTTGTGTTTCAATCTATGGTGTTGACAAGTGGGGTAGAAGGTTCCTTTTCCTTGAGGGTGGAGCTCAAATGTTAATATGCCAGGTACGTACCTCTCCAGCAATACTTTACAAAGCAAGTATTTTTGAGTCCTAAAACAAATTGACTAATCGGGTTTGTGTTCGTGTTTTTGTTTTTTTGGTTGCAGGCTGTTGTGACTGCTTGTATTGCTGCAAAATTTGGAGTATCTGGGAACCCTGGTGAACTGCCCAAGTGGTATGCAATTGTGGTGGTGCTTTTCATTTGCACATATGTTGCAGGGTTTGCATGGTCATGGGGACCTCTTGGTTGGCTAGTCCCCAGTGAAATTTTCCCATTGGAAATCCGCTCAGCTGCTCAGAGTGTCAATGTCTCAGTCAACATGATCTTCACTTTTGCTGTTGCTCAAATCTTCTTAACAATGCTGTGCCACTTGAAATTTGGGCTCTTCATTTTCTTTGCATTCTTTGTGTTTGTGATGTCCATCTTTGTCTACTACTTCTTGCCTGAGACCAGAGGTATCCCAATTGAAGAGATGGGCAGGGTATGGAGGGAACACTGGTACTGGAAAAGGTTCGTCCCTGAAGAAGATCACCCCAATGGTTATGAGATGGGCAAGCCAGGTCAAGCAGTCAAGAATGTGTAATTGGTCATTGGCTTCATTTGCCTAATTTACTGTTCATTTACTTTTTTTAGTTTTTGGTAGCAGTAAGTAAATACCTATTGTTTCAATTCCAATGGCAAGGTTATATAAAAAGGTTGTCAATTTATGTCCAATTTTTTTTCTGCTTCAAATTTGTGTACTTTGCTTTATAGCAACTGATTACATTGCAGTAAATTTTCTTTTCTGAAATCTGATCATATGATTTTTGAATCATATTCAAACGTGCTATTGACTTTTAACAAGCGCACTCGATCTTCTGATTGTGGCACTATCTCTAGGTTTCATTTTTTCCACTTCCATATTGGGTGGAAACTTTGGTTGTATAAGCCAATCAGGCTTTCGCAGCAAACCGAATAAAGAGAAAAGTGAATCAGAGACAATGTTAAATAATACCAAAACAGGCCAAAATGACTTGCCACTTAACAACAACATCATGAGCAATGCTTCTCCAACCATCATTAAAAAGAGAAAAGCAATTGAATTTGAGAGGCAAAGTGTCCAGGAAGTTAGAACCAAAAGTGAAGTTCAAGTTCTTGATGAGTGCCATGCAATTATAGGTGGGAATGGGATTACTTAAAATAGCTTAAAAGGAATAAAGGCATTTCAAGTTGGGTCTAGTTATGGTAATGTTCAACTTGGTTTAGGGCCCTCTTGAGTCTTGAGTGAGATCATAACTAATGACATTGGTTTTTCTCATCTAACAGAGAAACTAGTAGTTGCAGATAAAACCCAACAGAAATCAAACTAGTAGTTGAAGACACTCTGTCTAAGTTAAAGAATACGTACAAGAGTTGGACATAAACTTTACAGCATTGCAAGCAACCTTAATTATGGGCTTCCACATTTTCCTGTGGAACCAACCACAACTATATATAAATCTTTAGTCCTTTTAGATGTTCATGGCTTTGGGAAATTTAACCATAGCAGATAAACAGTAGCTCTAATGGTATAGTTTTCATTTGTAAACACAACTTGCATTTGCATTTTAGTCGTCTATAAGACTATCTACAGATTGAGATGTTGTACTTAAATTTGCTATGTATTGATAGAGGTTTCAAGTTCGAATCTTCTCCCTGATATTGTTTGGTGAAAATAAAATAGCTATGCACATGATTACATAATGCTGTGGATGATTATGAACTATTGATGGCACGATTGATCAACAACATCTAACCACTCAAAATAGATAATGGCGCACATTGGATTTAAACAATGATTTGTGTGGAAAATTAGAAGGGACTTTCTCGGAAAAAAAGGAAACTGAAATCCAACCATCATTGAATGAAGATTTTCTATCATTCACAACTTTATTGCAAGTGGGGAATCAAATTTCACATGCTTTTGGTGTAGCCTTTTTTCTTTTTCCACAACCTAATTATGAGATTGCAAGAACTTTCGGTATTACAAGCTTGACAGTGAATATATCCAACACATAATGTACGGATTGTATAGCACAATTCACAGGCCAAAACCTTGTAGCAAAGCAGAAAAGAGAGGTGTTTGTCAATTTGGTCACGGCCTTGCAATGAAGCAAAAGAAGAATCGCATGACTACCCTTTAAATGCATAGGGGCACTTTTTTGAGTCTCCCCAAATCCTAAATGGATATGTTTTTGGATAGAATTGGATAAGTGAAATTCATTTTCTAATAAAACTATTTGCACTATCTCAACCGACCATCTCTTGTATTATTTCTCTAATGAAATTGTCTCATATAAGTAGGTTTCATTTCTATCAGAAATACAGTACATTGGTCAGTTAAAACGGTACAAATAGTTATTCTCTGAAATGCTTTTTTTTTTTTTTTTTTTCCATTACTTATCCCTCCCAATCTCATAAGAACTCGGGGATAATATGCTAAATATATCCTTCTTTTGGGTTTGGTGCTTTTGTGTCTCTTTCTCTAGCCTTAGATGCCCGTTCATTCATGCATGTCCCCCATATCCCAAAACAACAAGCATAGGATGCATACAATTGAGCCCTTTTGGGGGTGAGAAGAATAAAGTAGACATCTACTTAAACAAGTCTAACATACACGCTGCATGATACAGTGTCTTTTGTGTGATTCCCAACAATTTAAAAAGATCTCAAACTACCTTTATAGTTTATACCAAGCACTTTTGTGTGTGGGAAAATTCTCCGTGGATTTTGCTGTTAGAGAAAGATTTGAGCTTTCCATTAGGATTTGCATTCAGTCAGCCCATGCACAACTGGCCCAAAAGAGAACTTTCAGAGTATAAATAACTCTATCCAGTATCCATGAAGAAGTTTATTGAGGAAACAAGGCTGGGCTAGATAGATCCAACCCAAATGGTATCTCCAATTAGAAAGTCTTGGGCTAATGTAAACCCTGGGCATCCATTAACAACCATAGGTCCATTAGCTGTGCCTGCAACATAGAGCCATTGAACCACCAAGAGCTTGCCATGGGCCCATTCTCCATAGTCAAATATGCATTTATTCAGACAGTCAAGAAATCCGAGTATCCAACTTAAAATTGAAGGTTTATTACTTTCTACTATTAGATAATTAAAAATTTTAACCATAAATATAGGCAATAACATAATCAAGCTAAGGACAAAATGTGTGTGTTAAAGGTATTTGTCAACGTTAAATTAGGACGCCGAACACTAGGTAATAACAAAATATCCTTCTAGATAAGTAAATTATTGAATTTTGACCTGAAAATTAAAGGACTTTAAAATTAATTGATATTGAGTGAAAATGTCAAGAGCATATAAACTGTTATGCAAAGCTTTATATTCTCAATGTATGATTTACTAATATTTGAGTGACGTGAGAACATGTATTATCGTAAATAACATGCACTTAAAAATCATACAAAACTTAAAGTACTCGACTCAAAATTAATTAATAATAAATAAAAATGCGCAAAATATAAAGAGTCCCAAATAAATAAATAAAATCACAATAAAATTAAATAGTTCAACACCAAATACAATGAAAAGTGGCGCGGACCCGCACACACAGATTTGTCAGAAAATTCAACAACAAATAGAAGGAAAAATAGCAGTAGGGGTAGATCTGAATTGTGATCTCCTTATTGATGCGATCATTCATTTTAGTTCCTAAATTGTTTGAGTTTAAGTAGTAGTTGAGCAACACTAGCAGCTTAACTCAACGAGCCATTAAGACAAAGCCATTGACCAACGAAGAGAGCTGTGCAATTGAGATTGGGGTTGATTGAAGCAAAGAAATCAGTGGTCAAGTTGAGTCTGAGTGACCCCAAAACAGGTGTCTCCAGTTTTCACACCGTACACTGAATCACATTTTAGGGTGGCGCGCGGCTTCAAAATCCCATTTGCTTATTAATTCCAACATCAAAACAAAAACAAAAACATGTCAATATATATAAGCCTTAAATAATATAACCAAAGAATTGCATGTGTTTTTAATTTATGCTACAGAATTGACCAAAATCAAAAGATTATTACCAAGAAATTTGCTTTCAGCCAAAGAGACTACAAGGAGAAGAGACAGCATCAAAACCAAGTTTATAATCATGGGTTTATTGCTGTTAGCCTTAGCCATTTCTTTCTTTCGTTCTTGCTTTAAAATAGAGAATTTGATCTGGGTTTGGCTTGCCGTCTTTGATTAAAACCCCTTGTATTTATATTGGCAAAAATGTGGTGCATACCAACAAATGAAGCCAAAAAAGTCGTTAATAATTGAGTTCCAAACAAGAAGCCAGCTTTGTATGCCATGCTCTATTGGTCTTAGCTTTCTTTCTTGCTTGCTTGCTAGCTATTCAACAAAGATGTCATGGAGTATACTAGACAAGTAGAAAATAATGATTAAGAAAACAAAATGATTATATTCTGGATATGGTCTGTACATCAGGATGAGTTGGCATCCCATAACAATAAGAGCCAAATAAATATAATTTCGTAGCTCTCAATGTAGAAAGATGTTAGCTTTGTGCCCAACAATTTAGGTACATGACTTTGTGAAGGGACTCCTCAGCCTGAGCCTCCTGCTTTCTCCTATCGCTTTCTCTGCCTGCATCCACTGGATTGCTACTACTACTGCTGCATGAGAAGTGTCTCTGTTTGCTGGCATTAAGGGTTGGAAGAAGCCCAGAGTGCCATTTGGACCCATCATTTCTATGGCCTTCCACCACAGTACCTGTGCTGCCTCCTACCCAATCTCTGCCCCAATAACTCATTCTCAAACTTGCTTTCTTAGTGTGAAGTTGTCTACCTTCTTCTTCTTGTAACTGAATTGGATAAAGCCTTAAGAGTTTGGAGTAGTACAAACAAGTGCGTATTTGTAGAGGGAGCTTTGGTCAGTATCAGTTGGCGATGAGGAAGGTGGTTTAGTGGTTTTGGATAACCCCAAAACCAAAAACAAGCAGCTGTGGAAGCCATGGTTTCTGGTTTTACCAGTGGCGGGTTTTGTGATTTTTTGTATAAATTGGCCATTTGGACGATGTCCAAAGCCTTGTTGGCAATTTCTTGGAATCCCATCCACAACAACTTAGCAAGAAACGCACGCAAAAACGTATTCGGATCGTATATTGGTTAATTAATACAAATACACATACCCTCATTTCCCTCATCACGTGCTACGCGCACCACACGAGTTTGAAGTACCAAAAACAATTTTATGGCAATGCAAGTTTGCCCATAGAAATATTTCTCAAAAGTAACAGATTACTGTAGCAACTCACAACAAAGACCAATTTTATTCCTGAAAAGAGAAACAAAATCGCATTATCTACAGACAGCTGTTGCTAGCCAAGTTCGGAGTACTCTCAAATTACAAAAGACTCTCCTATTCAAATTGTTTTCTTTTTTACATCGAAATATATTGGACTGTCCTCATCATTTTTTTGTTTTCGCATACAACATCCTTCGCATTACAGGAAAAGATAAAAGAGGGGTACAAAAGGATACACCAAAGTAGACTATTGATTTTCACTCAATTACAGAAAACCACGCGAAACAAATGCGGCACCAGTTCATGTGGAGTCCACCCCTTCACCCTGCTGCCGAGCAAGATATCTTTCCCTCCGCTCCTTCTACACAACATTAGAAAGGATAAAAATGGATGAAGCACATGATAAGTTGATTCATTTCACAAGGACTTTTAGCATGGAATTACAGTACAAAGTACTAACCCATTCATCTATGACGAGCCCTTCTCCAATGATCTTTGGACCGGCATCTTCTGGAGGTTTCTTGCGTGCCTCGACCGCAGCATCAGCATCAGCCAACTGGCGCTTCAATTTTTCTAAAGCCTTGAAGAAACAAAAAGGTAGAATCCCTTAAACAGCAGATAAATGCATAAGCAGGTTCATGATATACACTTACAAACACAAAAACTGACATCAAGTTAATGACACATCAACAACACTTACTGGAGTAGGACGCTCTGGATCTAGAAAGATAACCCGTAGTATCTGCTCTATTGCTACTTGGTCCTTCTGCTCATCAAACTGTGCCCAAGAAAGAATTTCTTAGGTTAGTGCATCAACAACATTTCAAAAGAAGATTCCATGTGCCTGCCAATGCATATCAATTTGATATCTACTGTAAGAAAGGTGCAATTAACAGCTCAGAGAACTCAAATCTGAACAAGAATGAACCTTTATACAGAATCAAATCTGAACAAGACTGACTACGACTTCTTCAAGATCAAAAATCCAATTAACAACATTCAATCAGCTTTTAATTCAAAAATTTCATATCCGATCAAGTCTGGACTGTGTACCAGTCACATTAGGGACATTATCACCGCAGCAGACCACATTATGATTGTTATAAAACAATAATTACTACCTATAGACATTATTCAACTAAAGTGGCAGAATTTATGGACATCTAGTCCAAGAAGACTATAGTAGGGCCCAGAAGCTCATTATACATTAAAATTAATTCAAGTAGTAAGCTCCAGATCATAAACTGCAATCAGTAATATACGGTAGATGTACCATCATAAGGAAGAATTAGATTAAACATACAGGGAAAATTAAAATGATTGACCAAATCAGATCAGTAAAAGAGATGTTCAGGCCTATAAAGAAAAGTCACAACATAGAAGACGTCCAAATAAATACGTCTGAACACGCTTAGCAAATTTAGTTAATAAATTAACATTATAACTAAAGATAGAATTTAAAGGATGCATGCAACACACCAGCTCAGGTACATAATCCATTGGTCCCTTCACCTTCAGGCTCATGATTTTAAATTTAACTTTGCTCTTTTGATCCACTAGTTTTTCATTGTTCTCAGGAACCTCCACAAACTTGAACACTATCAAAACAATCCAAAATTAAGTGGATAAACTTGTTAGAAAGACAAAGATGACAATGGTTCCAACAGAATAACATAAAGGGCAATGAATGAAATTGCACAAAGTTATACATAAAACATTACCCGTTGCTATGATACTCTCGCCAGGACTTAGAATAGCCCCTGGAGGGCGCATGAAACAACTTTTTGGTGCAGTTGTTTGAAACTAAAGCAAGAAAAGTGAGCAAACTTATTAGAAAAATAAATCAGGATAGCGAACATAACAATGTCCACCACATTATTCTTTGGTAACCATTTTCAAGTAACAGCACCCAGAATTCACTTCCCAGCCAATGATTGATAATAACATGAATACTTAGAGACCACAGAACGGAAAGAAAATCACAAAACGTGTAACAGTACCTTGAATGCTACATGGGACTTGCTTGTGTTTTTAATTCTAATGGCACTCCTAACCTGCTTGCCAGGTTCACCTTCAAGAGACATACAGTTCAAACATAAAAATAAGTAAATGAATCAACAAAAACATCTTTCGAACCAGCAAACATCTTCAAAAACAAACAAACAAGAAAACAAATGTCGAAACTGGCTCGATTGTCCCCTTTAGCCACTAAATCATTCTAAAAACTGTGGTAGCAATACAAAAATCATCGAAAACACCCTTTGAAAACCCGAATGACAATCGCAGATGATCTACTACATGAGTAGCTCAAACACACGATTTGAGTTTCCTTAATCCTTATGTTTTACACAAAAATTAAGCTAAAACAAGATATGCTGGTACTTAGTAATTTCAGACTACCTAAAATCAGCAACATAATCTAAAAGCAAATTCAAAATTGGCAACAATTTATCACAATCTATATTAGCTAATTCAGGTGCAAGCAATTAAATCGGAAACATAACAAATATATAAATTGAACAAATTTTAAATTAAAAAAAAATATGGAGCAAATGGAAGAGAGAAGACTACGTACAAGGAAAATAGAGCTTGTTGTGGGGATCAAGCTTGAGTCTACGGCGAGTGGGAAGCAGCGACCTGGCGACCGACGAGACCGAATTTGTCGTTTGGGGATTGGATCCCTCCGCCTGCGGAGAGTTATGGTGAAGCTGGTGGGGACCGTTGTGGTGCAACGACGACGAGGACGACGTCGTAACGACCGCGTTGTTGTTGGTGCTGTTGGTGTTGGTGTTGGCGGCAGACGACGGCCGAAACGGTCGCTTGAAGAAGCCCCAGACTTTTCTGTCGGACGACGACGACGACGACGACTTTTGGTCAGCTGCTATGGCCATCTCTCTCTCTCTCACACACTCTCAGAGCATTAGGAGGAAGCAGATACGGCGTCGTTTTGAAGACTCTCCACCGCCTTCGCGAGTCGGAACTGAGGGAGAGGATTGAGTTGGATTTGACCGGTTGAGTTCACGTCCGACCTTTTTTATGCTGCTTAGCTTTGTGGCATCCTTTGTTTGCTTTGGTGCTTACTTAGACTGGTGGACGTAATTCTGGCCAAAAAAAAAAAGACTGGTGGACGTAATTAAAACGACGCCGTACTCGACATGGAATGCTTTTTCCTCCTTTTTTTCTCATTACGTGAAAGTGAAACAATGGGTTCGTCTGTGCCCAAAGCTGGCTCGCACAGTCGCAAAAGACAAACCGTTGACGTGGGGTTGTTGAGTTGACTTTGAGTAATATTTATTGGGATCATCTTAACGAATGGGAAAAATCTAAGAGAGTTGTATCATGTGTATAATACGAAGTGCTTCAACGGCCATGCGTATTTTATTTCTTCTTAAAACTTGTAAAACTTTACTTTAAATGTAACATATGTCAATGTAAAAGTAGATGTCACAACATACATGTGACATGACTATTCATTGAAAAATCTCTTATAGATTATCTTTCTAATATATAAGATATATAGTAATTAAACTATGAGTCACACTTTTATTAGGAATATAATACATAAATATTGGGTAAATTGGGTGCTCTAATTGGATAGAATTTATCTGAGGCTCTGTTTTTCTTAACGGTGGGTTTGAGTGGGATTATACTTTAATCATTGATTTTTATTGAAAGGTTAACAAATTCTTAAGTGCGTATTTATTTAATTAATTAAATCCTACGCGGGATGTGAATTGTGAACACGAGATAAACTTGAGTAGTGCGGTCGAACCTTCGCTATTTTCCTTCCAAGCTGACGCAACAACATTTGGACTTTGAAGTCTCTTTAAATATTTCCATGATTTGTTAGTTGTTTTTTTTGTTTATGGCAGTCAATCAAGGCAAAATTGGAGGCGAGACTCAATCAAGTCACATAAAAATTACAATATGACAAAAGGCCAATATGTCCCTGCCTACCACGGTACCACCCACTATGCCCACATCAAATTTATTACCAATATGCTTTGGGCATTTTTTCTTTTTAAATGAGTAAAAGAAGAGTTTCTTTATGCTTTATACTTCTATGGTACTTTTTTTTTGTTTAGTAATTCTTTCGTAGGACGTTCGCACTTTTTGTTTTTATAAACGCTCGGCGGCCGACGTTGAGCATTTGATAGTCATTGTCTAGCGTTCTTTCCGTAATACATTTTTACTTCTATTTCAAGCATTCGGCACTGGTTTGTTAATTTTTTATTAAATTTTAATTCTAAAATTTTCAAGTCGGTTTTATGTTATGTTTTAATTTTAAAATTTTAAAATTAAAATCTAATATGTAGTTTTCACAAGTCTCATTCTACACCCTACAAAAATATGAGATAAACTCGTATCTTATATCCTAAAAAAAGCTATTGAGCACTTAGTGATGAATATCTAGAAAAAAAAATACAGATGCATCCGTTTTAGAGAAAAATTCCTCTTTTGTTAAATAATTTGATATTGTTCCCTGTCAAAAAAAAAAAAAAAACAATTTGATATGTTTAACATTATGATAACATAACATATTATTGTTTCATTAAGAATATCCAATATGCAATTTCTTTTAACCAATTTATTTCCGGAGCTACATGACGTCTATATATTAATTTGGCTTTTTGTCATAAGTTCAATGATCAAGACTTGAAAGAGAATACAGATGAAAGTCAATAACGCGTTGGAATGGCCTTGGCGTTGAAAAGAACATGGATTATTGTTGTTCAAAATAAAGAATGTTTTGGTTAAAGTAATGGTTAATCATTCTATATGAACAAAATAGTATTGATTGATTTGATTGTATTGATAATGAAGAAAATACTTGTTGCAACCTAAAAAAGAAAATACTTGTTGAAGATAAATAATATCTCATTTTACAATTAAGTTGTATTAAGGAAGTAATTAACTAAAAGGGGTCGGAATCACCCCATTGAAGCACAGCAGAGTCAATGTTCTGCTCTCTTTTGAGCTTGTCCTTCACAAACCAGTCACACACCCTCCCAGCATTTAGCTCCTCAATTGGGCATCCTTCTTGCTCTGATATCACTCTCAGCAAATTCAAAGACGATATCTGTGTGTGTGTGTGTGTGTGTTTTGTACATAATCAGCTTCCATTACATATAATGCATGAAAGATAATATAATTCAGAAATTAAAATAGTGGAATTAACTGGTTAATTAATGAATTAATACCGTTAAACGACATAGAAACCTCTCGTGAGTGTCGAGACCAGACATTTCTACGAGACCCGCTTCTTCAAGAGTCAAGAAAGGTCGTCTTTCTTGACTCTTCTTCTCTGCTTCACCTTCTCCACTACGCACCCTGAACCCAAGTTTTCTTTTATGGCGGTCCAATGTCTTGCATTCTGCAAAATGGGTTTTTGTTTTTGTGGGTTTTTGAAGCTCGCGAGGGTTGCAGAGGAATGGTGAGCGATGATGGATTTTACAGGGTTTCAGTAACAACATGGTCTCTGATTTTAATGTGTTCGTAGTGGCAAGAGAAGCTTATCGGTTTGGAGTTTGAAGGCCTTGTTATTTGTGCGGTGGAGATGGAGAAAAAGGGGATGAGGAAGCTATCCTTGTGCAAATTAAGTCCCAACCATTGACTGGATCATGTGGCATAAAGCCCAATAAATTGGGTTTGGGCCACTTGAACATTAATGGAGCATTTTGTTTCTCTCTGTTTTTTAATTAATGGGTCATGCCACGTGGCGCATTTTGCCTGAATTTGTCCTAGTCATAGCCCATGTGGCATGTTTTGGCAGTAAAACAATTAGGGAAGGCAATGTGGGCGACACGCAAGAGAAAAAAGTGGGCATTGCATATGCTACTGCTACATCAAAGTATACTATAGTTCAATGAAGGTACTAATAAACAGAGGAGTAACATTGTAACATTTTAAGGATGCGGTACCAAATTGAAAGTTGGTACAAATTTGGAGGTGTAAAATTAGCCCTTATCTAAATCCAAGGGTGGAGGCACGTGAGGACGAGTGGGGACACGTGCCCTGGCGCAAAATTACTTTTTGAAACAATGTCATGTTCTGATGTTGAGTTATATTACTTAAATACCCCTAAAAATCAACATTTTTCCAACTATGTCTTCCCTATTCCAGAAGACTCTTCAATCTTCTCTTCTCAAAAAAAGAAGACTCTTCAATCTTCAAACTCGTACGTATTGTGGGAGTTTCAAACACATATTGTGGCAATAGCAATGTTATTGCCGATTTGATTGGTAATTGAAGAGGAGGAGAAAGTTGTTGCATTCACTGCCCCCATTGATATATGTTTCTGACTTCACCACTGTCTAAATCCCAACAAAATCGTATTTAATCTACAAAGTTAAAGATACATGCTTAATTACTCAAATAAGACTTTTATGGATCTTGAATTCATGAATCGTGGGACAAAAATCATCACATATCAAAATCATTTTCCATACACTCCAAAAGTGGAGAAGTGGAGCTCCTATGAAGCAAGATGGATTCGTCGTTCATCCATAATCACAACCAAAAAGATCATCAATGTTGTGTAATAGATAATTCGTTGTTTTTCTCATAAACTTTGATATATAAGCAATTGGAATATTGGGTCCAGTTAAATTAAATGGGATAGTTTTGAAGATGATATTGACCTTAAATTTGACCTATATTATGTTTGTAATCCATGGATTTAGTTATGAAATAGTGTACAAATAATGTACAGCTTATAAGATATTTAAGCTCTGGATTCAAAGATTTAATATGTACATACTTACATACATACACGCGAATATAAACTATACACAAGTCCCAAAACCCAAAAAAAAAAAAAACTCAATTGGGACCCCAACAGCTCAAGTACATGACAGTCCTGAGAGATTCCTCTGCTTGCTTAATTAGCTTCTCGTTCTTCTTGGCAGCCATGAAAGCACCTGGAGAATCAAAGGCTGCAGAGAAACGCCACGCCTGCAGCTTTGGAGACGAAGAAGTAGCTGAAGCTGAATCCCTCAGAGACTTCGCGGTGGAGTCGCTGCACTTTGGAGCCTGGTCTTTCATCACCTGCACCACCTTCGTAGTCACCTTCAAGCTCATGCCCAAATCAATTCACAATTTCAATAATAGCACGCTAATTCATTAATTTCAACGATAACAAATGTTGGGTTGCAAACCTTTTTGATCAATTCGGCTTGGGCTGGTTAATATAGAGAGAGACAGAGAGACAGAGAGGAAGTAGATCCGAGGTTTCAACGACGGGGAAGTGGGAAACCAACGGCTGCGATGTTGATGGATACTTAATAATAGCGGAGTTTGCAATAAGATCTGAAGGCAGTGGGGTCCAATCCAATGGGCCAGGGAAACGTGTCTGAGGATTAGCTCAAAAGTTTGGATAAGGACAAGAATGCCTACGTGGATCTAATTTTTTGGAATAATTTTGGATGTTTACGTTTTGAATTATTATTCATCTCGGGTTGAGTCTAGGCCAGGCTTGTGAACATTTTGGCCACGTTTCACCGTGCTGGCTAGTACTAGTCAGGATTAGACCTCACCAAAAAACTAAGGCCCGAAGCCCACTCGAAGCTCGATTTGATCCGAAATTTAAGTTGGTTCAATCTGGCTCGAAAGTCTTTTGAGTTGGGCTTGCGCCATCCCCTTAAAGCCCATGGCCACTCAAAGTCCAACCAAAAGTCTAATTTGGAAATTATAATATATTTAATAGGTTTTTCATTTGTTTACTCTAATAAATTATTAATATATTTATTAAGTTATTATTTAATACTATAATATTAATAAATAGTAATAGTGTAATACCATAAATAATAAAGTAATAAACTTTTAAAATTATATACAACATTACAACAATAACAAAACATAAATGTATATGTGTATATAGAATTTTTATAATATAACTATAATTAAAGTTATTAAACCACGATCGTCAATTCATTAATTCAACGATCTGAACCGTTTATTTTCAATTTTTATAATCAAAGATTATCCTTACAAAAAATCAGCTAAATCAGAATTCATCTACCTATTCGATTATCATTAGTAAAACCACAATTGTTCATTAATTCGACCACCGTTACGTTACTTTTACATCTACGATTAAGCTAATTTTTTGCAAGAATTCTCTTTAAGTGAGAAACTAAAACTTGAACGGTTCGGATTGTTGAAAACACGATCAATATATGAGCTTCTATATATAAATACATTTGAAGAGTATAATTCTAATAACTTTTCGGTTTAAACCTTATTGTTTCCATAATTATGAAAACCACAACGTGATTTCAACAATCTGACATGTTCATAGTCAAAGATCATCCGTACAAAAAATCGGCTAAATCGAAATTCATCTATCCATTTAATCATCATTAGAAAAACCACGATTGTTCATTAATTCGACCACCATTATGTCACTTTTACATCTCCGATTGAGCTAATTTTTTGCACGAATTATCTTTGAGTGAGGAACTAAAATTTGAACGGTTCGGACCGTTGACAACACAATTGCATCGTTTTTTTATAAAAATATGTAATAAAATATATAATAAAACATATGTACATTTATGTTTTATTATAGTTGTAAATTTGTAATATTTTATATAATTTTAAAAGTTTATTATTTATGGTATTACATTATTACTAACATAATAGTATTATATAATAACTTAATAAGCATATTAATAATTTATTGAAGTAAACAAACGAAAGAACTATTAAATATGTTATAATTCACAAACTTAACAAATAAATTAGTCAGCTAAGTTGGTTGAGAGTTGAAGTTTGTTATGTGATGTCTCATGTTCAAATCACAATATAGCCAAAATTCAATATTTTTTTTTTAAAGATATATATGTATCTAAATAGGCTTTGGGCCCATTCGGGCCTAGCCCGGCTCGGCCCTGTAAGCCCGCAAGCCAAAGCCCGATGGGCAGACCTTGGGCTTGTGTATTAAAGCTCAAACCCGGCCCGAAAACCTTATTGAGCTTTTATAATTCAAGTCCGAGCCCGGCTCATTGCCGATCCTTAGCCAAGATTGTGTTAAATAATACCATTATCTTGCGTTTGGAGACACACAGGATAAGGTTTAAATGGGCTATGCAACACCGGTTTTCTTAAAACACATCACTATGTCTTCTTACATAGCACTATCAAAATGAACTGTGCTATGTAAGCCCCTGACTATGCCTTCTTACTCAACAAAAGGAAGCCATCAGGGATGTAGGATCAGACATTTATGACCCTCTCAAACAACAAACTTTCATCACCAAAATCTTTTCTTCAACTCAGAAAGACCCAAAACAAAGGCAATTGACCAACTTCCTCACCAAACAACAAACTTTCATCACCCAGTTCCTGTAGTTTTGGTTTTTTGTTTGAGAGAGAGAATAAGGAGATGAAGGATGGCCACCATCAGGGACCAGATCGGATTGAATTGATATATTGGATTATTTGGGATTGATATACTGAATTGATGCCTTGAATTTTTTCTGGGTTTGACAAATGAAGAGGAAGGAGGAGGAGGGTGTTGGGGTGGGGTGGGGGCGATCTACAAAACAGGTGCGGAAGAAGAAGAACCAGTAGAAGAAAAAAATGGAAATGGCAGGATCTATTTTAATGAATTTGGTACCTATCAATGCAATTGGCCCAGAGCCCATCGGTAATGGGTGTCTTGATGGTTCTATTGCACAGTAAGAAGGAAGAGCATAGAGGAGTAGATAAACAGTGGTTCTTGGTGTTCACATGGGTAGCTGGGCTGGGTGAAAATGATTGGGAGAAGAAGAATAAAGGAGAAAAAAGGATGGGGTCCATTGACTAAAGATGTAGTTAGGCTTTATGAATGGAGAAAAAAGGCTTTAAATTGTTTATTAATTTAAAAATTAAATAATTATAGTTTAGTCCGATCATGCACCAAACACATAACAATGTTATTTAGTTTATCTAGCTTTATAGTCTGATATAGCACCAAACACAGAATAAGATTAGTCTAGCTTACTCCAGTCCAACACTATTCAGCATAATCTATAAGAATAGTCAAGTTCAACACAGTCCAGCGTGGCAAACATAGCCTTTAAGTGATCCACTATTTAAGTAGGTTCATTCGTACTCTTCGTTGTATTTTTGTTTACTTAATAATTGTGTCGTGTTTTTAACGAATCAAATAGTTACGAGTTAAACTCAACATAGCTTATGACTCATAATTTATTTGTGTTCATTTTGTGCTTTAAACAGGCTAGTTCTAAAAGGCGAGGGCAGTTTTGCTCACCCTCTTTAACTAAGGTGTATGCTCATCTCCCATCTAAAATACTGTCATGTGTTTAAAAAACTAACCATGAATTAATCTAAAAATATTTTATTATTTCTTTTTCATTTTTCATTTTTTCCCTCAAAACCCGGTTCCCACTTCCTTTTTTTTTTTTCTTCTCCTCCTTTCTCTCTATCCCATGTGCTTCTCAGCCCAACTCGCCAGCGCCGACCACTGCAACCAGTCAACCACCATCTCCCTATCTTCTCTCTCTTCCCTACTTTCTCTCATTCACGCCACGCTGACTAACACTTGATGAGAGAAGGGCCATAAATCTTTCTCTTTCAGCTTTGGGTGATATTATTGCTGCTTTGATAAGGAAGCGAGGCCATGGCCTTATAGGTAAGTTATTAATGGTGTGCTTTTAGTTGTCTTCTTCCTTTTTTATTTGTTTACTGCAAAATATGTGTTGTGATTATAACTTTTACTAGGATGACCCATTTGGGTTTCTCTTTTACTTATTGATTCAGCTAAAGTATGATGGATTTACTTTAATTTATTCGGTTGCAAGAATAGCAAGCTTACTGGGAATGGAGAGAAAAGAGGAGAAAAAAAGAAGAAGAAAAAAAAAAGAGGAAGTGGGAACCGGTTTTGAGGGAAAAAAAATAAAAGAATAATAAAATATTTATGAGTTAACTCATGGTTAACTTTTTAAACACATGGCAACATCTTAGAGTAGATGTGAGCATACACCTTAGTTAAAGGGGGTGAGCAAAACTGCTCCCTTAAAAGCCTATTGTTTTGTTTTAGTTTTTTACGATTAAAAACTTATCATATATTATTTTTTTTGTCTCATAATTAAATATTAATCTTTCTATTCAAAATTGAATTATTTTCGTTGAAAGTTTTATAAAAAAAAGGTAAAAAAAACAAATATCAAACAAGGCGTGCTTACTTCGGGTTTATACCGTGCTTGGTTCATGTTGTGTTGTTCTTAATAGGTTAAAATATTTGGTCTAAACCACTTATGTATGTTGTCTTCGTACGGACGCAACTTATTTTACGATCGTTTCGTGTCATGCCGATGTTATTGTACCGGCCTAGCTAGCTCAATCGACAGTTTGACATAAGGCTACCATTTGGGCAATTCAAATCAATATTGGGGCTTACCAAAACCAAACCAAAAATTTTTGTATTTTTTTTATTTTGGTATATTTTGATTTCAATATTTTTTGGTTTGGTGATTTTTGGTAAATTTCATTTTCGGTTTGGATTTCGATAATTTTGGTATTTAATACTTTCGGTTCATGTTCGGTTTAATTATAATAATAAAAATTATATATTAATTAAATATGATATATAACATATAATGTTTGATGAATATATATTTACCCGAGTAATATTGGTAGTTTAGTATAGTACTAGTATTAATAGAAATAATATTAATTTTGTATTTCAAAGAATATATATTAGTACAAGTAGTTTAATAACATATATTAGTACATATCCTATTAATTTAGTGTTTTTTTAAATCCTAAACGAAAAAAGCCCATAATCAGCCGGCCCATTTGCAAAATTACGGTGATAGACCAATCTACTTTAATGAGTCGAACACTCGACACTTTCACCAATTGCTTGACAATTGTCACTGGGCGATAATAACAATTTGAATTCCATAAAACACTAGTGTTATATTGTTACTAATTGTCATGGTTTGACAATGGCAATAATTGTCACTATGCGACAGTGGTGATTTGCCCATTTAAAAAAAAAAAAAAAAAACACACCGAGCACTCGGCATAAAAAACACGGAAGAAAATATAACGTTGGTTTTATTTGTAAAAAGTGGATTTGTTTGTCATTACAACTTTTTATGTGAGTTTGTTTACCATTGAAGACTGTAAAATAGAGTTTTGAGTAATTTACTTATTAATTTAGTATGTATATATACTGATAAATATGATTACTATATATATATGATATATATATGCATTACTTACCTTATGTTCAAGTTCTTATTTTCCTTAAAATAATAACCTTTACTTTATTAGAGAAAAATTTTATATCTTAACTCACATTTTTTATAATATTAATATGATAACATTATACATTTATATTTTTTTATAGTAGTTTAATATTTTTATTTGACAAAAATAAAGTTTATTATTTTGTATTACTAATATAATAGTATTATATAAGTACATATATAACTAAATTTCAGTAATTGTTACAATTTTTTTTCGATATATCTTTCAATTTTTTTGATAATAATCAATTTAATTTTTTTCGGTAATCGGTTAGTTTATTAACTTTTTTTCAATTTTACCAAAATAAAACCAACCTTTTTTAGATTGTTTTGGTTTTGAAATTTTCAATTTTAAAATTATAAAAATTAGGGGTGGACATTTATTACCGAAATCGAACCCGTATCATACCGTACCGTGTCAATGTTATATCGAAAAATAATATCGATTATATACCGTATCGATACCGTACCGTACCGAGTCTAAATCAGTATGGTATAGGTATGAAACTTTCAATACCGTGAAATACCGTACCGTACCGATATATTTTTAATTTAATATTTTTTTAATTAAGTGTTGCCATATTAGTGGCTATTTGGGCAAGTCTATAGACTATAATAGACTTGCCCACAACGAATTTCTTGTTCCACTATAATTCTTAAATCCCCAAGTACTAAGCAGTATTTATTGCTTGTAACAACTACTATTGTGTATTTGTCCGGGTTGTTTGTAATAAGCTATAAGGCTTAAGTACTAACTATCATTGTGTATTTATGTTAATTGCTTGTAATAAGTTATAAGGCTTAAGTACTACTATTGTTTTTTACTGTTTGTATTTTGTAATAAGCCATAAGGCTTAAAAATTTTGGCTTTAAAGATTGTCAGGTTGGGTTTTGTTTTATTTTTTGTTGGGAAAAAGTATTTCTTTTTTGTTGTTAAATATTATTTTTTAACAAAAAAAAAGTTTAAAATGTTGATACATACCGAAATCATACCGAATTCATAAAACACTGGTATGATATAGTACGAATTTTAAAAATGTCCATATTTTACCAAATAAAAATTTTGATATAATATTCTGTACTATATTGTATCGTGCCCACCCTAATAAATATCCGTTTATCAAACCAAAATATTTCAGTCAATCGATTCGGTAAAAACCAAACCAAAGACAGCCTTTTGAGTTTGACTTTGACACCTCTTGGTTGGATAAGGGTATGTCATATGTGGACAATGTACGTGGGAAACTGGGAACTAAAGATGATATTTGTTGGGTTTGGGGTAAAAATGTAAAATGGATCCACTCACACCCGGCCCAAATATCCACCTCTCTGCTGTACTCTCCAGTCTCCAGTCTCCAGCAGCCACTTGTATCCAACAACTGTTTAACAAACTGACACATCGGCCGTTAAATCGGCCATGATTCTCGTCCACCAGCCCGCCATTTCTCCACCGTCCGATTCACTCATCCCGATTCTTCCTCTACTCCTCTCCGCAGGCGACTCTTCAGCTTCCGCTCTATCCCTCTCCGACGCCGCACCCACTGCCACGCGTCCACATCAACTCCAATCCATACGACGTCGTCGAGTCTGCCGTTTGGGACTGAAAAAGCCAAGTACTTTCGAGAGCTCGAGGCAGCCGTCGCTGTCGTAGAGAGAGCTTGGGCGCTTGCCGCCGACGTGCAATCGTCGCTGTTATCAAGCGAACGACGAGCCATCGAGAAGAGCGACCAGTCTCCGGTGACGGTGGCGGATTTTGGGGTCCAGGCCCTCATCAGTTTGGGTAATTGCTAATTAGTCCTTTTTGTTTTTTGTATTTATTTTTCAGCTCCTAATTGGAGTTCGTGTTCACAGAGCTGGGTAAACGCTTCCCTTCTATTCCATTGGTGGCTGAAGAGGACTCTGCGTTTCTTCGTTCGAATAATCTAGTAGAACCAGTGTTCAATGCGGTTGTTGACAAGACTAGCTTGGGAGAAAACCCATTGACGCCTGATGAAGTATTGGCAGCCATTGACAGAGGTGGAGAGGATGCTTTTGAATTTGGAAATCAGCCGGCCACGTATTGGGTTTGTTTGTTCGACTGGATTTCATTTGCATTTGTATGTGCTTAAAGTCTTAAACTAAACATTACCCAGATTGCAGTTTTGAAAATGTGCCTCTTGTTTTCTACTTGGTAATCATGCTTTTGTTTCATGGTTGCTGTTTTTAGTTAAGCTTTATTGTCGGTTGGATTGTGCATTTACTTTGTTAGCTTCTACTGAATTCAAAAACACAATGCAGTTACTGGACCCAATTGATGGCACAAAAAGATTTGTGAAAGGAAATAAGGCGTTATATGTGGTATGTATATCTGACTAACTTTAAAAAGGTTGCATTCAGCTTTTTTATTGGTTTATTTTTTTTTTCTGGGATTTGATCATTATAGTGAGTTTTGATTAATGGCACCTGTAACTGGCTTGCTGACATTATGAAATTGTAGTAACTTATGTCATGAAAGACACGCAATCACGCAAACTAGCCAAGCAAAAGAAGCAAAGACAGAGATAAAATTGAACCCAAATAGCAAGTTATCTTCACAGAAATCTATATAATGCCACTTTTGTTTTTATGCAGAAAAATCCAGAGCTAAATGAATGCCTTAGTTAGTGGTCAGATAAAAAAGAAATCTTCAAGGGTATTCATACATTTCAAATTATTGTGGTTTTCATGTTGTTCTCTTTTTATGAGAAGGGAATAGCTATAAGGCCAATGGCTTCAAACTTTCAAATGAAACGTAGTAACAGCACTTTTATGTTTCGTAATAAATGATTCAACGTATGTTATGTAAAGGAAGGTTCACTATGTAGAACTTCGTACATTTTCTGATGAAATGACCTATATTTTTAGGTAGGTTTGGCTCTTGGAGTTGATGGGGAGATTGTTTAGGTGTCATGGGCTGCCCGAACTGGCCAGAGGATATATCCAACAAATCTACCTCTGAAGGACAGGAAGAGAAAGACATTCTATCCGGATCAGGGATTGTTATGGTTGCTCATATTGGCTGTGGCACATGGACAAAACGTTTATCATTTGTGGTAGATAGCACAGCCAAAATGCCTTATTCTTGGACCCAATGCTTTGTTCCTGAGTGTCGCATTGTGCATGAGGCATGCTTTTGTATCCTAGAAAGTGAAGCATGGGAGTTACTACCGCTGTCACCTTTATTCACCTCAGCAACTGATGCTGATAGCATTGACAATGGTCAAGTTCTGGTTTTGCAACCTTCTTGTGGAAGGTTTATTGTCTTCCTACTTGACTGCTTCTACTAGAAAATAAGATTGCCATAATACATTGAATTAGTGATGACTGATTGTTAAGAATTGTGCTTCTTTCTTTTCATTGATTGCATAAAATAGAAAAATAATCTACTCTATCACCACATGCCTGTGTTGCACAATGGTCCAGTGGCCACTGTGTGCATAGGATGGTCCTGTTCAGATTGGTTTTTCTGAAAGTTTGCATAGCAAAAGTTTGATTCTAGTGTTGATTCACCATTGTACAATTGTAGCTTCACAGTTTAGAATAAGTCAAGGGTCCCTGTTTCCAAAATTCCAAGATCCTTTACAATTTTCTTACTCCTTCACGGTTAATGCTTACTGTAGAAGGTATTCATTCACCTTTTTTTTACTTTTTTATATCTTGACATGCAGTTTAAGCAAGTATTTAATGGTGGCTTCAGGCAGGGCATCTGTCTACATTCAGCGTGATAAAGTTCAAAAAATTATCAAGGTATTGCATTGCATTCCAGTTGTCAATGAATTACAGAAACTACATCAGTATGACTTACTTCAACTTATTCCAATATAAGCTTGGGATCACGCTGTTGGTATTATATGTGTGTGAAGCAGGAGGAAAGGTAGATTCTTCTATGGCTCTTTTCTGAAGTATTGTGTGATGTATCCATTTTGGTATAATAAATCATAATACATATTAGAAAATATGAATTTGCTGCTAGCTAGCCTACACTGTAAGATTGATGAAAACTTCAATAAGTTAACTGACGAGAATTTAGAACAAAAAAACCAAAATTCGAGGCATTTGACTAATAAAATATATATTACTTTTGAGTGAATATGGAACTTATTATTTCTGGTATGTATATTTTCCTTTTCAAGATATGTATGTAATAAATATCTAATGCAAAAAAATTTCGCCCACATTTCTCGCTATTTAATAGTTTTAAATGCCTACAGAGTGCTCATCTAGGTTGACACCCTCGTGCTTTATTGGACCAAATAGAACAATAAAACAAATTTACACATACATGTACAACAGGAGGCAGTACTTTTTTTCGTTGGTACTTGTATGTATGCTATATCTTTGTCTATGCTGATTCGCAAAACTTCTACCTTTTGGTTTAGCATGGGGATGATATTGTGATACGGACATGACATGGTCCTTGGATAATAATGACTAATAAATTTCAATCTCTATTCAGGATATAATCATGTTCACGTTTACTTTTCTAAACATTAATTGGGTCATGTTAAGATCATTGTTCTTAAGCTTGTTGTCAAAAAGCATATGTAAACTTATCATGTCTTGGCTTCGCCTTACATTTTTCTCTCAGAATTGCAAAAAAGCTTTATGGAACATGTGCAACATTTTTATTGAATCTAAATATATGGAATAATGAACTTATTCGATTGAAAAATCCCAATATTGTCCATCTACGAGATTATCCCGTTTAATCAGGTGACTGACTGGAAAGGGAATGAAGTTGATCTTGCAGCAGATCAAGTTGGACGGAGGATTATATACCTTTCAGGTGGTATCCTTGTGACTAATGGCAACTTACTCGACTGGATTCTGGAGTTGATATCTTCCCGTTCGTCGGCTGTTTCACAGCGATAAATTCTTCAGGTGGGTATTTTATAGTTAATTTATTCAGTCTATTCCCAATACAATATATTCTTTTGTTCCGTACTTTTTTTTTTTTTAATATTCTATTCAATTGAATGTTGAATTGTAGTTGTTTTGGTTTCAACGTATGATTCTATTATTTTTGGAAATCAGGCAAATAGAATTTAGTTCAGCTCTCATGAAATGAGAAACTTTTTTGGAATGTCATATATATGATATTAATTCTTCATGTGCACTGTTGTCCGCTAAAACTATGATACACGGTTCTTTTCCAGCTACCAGATCCCACGATAAGGGAAACCAAATCCTAGAGAAGTCAACTTATAACCAAACTTTAGATTAGAAGCAAATTTCAGTTCCTCAAAGTACAAGATCGGTTGGGTTTGTTGAAATCTGGTACTTGCCCTCTCTGATACTTGGTCCATGGTGATTGGGGCAGATGGTGCATTTCTTTCTACGTAATGTTGATTTTTTAATTGTAATTTCTGACCTTTTTATCCTCTTTTTAACTTTGGTCAGTTCTTAGTTCCTTTCGTGATAAGAAAATGTTAGCATCTGTCGTCAACTCGAGTAAATTTCACAGTAAATCCCACATGAGTGTTTACTGAAACACTTGGCAGATAAACCTTCTCCTTTGCATGAACTTAAGCCCACCATAAAGTCATCGACGTGTTCAAAAAGCATCGGTGCATACCAGGGAAAGTCAACCAATTGAAAGATCAAAAGGGGCATTTCAACCTCAAACCACAATGCTTTGGACACGTCC
Organism: Dryas drummondii; assembly: GCA_003254865.1. Classification (NCBI taxonomy): domain Eukaryota; kingdom Viridiplantae; phylum Streptophyta; class Magnoliopsida; order Rosales; family Rosaceae; genus Dryas; species Dryas drummondii. Next base: position 168,110 of record QANW01009334.1, on the reverse strand, counting down.
TGGTCTCGTGAATGGTGTTCATCACTTCATCCTATCATCATTTCTAAAGACATCCATATATGATCAACCCATCAGTATGCTCTACGTGTCCCATATTGCTTACGTTGAACACAAATCTAGTTGGGACTTGCAAGACCCTTCCTGGAGAAACTTCATGAAATCTGATTAATTTTGAGGCTTTGATCACTAACATTATTATAGTTATAATTCAATATGGACTATGTACTAATAAAAACAATGATACATATAGAAAAAAAAATGAAAGAAAGCTATAGAAAATATTGTATATTTGTACGTACATTACATGGTGTATTGTTTATTATGACTTATAATAGTGATAGTGCAACGCTTTGGATCTCGAATCTCAGTATACTCTAATTTATGTGCACTCTGTCAACGATATGTCATTTGAAACAAATAATGAATTCTCACTCATTATTCAAAATTCAACGTTTGTTGTACAACATGCATTTTTTAGATCATCTGCCAGATCTATGTACACGTATGCAGCAACCCTTTTGGGTATATCCGTATATGTATGTACAAGCAAACCCCAACATTTTGGACAACTAATTACCGTTTTCAGTAACGTAGAGATGTAAGCATTGGTATTTAGTACTATAAATCATGGATTCATATAACACTTATATATCCACATTTCCACATACTAAGCAATCTTGATTAATTAATTAATTGGGTGTCTCCATGACCCCAAGCATGGAGACATTAGCCAAAGATTACGGTCGTGTTAATCACGAAATACTAAAGGTAGTAATACGTACTTTTCTTATACGATATTGTTTGAAAACCCAACTATTTTTTCAACTATTTGTTTTTTTTTTTTGTAACTCTCAATATGTTGAAAGTTTTACTTTCGAACTCTTGCATATTTGTACCACTCCATAACATAATCATTTTTTTTTTTGTGAAAAACATATAACCATATATTAATTGGTCCCTCTCCTACTAATTAAGTAACTCCTTATGAACCAATGAAATTTAATCTGGCTTTGAGGGCAGGATAATAAGAAAAGAAAGGGGTAAGAAGGGCATGCAAGGAAAGGTGTGTGATTGGTTAAAAATTATAGGCTACTCAGCCTACTCCTTAAAAGATTAAGGAGAAGATCTTAGTAGATGATTAAAATAATATTTGACCGTATTCCATAATTCCATTGAGATGCATAGATAATAAAGATGAATGTGACATGATTTTTTAATATTAAAAAATGATGCCAGGGAACAGAGTACTGTGTGCACATGAATTCACGTTTATGGCAACTATATTACAAAAATTAATAATTCGAATTGTGGACACCCATAAAGTGTATGCTGCATTTGATTAATGGACACCTGTCCAAATTAACCATTTTCAGTTTACAAACTCAATGAATTAATGTTTCTTTAAGTTGACTTGATGCTGTACTAGCGAGAAACTACAGGTTGGATGACCAAATTAAAATGCCTCCAGATTAACATAACAGATGGCAATTAGAGGAAGTTCAAAACCAAATTAAACGTAGAAACTCATTGAACATTTCCTTAATCCAGGAAATTAATTATAATATTGAATTGAATGTTAGAAGATAGAGAAAGAAAATATAGGCATATATACGTGCAGGGGTGTATGTTTTGTTGTTAGGAGAGACTGGGAGAGCAAATATGAGACGTCAGATTTCCTTAAGTGGCAGTCTGGTGATGGTCCGATGATTAATTAATTAGGCCATCAATGGTCCACCCACTCGCTTTAGGAAGTAGCGTCTTGCATGCCGACACGTAACAGCCAAAGGTCCACTCCACGCATCAAATTAATTATAAACTAAATTAAATTAAAAACCCAAAGAATTTTGCGCAAGCAATAACGGGTTCGTAGTTCGTACATTGGAACATCGTCATGCATGCAATGCCATGCAATGCAATTTATTTAATTTCCTCCATTATATTGCTTTGTTATATAAGTTACATATATAATAATATGGTATACATCACAAAAGTTGAGGGGAATACATAGATCATGCACGTGATCAAGCACGTGAGGTATGTGGCATTTGTCCAAGGCTCCAAGCTGTTAGGGTCGGCTCTCATAAGCTAGCTAATTAAGCCGAACTATCTGTGTTACCAATTTACAATTAATAATCAAATGGCATGGAGATACCCAACAAATTAATCTAGCCAGCCCACTGCCAATCATGATAATTAAGCTACATGGTGTGGGTTCAATGAGTAATTAAAATGTACTGCCAGATTCGCCAAATTTTTATTAACTAGTTTTATTTTTGCAAACATTTTCAATCAGCTAAATGTTATTTGCATTATTTCATTTTATAAAATAATATGCTGAAATATATACAAAGTTACAAACACCTGATAGGAAATAAATCTGGATCATAATTAAGTTGAAGTGTTTAACATTATGAATATTCATTTTGTCATTTTGGAAGATCTTTTTGTAGAGTAGTTAATTTTCGTAATTATATAGGTGGAATAGGTTTAAGGTAAGATGGATTTAAGTTAAAATCTTAGTAATTAATGAAGATTCTATCAGTCGTTTTGCGTACTATATATTGTTAGTCTAATAAGAACTTTTATAGGGAACGAGCCATACATAATTGCTCAATCAGTAGTTTCAATTCCCTCTAGTCAATGAAGTTGAGTTTTTGACGTTTTGCTTGACAGCAAGTAAAGTGCTAAATGATCGAGAGTGAGAGTAGAACATGGTTTTTCTTCACTAATCAATGATCGAGAAAGTCAATCTGCTTTTGTTTCTTATCCACAGTAACAAAAAGAAAAACAATATTATATGACTTATATATTTTAACTCGATCTCATTGGGTTTTTAACTTGACTATCAATATTATATTTGAATTTTATTTTGGTCATGTAATCCAAACTGGATTTGTATTTATTTATTTTGTTTTGGGAAATTTGGCTTCTTGTGTACTGATGCAACATGTGACTTGCGCCTGTTTTAATTTCATTTATACATTTTTACAAATTCTAGTAAAAATTTGCTGGAGCCTTTTTGATCTGCATAATAAATGCTCCTATATTTCGGCAAATAGCTAACTCCATTATTGCCATCTCCACATCTTGTATTAAATGCTCCCCTCCTCATAGGCTCATACCAATCTTATCTTCCTTAATTTAATACCCCCATATAATATATATATTTGACTTGCTGTTTGGAATTTGGAAATGACCGTACAGTTTACAAAGACACAAATTTCTCAAAATGTTGACCCTGCCCTTCTACCGCATATCAAGCACAAAACTTACACGACAATGCTTTCTGAAATATAATTATGAGCAAATTATGAGATTTTGGGTATTTCACAACTTATATTTTAATTATAGTTTTAATTTTTCTTTAATATAGTGTCTAAAATTTTGATTTATTTACGATTGATTACTGTCATATTTTTTACTGTCTCATTGTACGTTAATTGCTGACTTAATAATTGCAGGTCTTACATTTTTGCAAACATGTAAGATCGAATGACCTCTCTGCATGTATATTTTTAGTACATTGAGTTTGATATGAATTTTAGAAAGTCGTTTAAAAACCAAAAATTCATACCAAACTGCTGAAACACTTTTGATGAGACAGTTTGAAAAGTCATTCGACCTTACAAATTAACAAAATGTGGGACTCGCAATTGTCACGTCATCAATGAAACCCTCCAAATCTTAGGGTTGTAATTTTCTCTATTATTAGAAATTTGTATGTCAACAAAACCTACTTTTAACTCTTAATTCTTACATATTCAACTTTAAATAGTATAATTTAAATTTGTGAGTCACTATTTTAGATGACATATATATATAGGAATTTTCAGTATAGAACTCTAAGCTAACATGTGTTTTAATTTATTAGTACAATAAATTTTATGTAAATGTACATAGTATAATGCTCGAATGTCTCAATAACATATTATTTGGCTTATGTTTTTGAACTTTGAAGCATTAAATATTAACACTATATTGAAAAATATTATCTGGGACTCAAGAATATATTGTACATATATACTAGCTATCAAATTTGGGAAAGGAATAATTTGCTCTGACACTAAAGTTAAAATTTCCTACAAATTAAAAATTGATTCACACCTACCCATATAGGAAACGAACTCTAAATTATTTATACCAACTACCACTTTGGGTGGGATAAAAATAAAATAGTACATGTTTTTTATCACGGAGAAAATGAAGATGGTGAAGCCATGGCTGGTGATCATGAATATGGCCCGAGCCATGCCGCTGGGAATATAATGGAAACGCCGTGAACGTGAAGTTCCAGCAATACAAGGACTGGTCAGGTCACAGGCGGAAGGGGGTACGTGGCACCATTAACAAGTTGATGACAGCTAAGCTATCTAATATGAAACCAGAAAGCCAGGAGTGATCAAATCACACCATCCCGCCGGAAAACGATAACCCAACAAGTAGAAACCAAGTAATTAATTATTAATATTATTATACATATTTTTATTAGACACAACAAACATTGATTTCTATGTACACTAATTAATTAAAGTATGTGGTGGCCACATATAGAATTAATAATATACAATAAGTGATTAAAATATATGCATGGGCAAAGATTGATGGTAGTGCATGGGTAGGGTAGGTACAAATTAATTCATCTAAAATAGAATAGCTAGAGAGTGGGAATACCATTGGACTTGAATTAATAGTTCTCTCGATTAATACTAGCTTGAAGATGACGACAAAAAATAATTTCGTTTCTCAAAGGAGAAGGGACACGTCGACACATTGAGAAACAGAGGACGGTACCGAATCCCTTTGACTTCTCCATTTTTCTTTCATCTCTTCCTACCCTATTTATACACCTACGTCTTCAATACGGACCCCATCTCTCTTCTCTCTTGCTCTGCAGGCCTCCCCCACCAATTTCATCCAATATTACATTAATTAAGCTAATATTTAAGTTTCTGGGTACTACTGGAACCAACACTAGCTAGCTAACTAGCTATATTCAAGCTTCGAGCACTAGTATTTCACCATGGGAAGAGCACCTTGTTGTGACAAAAATGGGCTCAAGAAAGGCCCATGGACTCCTGAAGAGGATCAGAAACTCATCGATTATATTCAGAAACATGGGTATGGCAATTGGAGGACCCTTCCAAAGAATGCAGGTATGCATGCTTTTTATTTTTATTTTTTAAATTAATTTATTGGTTTTGCATGGTTGAATTAATATATATGCTAATCGGGTTTTGTTTGATATTACTTTGAATTATAGGACTCCAAAGGTGTGGAAAGAGTTGCCGTCTTCGATGGACCAACTATCTCCGACCAGACATCAAAAGAGGTCGATTCTCCTTTGAAGAGGAGGAGACAATTGTTCAACTCCATAGCATATTGGGCAACAAGTAAGTTCACGAATCAAATATTAATTAATTGCAACTTGTTCAACATTCTAATTCAAAATTAATATAAATGTATATATGCTTAATTAGTTACACAATTAATTATGTATAGGTGGTCTGCTATTGCTGCTCGTTTGCCTGGAAGAACCGACAACGAAATCAAGAACTACTGGAACACCCACATTCGAAAGAGGCTTCTCCGAATGGGAATCGACCCCGTCACTCACAGCCCTCGTCTTGATCTTCTTGACTTCTCCTCCATCCTCTACAACTCATCTCAAATCCACAACAACATTTCAAAGTTTCTTGGGGTCCATCACCACCAACAACAACCCATAGGACTAAACCCTGAGCTTCTAAGGCTTGCCACTTCTCTCATTCAATCTCAAAGAGAACATCAAAATAACTCAAACCCAAGTTTCTTCCTTCAAAATGGTCAAGATCAAAACCAACTTTGCAATAATCCCCAATTAGCCCAATCTAACCAAATTCAAGCCCCCATTCAGCATATTAGTCCAGTTTGCACCAGCACTACTCCTTCTGTCCCATTCCCCAATGAAGCACAAGTACTCATGCAGCACCCCAATGCTGACCTAAGCGAGTGGCAACAAAGTACAAGCTTCACTGAACAAGATCAATATGTTGTTCCATTACCAAGCTTTACCTATTGTGGCTATGATGACCGAAATGATCACCAGCAAACTATTGTAGACATTCCATCATCTGAAAATTCTAACTTCAACTCCAGCAACCAGAATTTCAGTTTCACTTCGGTTTTCTCAACGCCTTCGTCAAGCCCGACACCTTTGAATTCAAATTCGACCAAATATCATTTCAATAGCTGCACAAGCACAGAGGACGAACGTGAAATTAGCTACTGCAGCAACATGTTGAAGTTCGACATCCCAGACATCTTGGCTGTTAGTGAATTCATGTAATATCCTAGTTAAGGATTTCAATTAATTTCCAATTTTCTGGACATTAATGGAATTCATGCTGTTGCTTTGATAGGTGCAAAATTTGCTAATAATATATATATATATATTCGTGCAATTTCCATATATAATCTTACTGTATCCGGAAGCAAGATCTTGCCCCTTGTTTTTTTATTGATGGAAAAGTTCATAATGATATGTCATTATTGTAGCCTTTAAAATGTTCAATTGTCCCCTCTCTTTTTTGTTACAACAATTGTCCCCTTTCATATGAATCATATCATATTATGAAATTATGTATCATTTATCGATATATATATATATATATGAGCAAAAGCTATCTTATATATACAAGTCCATTTAGGTACGGAAGTCCGCATGTTCACACCCAGCGCCGAGCACATGGTAGCGTCGCCGAGCGCTCGATAGTGTCATTTTCTTCTTTTCTCAAGCGCTCGGTACTAATTTGTCAGTTTTATATTAGGTTTTAATTTCAGAATTAAAAACTTATATGCAGCCTTCACAAGCTTCATTTTACACCCTAAAAAATTATATGGTAAATCGTCGAAAAAATATCCTCAAAAATCGGGGGCGGAAGTGGTGCCTAACGCTTGTTGCAGTGCTCGACTGTTATAAAACATAGACTACCAAACGTTCGGTGAAGCTACTGAGCATTCGATGGGACATTCACTTGTCCGCACCTGAGTAAAATTCCTTATATATATATATATATTGAATTCACGTCAAATGCTTAGACAAATTAACTCAACGACTTATGCCCATTACCAAAGACAAAACCCAATACAAACAACGTAAAGTATAATATTATATATGCACGTTACCCCATACATTGATCATAAAATAATAGTTCAATTATTACAATAATTTTATGTTGTTGGCAGACTCAAAACTCACAAGAAGCGTGGTATTTTAATAAATATATATGTTGCAGCAAAGCAACTTCGTTTTTTCTTTTTTTTATTGCAAATATTTATATATAAATCTATAAGAGGAAAGGGAAAATCTAAGAGAAAAGGCTAAAATGTTCGACATAGTAACAAAGAGAAACAAGAGAGAAAAGCTCAATAGAAAAAAAGATGAGCGAGTGGCTTCTTAGATCCCGACAGTGAGTCCAAGATTCCGGCGATGGTGCCGCACAAAGCTGCCGGAGCACGTGGGGGAGACACCTGTCCAGGCCACCTGTATGGCAAAGTGTCCTTTTCACGTACTAATAAAGTAATAATTTGCATGGGGGGATTATTCATTGTTGTAATGTGAGTTTGACTAAAATGGGGGTAAGTACGTGTCGCGACACGAGCGGTGGAGTATTCTTTATGTTGTGGGGACCACGCAGAGGAAGCCCTTGCTTCCTTGCTTTATTGAAAAATCATTGCGTGCTTCTTGTGCTGGCTTTGTCTCTTTTATATCCTTTGCTGCTACTAGCTATGATGCTCCATGGCTCCATCGTAGTATAGTATGCCTCTAGTATTAATGGCGTCAGCATATGGGACACGTGGACTCAATAATAGAGAGGTGGGTCCCGTGAAGGAGTTTGGGTGTGATGGGTTGACCTGGTTAAGTAGAGCGTCCTATCCACTTTGGTACTATACTACTTTTAGAAGTGGTGCTGAGGGGCCTGTGACAAAAGAAGAAGAAAGTGCATGGCGCCGAGGCTTACAAATTAATTCTACAATCGATTTTGTAGTGCATAGTGTCACGGAAGCCAACTCCCTAATTTGGCGTCGCACGGTTAAATTTCACTGCGTAAAAAGTGAATCATGACACATAAACTTAAGTGAGTCGAATTAATATTTTTTTCTCTTGAAAAAAAGAAAAATAAAAAAGGAAGAAGAAGATTTGGACATGATATGCAAATTCCCATGCATATTGCATATCAACAAACAACTAGTGGAAGCTAGCGAATTCAAAAGTTTGTTTTTAAAATTCGGATATGGAAATTTGTGTTCATTGACAATATATATATATATATATATACTTTTTATATATATTTTTTTTCATGCAAATATTAATCTCTAAATCAGCTATTGACAGCTCATGATGGCCATGATATATATGATGATTCAATTTGAAGCTTGGCTTGGCTTGGCCTGGCCTTAATGATGGATCGAGATCGATCAATATGTGTATCTCAGGCGGGTCCCATTAACATTTCTCATAAGATCTACTCTTGAATTTGTTCCTGCATGTCCTTGTGTGTTTAGGTATGTGTTCTCCACACGTCTCTAACTCACCCTTTGCTTGCAGATTTGCTAGCTAGCTAACACACATTGAACTCGTGGCCATATATATTTATGGACAATTTGGGCTTTGTCTCGCCCATGGTTTTAGCATTTTGTGCACCTACATTATGTTGTGTCTGGCTAGCTAAGTGTATATAGTTGATAATAGTGTGTGCTCTCTCCTACAAGCACGACAGTACAAGACCGATATGACTCTCATATCATAACCGTGTTTTGTGGATTTTATATGATTCTCGAAGCAGCTTGGTGTTTATATATCCAACAATTCGGTAAACCTTGATGATAAGTTTCAATTCTTCTTCAGCAAGACATAAACATAAGAAGGATATTAAGAATCTCAAATTTGCATTTCAAATATAGATCTCAAATAATGTAACGGTATATGTCTAAGTATTTTATTTAAACTATGAATAAATGAATATATTTTTTGACATATCATTTGCGATTCAAAATTAAAACACCATTCTAAGATGGCTTGAAATACTCTAAACATAAATATTAGGGCAATGCTAGAATGCCCTAATGACATGTCAATTCAAATATTTGACATATCATAATTCATCTGCCACATTATTTTTGTAAAAAGATTATTTTAACATTTTTCAAAATCTCTAAAAACATTCTTAAAAGTTACGTAAAAAAAAATAAAAAAAAAAAACAATAAGAACACAATTTCTTCCCTGCAAATCATTCCATAGCCATTATTCCAAAGTTAATCGAGTTTTTTAACATTTGATGATGATCTTCTTTTCTATAAATTAACAATTCATTAAAACTCTGTAAAGTTTTCTTCAACTCCTAAATTCTTGTGTTTCTTAATTTCTTAATTTACATCCACTTTTTTATTGAATTATTTAAGTTTCAATCCTGACCATTCCCATTAAGCAAGCACGTACACATGGTCCTTTATTTCTCAGCCACCGCCTCATCAATTTTTCTATAAACTCACATAAGTTCTTATATGCTTTTGAATTTGACTAAGCAAACAATACATTGTCATATTGTTTGACATGAAAACATTTATGTGTATATATGACACCTGCACACATATGAACATCTTTAAGTCCCAGACTCCCACACGTGGGATCTCATTCCGCTCAAGCAAATTGAAAAGCTTTTGAGAAGATTGTCATATTTAGTGAAGCAGATTGAGCGGATTGCCTTTGCCGACTACCTTCTTGAACTTGATTAAACTTTTTTGATCAATCACATGAAAATAAAATACATATTTAATCTTTATTAATTAATTTGAATTAAAATTGAGTTTGATAAAATAATCTTTCTATAACAATAATAATTTTAATGTGAAAAATAAATAATGATGTGTATTTTCCACATTAAAATAGGGCACAAAATTAATCTTTTCCCTAAACACTAATGCATAGAAACGGTGAGAAACTTGTTACATGCGTAAACCTTGGGTCAATATCGATTCGTACTGTGCTCCACGAGATTGTGCCGCGTGGTTCCTCAATCATGCATGCATGAAATTATGTGTGTTTATAAGGTCCAATTCTAATTAATTAAGTTGGAAATTACCAAGTACCAAGAAGTCTAGAACAGCATACATCTCAAATTAATGTCAATAAATCGCCAACAATTGCAGGACAATGGAGAGCCACTTCTTCGTCTTCTACTCGATCGATATATCACCCCATTAATTAGAAGGTCCATTTCATTATTAATTGATTCCACCTCAAGGTCAAACCCCTTCATATGCATACACTATATATGTATATATGTAAGCCATACCTCATTTATACGTAAGTATATTGAATAATAGTATGAGGCCTAAAATGACACCTGTCTCTCATGTGTCTGCTCTAAGTCTCTCATGTTATTAAAAAAATTTAACATCCAATCCAAAATTGATTAACAATAAATATAAATAAAAAATCAAACACTTCATAAATATAAGACCTTAGTTTCCTAATGCAAGTTCTTTTCTCTCAACATATATATATTTGTTAATTATTTTTTATAAATAATCTAAAATAAAAAATAGCTTTTTGTACGAACAATAATAATTAAGATAAAATTTGGAGCTTGACGGAGTCCAAAGATGCAGACAATTTAGTGGCATATAAATGGTACGGCTGGTCTTTGACTAGCAGCCGACCACAGCATAAAGACAGAGACCCTCGACCGCCCAAAGAAAAAGCTCCATCTTCAACGTTTTGAATAAGTAAACTCCTAAAGTGAGTTTGTGTCTTTCAGCGCCTGAGTTTTCTCTTTTCTTTTTCTAGCTTCCTCAACTTTCTTGCATGTTTTCTTTGTCTGTGTCTTAATTGGCATATTTAAGATGACAAAATGGGCACTACTCTTTGTAATGAGAAAAATTTGCACAAACATCGAAATCATGCACGATGAGAAATATATAGCCAACTGGGGTCTCGTACGTGACAATTTTTCCATTGAGGTGTGACGGCTTCTTTGACAAACAACCCATGGTCTTTTGGAGGCTTCCTCACATTTGGAAAGATCGAGCTCGAGACAGAGAGAGTTTCTGTTGCAGTTAGAGAAGCACTAAATATTGCTAGCTGTTAATGTATATGTGGGGGTTTAATTAAAGTAGACAAATCTGAGGTGCATGCATATGCAACCTTAAATATTGATGCATGTTCCAAGCTTTAATTAATGTCATCCGGGACCTCCCAACTCAAAATATAGAATACTATTTAGTCCGACTATTTTTCTTTTAACTTTTTATTCTCAATTTCATGGTATTCTCGTGTTCAATCCTAGCATGTTGTTGTGTTTTTCACTAACTGATGTTGAAGATGAAATGTAAGCCTGTAAATAAATAAAATTCAAAATTGACTCATAAATAAATAAATAAAAAATTATCGTATCAATTGAGATTTATAAAATTAAAATAATAGTTGATATCTCTAATACTACTTGATTATTGTGCTCTGAAGTTAGCCCAATAGAGTAGGGCCGCTGGGCGGAGAGGATCTAGTACCCCACTGATAAATCGGCCACTCCTAGACACTGATTAGTAAGAATTGAGGTTAATTGGAATGGTTTAGTTGGGGTAGACAATTCTAATTAAGTCTAATAAGTAACCAATTAAGTACGAATCTATTAAAATGATACATTGTTAATGCACAAGCCAGTACTGGCCTGTAAATCCCACACAAAATTATGAGTTTTCACAAGATCATGGAATTGTCCATCCATTTCTAAACGTATCTTTCCCAAATTGTTCAAAATCTCATGAGTGGCCGGTATGAAAATTATAACATGGTAGACCCCACTTGCATTATATGTGCAATTAATGTTCAACATATATATATATCTTAGACTTTCCCTAGCTAAGACTTAATATGTGTATATGCAATTAAGTAGTGTCTTTTACAATAACGTTTATTCATTGGCGATTTCTAATTAATGCATTGAGGAAATGCGCAATATCTGTACCAAATTTCCAAGTTTTCTTCTTCAGCATGTTCTCCCTCTGACTTGTAACATATCTATCAATGGCGCTGTGACCCAGCGTAGTGTGAGGTTAAACTTTCGGCGGGATGATGAAATTTTGGTTTTGGAACATCACCTCATCATCTTGTCATTATCGAACTCGTTAATGCTACATGTATATAAGACTACTATTTTGAGTCAAAGAAAGCTTATTGGAACATATATATATATATCTATAATTAGTGTGAATTAATTTGATTGGTTAATTTCTAGCCTAAACTGATAATTAATCATTGTGAGAAAGAAGCTAGTAACTGTCCATTTCATGTCACTGGCCATATAGGATCCTTATCAAAGAATCAAAACAATTTGTGGTTGAAATTAACTTGAATGTACAAGTCTTAATTAATTAACATCATTAATTATAATTATTATTTGGAAGACATATGACTTGTGTCACCAAGTATATTTGATTCTAGGCGCACTCTAATGGTGACTTAATTACATGAACAGTTCGCTAGCTAGGCTACTTAATTGAAAATAGGATATATATCTTGGAAATCTACCTAGGCATTGGCGCATTGCCCATGGTTTTATACTTTTATATATGAGATGGTCATGATACAATGCCAAGGCCTGTTAATTAATTATTGTTCTTATAATTAGTCAAAATTCAAACCTTTCTCAAGTTAAAGGTTTATGATGTGATGTATTGAGTCTGAGTTCACATTGATCAACCCCAAAATTAAGACACACAGAGAAGCTCCATTTCTTCTCTAATTTTTCAAAAGCTCCGTCAAGTCATTGACAATGCTAGCGGCAGATTACGACATCAAACCTTCCATGGAGAGGGTTTTTTTTGGTCAAAATTCCATGGAGAGGTCATTTAATTTTGTTGGTTTTAATTGATTTGTATGACAAAATTTTGCAGACTTCTTGTTACCAAACATGTACGTGGACTTCAATGGAAAATGGGCTGGATACTACTTAAAGGGTTTGTCTTTTCATGTTGGCCCAATTTGGATACCCCTGTACTCACAAGTAGGTTGCGACTTGTTGATATGAAACTAGGATGGGCTCTAGTCCAGTGAAATTTATGAATCTGTTCAAGCTGTAGCAGCCCATTCCCTTTTGCTAAGGGATGGGCATTTAACCAATTAAACCAATCAAATCATTTGGTGTGATTTAATTCGATAGTTGTATAAAATAAATTGCTATTTGCAAATCAATTAGCAATTTAAATTAGAAATAATAAGCCTTGGGGTCCTTGAAAAAAACGTTTTCAGATGAAGACCGAAAGTGTTTTAAAATTTATAATTTTTTTTAATTCATAATAAAGTCTTTTAGTTTATAAGAATTTTTTTAAATTTATAATAAAGTCATTTTAATTTATAAGAATTCTTTTAATTTATAATAAACTCCTTCCCCGATTTGAACAGTATTTCTCCCGATTTAAAATGTATTTTCCTTCATAAAGTGTAGAGTGGGTTTTGTAGAGACTGCATGTTATGCTTTAACTCCAGAATTTTGAGAATAAAGTCATTTTAATTTATAAGAAAATCATTTGAATTTATAATAAAGTCCTTCCCCGATTTAAAACATATTTTCCCTCATAGAGTGTAGAGTGGGCTTTGTAGAGGCTGCATGTTAGGTTATAACTACGAAATTTTGGGCAGAACTCAAAATTCTGGAGTTAAAACCTAATATAAAGTCGTTAAAAAAGAAAAATAAAAGAACTTGGTTAAAAACCTTAAATCTTTCCCTTTAAACTATTTGAAAACCACCTAAATTAAACCAAATTGAATAAGGTCTTTTTAATACTATCATACCCATTGCATATTCATTTCCTTCCACTCCTCTCATCCTTACTCCCCACTCAATCTCAACCTCCATCATTCAATGCCTTCATCTCCTTTATCTGATTGCAACTTCTCTCATTCATCTTCATCTCGTCATTATCTTCTTTCTTATTTTTTTCTATTTTCTCTCACAAAATCACTCTAATCGACCAAATCAAACAGATGATGAATGCCTTTTGATTTGGTTTAATATATGGTTTATTAGGTTTTAGTTTGAGAAAATTCCAAACCTATTAGATTGGTTTAGTTCAAAGTTTAGACAAGTATCAAATCAATTCGTACGGTACTTCTCCTACTTTATGATAATTATTTTAATTAAGACAAACTAGAAAAGTAGTGATGGTAAAGAAAATCATCACAATAGACTCTTGTTGAAAATAAATATTATTAAAAGCTTGAAATGAATTAATTATATAACAATATAAGTAAGTATAAAGAATATTTATCAGTATTTAATATAAAACCTATATTTCTCTCAAATGTGGTGGTGCGTGTTTGTGGACTTCCATCCTACATGGTAGCAAATTTTGGAGGCTAGGAGCCAAACACGCATATCATTTTGATCTTCAACTTTGCTCATCTGCAAGACTTGTTTTTCGTTCTTCTAGAAGAAAATTCTATAACACAAATTTGTACTTTTCACACTTTTTCAACCTTTAAATTTGTGTTTACTTTTCAACAGTAGAGTTTATATGGCAGAATCATTGTTAAAGCTGTTATTGGGACGCTGCCTTCTTCGTTGGTTAGTTTTCGTCTAAGTGCAAAATACATTATATGGGACGCTGCCCGTTAATGCCTTCTTCAATTGCCCGTTTTGCACTTCGTCAACAAGGTTTACCTTCTTTTTTTTTCTTTTTTTTTTTTTAATTAAATCAGAGGAGGGTCTAATTCGCTCATACAATGTATTTTGACCATTTAAGTGATTAATAAAGTTTATAATCCCATTCTCAAAAGAAAAAAATACATTGGGTGACAGTTGCAATTTAATAGATTATTTTAGATATTTGTAAGGATTTTTTACATTTTATCCATCTAGACTTTGAGCTCAATCTCATTTCACAACCTAAAAATTAAAAATTTGTTGTAATGTACCACCTTTATCTCATTTTATCTAAATTTTTGTTAAAAATAAGAGTGTTTCGGTCTTTTTCAAGTTCTTATTGTCAGAAAAAAAAAAATTTACATTTTATATGCTTTGACACAATAAAAAACTGACTTGAAAAATACTAAAACACTCTTATTTTTTAACAAAAATTTAGACAAAATGAACCATAGGTGATACATAGTAACAAATTTTTAATTCAAGTGGTAAATTGATACAATTTTTTGTTAAAGTGATGAAGTGAGATTGAGTTCAAAATTCAGTTAGATAAAGTATAATAATTCATTCAAATTATAATGTGATTAATTCATTTAAATTATAATACATTTAAAAAAAAATATACGCGTACATTATTAATAAGCTAAAACTTAAACTATAAAACCTTATTCTTAATAATTATACCCATATTATAATTTAGTATAAATTAGAGCAACAGTCCTTCAACTTTTCCTCAATTCCCACTTTAGTCCTTCAACTTGTTTTTTAAACCAAGGGTTCCTTAAAATTTTACAATTTTCCCACTTGAGTCCTCTAACTAAGTTTTCCCACTTTAGTCTATTTCGTCTATTATGTTTAGATTTCTATTAAACTTGGTCACGTGCCTCTCACTTTACCACTTTTTGAAGGGCAAACATGTACATGGACACTATTAACTTTGCCATCCTCTAACCCTGGTTATTTCATCTAGAATCCCTCCATTCTCACCCTCCACTTGTGCCAAAAATCCACACCCAATCTTAAATCTCTATTTAACATAAAATAGGTTGAAGAATTATTTGGGTTTAGCGAAACTAATCTCGCATTAAAAGAAATTTGGAGGGTACTGGTATCGTGACAATGCAAAAAGTGGGAAGGCATGGAATAAGAGCCAATGTCGACTTAGGCTAATAGTTTAAATTAATATTTTAATGTAGATGAACGTTTTTGTTCTTAAAAAATGGTTACGTGAGAGGTGCAGAATAGACGAAATGGACTAAAGTGGAAAAACTCGAAAAGTTTAAAAACCTCTCAATTTAAAAAACGAGTTGGATGACTAAAGTGAGAATCGAGGAAAAGTTGAAGGACTATAGCTCCAAAGCCTCCAATTAAGCCTATAATTTAAGTACATTCATAATACATGCATGTCCATTTAAAAGGAGACTCCTTCCCAATATTTGGGGGAGAAGGAATTAATAAAGGGGGTAAAGTCGGCAAAAACATTACGTGAGGCCCACGAGACTGGGCCCAAGAAAGACCCAATCGACAAAGCAAACTGGCAAAGGCCCCCCTGCTCCTTCTCCTTCCAAGTTCCAAGCTTTGATTAGCCGCTTACATCGTCTGAAACCCAAACCCTAAAACTAATCGACCATAAACGAAACTTAAACAGCTCCTTCAGCTTCAACAACCAAGGCCGAGTCCATGAGAAGAAAATGCTGGCTACTACTACAACTCTACACCTCCTGCACACCGTAGCCCCAACCAGTTCCCTCCAGATTCAATCGCCATGTCAAGGTCGGTGGTCGCTTTGTTTTGTTATTCTTTTTGGGTTTTCTCTATTATTATTATTATTTTTTGAGCTAGGGGTAGGGTTTTGTTATTCATTTTCGTGAGTAAAATGGAATTGCTTTTGAGTATATATTCATTATTCAGGGATTGATTTGTGGTGCAACAATGGAATTTGGGTAATTGTTGCTTAGTGGATCCTTTTAATATATGAATTCATGTTGACAATGGGAAGGGGGTGCTGCCCATTTGGCTGAAAAAAGAAGCAAGCTTTAATGACTTTTTCAATTGTCTCCAAGAATGGGTAATTGGCTATTATGCTAATTTAATTGGGTTGACATTTGGAACGCAGATTTTTGACGTTCAGAAACTTTAGGAGAGTTGCTAATTCCGTTGTTACAAGCCAGAGACAAAGCTATCTTGAACCGGGCAAGTATGGGACAATTGCTAGAGTTGGCCTACGTCTTCCGCAATACAGATTTTATCGGGAATATAGCTTTTCTACTAGAGAACATGCCCCATTCTCATTGTACAATACCACCAAGAGTTTTTTGCAGCGTAATCAGTCCAGGAATTTTGCTGTCATCCCACCAAGAAGTGCAGTGTCACATCATGCCCAATTTCTTTGGAGAAGGCTCTCCAAAAACTTTTCTTTAAAATGTCATAGATTTTCCCGCATACAGAATATTGCTCAAGCAGTTAGCTTGGCCGTAACTCGCTCTAACATGTTATTTCCCAGTATTTTTGCCTTCGCAAGTGGGAAGCTAGCATTGGCACATAGCTCTTTGGCAGAAACGGACCACTACTCATCACAGAATAGTTTGTACACGCGTGCACAAGATGGACATGCTCTTGTGACCTCATTAATATTTTCAGTTTACGAAGGTGTAATCTTATTACTGAGAGCATTCTATCTAGGGATCTTGTTCTCACCCAGCTTAATGATGATTCCTTTTGCCGATTGCTGTGGACCTGAATTTAGGAGATTTTGGCTGCATGTCGTTCTTCGTACATTGGAAAGAGCAGGTCCAGCTTTTATCAAATGGGGCCAATGGGCAGCTACACGGCCTGATCTCTTCCCTAGAGATTTATGCACCAAGCTCTCAGAGCTTCACACCAAAGCTCCTGAACATAGCTTTGCCTTCACGAGGAAAACTATTGAAAGAGCTTTTGGCCGCAAAATCCATGAGATTTTTGAGAATTTTGAAGAGACACCAGTAGCATCTGGAAGTATTGCTCAAGTGCATCGAGCTACTTTGAGATTTCGATACCCTGGTCAAAAGGCGAAGCCTATAGTAGTTGCTGTAAAGGTTAGACATCCTGGCGTTGGTGAATCAATTAGGAGAGATTTTGTAATAATCAATCTGGTAGCAAAAATGTCAAAGTTCATTCCTGCTTTAAAGTGGTGGAGATTGGATGAAAGTGTACAGCAGTTTTCTGTTTTTATGATGTCTCAAGTTGACCTTGCAAGGGAAGCTGCTCATTTGAGCCGCTTTATTTATAATTTTCGTAGCTGGAGGGATGTCTCTTTCCCAAAGCCTTGTTATCCTCTTGTGCATCCAGCTGTTTTGGTGGAAACTTATGAGCAAGGGGAATGTGTTTCACACTATATTGATGAGCTTCAAGGGAATGATCGGACTAAAGCCGCACTTGCTCACATTGGGACACATGCACTTCTGAAGATGCTCCTGGTAACATATATATACTTTTGATGTTGCTTGCAATGGTTTTGTGATTTTGGAAGTTGGTGATTGCATTGTTCTCATGTAATATTTATTTTATGTAGCAATATCATAAGTATCTTGCTGTTTCTGTAAAGTTAGTGGTTTCTGCCAGTTAATGATATACCTGAAGTGCATTTAGTATATACTTGATTATACTTGATTTCTTGGTGATCATCTTGTTAATTATTAGTCAGAACTTCTGATATTTGTTACTTTGAAGCATTAACTATGATATAGCATGGTCCAACTTATCAGAATTTCTTCTTTCAGGTGGACAACTTTATACATGCAGACATGCATCCTGGAAATATCCTTGTCCGGGTGCCTCAGACCAAGTCTTCTCGAAAGCGACTCTTCAAATCCAAGAAGCCTCATGTTATTTTCCTTGATGTAGGCATGACTGCTGAACTCTCCAAAAATGACCGAGTAAATTTACTGGAATTTTTCAAGGCTGTTGCTCGTCGTGATGGGCGCACTGCTGCTGAGTGCACACTCAGACTATCTAAGAAACAGAATTGCCCAGATCCAAAGGCTTTCATTGAGGTAAAATTGTTGGGCAACTTAACTTTCTTACTAGGAATGATTTGGATAAGGTTGCATGATTTGATTTTTCAAATGGTGCTCAGAAGTTTATTGGTAATTTCATCTTTGCTTATGTTCATTTGATTTTTTTATTTTTATTTTTTGCAGACGTATTTAGATCTTTCATGTTTGTGTGTGTGTGTAATGGTTGTTAGACAAATGCAGTTCCTCAAAGATATAATGAACTTGGGAAACTTCTTTTACAAGTTTTCCTTAATGTACTTTTCTGTATACAATTTTAATCCATTTTTGGCCAAAGTTTCTAATCATCTTGTTCTAACAGGAAGTGGAGGAGTCATTCACCTTCTGGGGAACTCCAGAAGGTGATTTGGTCCATCCTGCTGAGTGCATGCAGCAGTTACTGGAGAAAGTTAGGCGTCATAGAGTCAATGTTGATGGCAATGTCTGTACTGTCATGGTAACTACTCTGGTTCTTGAGGTAATTTCTTTTTCCTTTATCCACAGCAGTTGAAGATTGACAATTCTCTTATGAAATGAAAAATAAAGTTAGATTCTCACATGCCCATGCCTATATTGCAAATCTTACAGAATGTATGTCCTGATAGATTCCCAAAACGTAAACATACAGGAAAATTGTTTAGTAATTTTGTTCTTTTACTCCCCCACTTTTTTTTCCCCTGCCTTTTTGTCTCTTCATGATATCCTTCACTCCTTTCTATTTCTTCTCTATAAAGTTAATTTTGTTCATATAAAACTAAAATAAATGGGATATTTTTTGTATTATACTAGGTTTCCTATGAGTAGCCCAAGTAGACTAATAACAGAGATTTGGCTAACTGGTTGAAATGACATGGACATGCTGAGAGATTTGCGCCAATTTATATTATTATTTGTGTGATCATGATTGATGAATAGCTGATCTAATACAATCTCTCTGATTGTGGTTTTCAGGGATGGCAGCGGAAACTTGATCCTGCGTACAATGTGATGCAGACGTTGCAAACGCTGCTTCTCAAAGCTGACTGGGCAAAGGACCTTTCCTACACAATTGAGGGTCTAATGGCTCCGTAAGGTCTTGTCAATGGACATGATTGTCAACTACTACTAAACAATTTTGACAGTTCTAAAACCCAAAATATACCCGTCCTAAGAAATGGACATGATTGTCTTAGGTCTTTATTTTATTTTTGAAATTGCAATATGTTGTTTTGAAGGTTTAATCCTTCTGTATTTACCTTGATTTTCATCAAGCATTGCTGTTTTTTAAAGCCCCATAATTCACACGCAGACAGTAGAAGTAGAAGAAAGAAATAAAGTGAAATTCTATTCTTTCATTTTTATATAACCTTTCTGTACAGCAGCTACAGCTTGCATCTTATTACATTTTAAGGAAAAGAAAATAAATTTCTAGGTGTATTCCAACAACTCTGTGGCTGTGTGGTTCATGTTATTCCATTTCCTTTAGTAATCCTATTTTTCTAATGGTGAGTGCTAATTATTATTTTACCGCTTGACCATTAAAGTGAATAATTCTTGATGCCACTTTTACCATTTGTAAATGAGCCACTAAGGAGAGGCCCTGACCATCAGGGAGCAGCTGCTTTTTTAATATCTTGGGACGTATAACAATTCGTAGTTGGTACTTGGTGTGTTTCAGAGGTATAGTCATTAGGCAAGAATAAGATGGCTGCTATGTACACTCCTAGTCAGTGGTGTGTATATATAGTTGCACTCTTAGGGTATGTTTACTAATGGAAATCGAAATGACCAAGAATTAAAATGAGTATGAATCAGAATTAGCAATTTTCATGAACATGTTTACTAATTGTTAAAATCGGGAATGAAAATAAAACTGATTCTCATAAACATGTTTATTAATTGGCAGGAATTATAATCAAAACTAGTTTGATTATGAAAATGCCCTCATAAAAAAATTAATAATATTTATGTCAACTATTAATAATCACAATTTTTTATATGAAAAAAAAAAATTTACCAAAAATAAAACCTACCACAATATTTTGAAAGAAATTAATTTTTATACTTTTAATTATAAGTTATAATATTTTGGAAATATTGATGTGGTGTAAAAAAAAAAAAAATTGATATAACCACTTTTAAAATGCTAATAATAAAGGCCTTCATTATATATATATATATATACAAGAATGCTCTAAAATTAATTGATTAGTAAGTTAATATAAAGCTAACCACCCTATTTAGCCCATTGCATAATGTAAACTCAAAATATGAACTATCTATTTTTTAGGCCTTACTTCAAAGATTATCCCTCTAAAAAATGTCTAAAATCAGAAGCCATTTAGCAATTTGATTATAACAATAACTATTTATATGCTTTTATCGAAAATACTGATCGTCTATTTATTTGATTTTAATTAAATGACTAAATGATTTCTGATTTAATTGATTTTTTGTAATGATGATCTTTGAAGTATAACCTAAATGGTGGTTCGGATTATGAAATTAATTATGTGATGTGCCCAAAAACATGATTAGCTTCGTATTAACTTGCTAACTGGTTAGCTTTAGAGCACTCCTCTATATATATATAAAAGGCCCTCATTATACACAAATAAATATTAATCTCATCTAAATTGAATATGGTGTCATCTTATCGTTTTTGGATTTTATCTATATAGGGTATTTGGGTTATCAAAAAATATGTGACGGTATTTTTGACATAAAATTTGTATTCCGATTCCGAATCCCCTTAAGAAATCAAATTCCTCCAAAATCATGAATTTCATTCCTAATTTCATGTGGGTCCCACATTCATTTTCATTTCCTCATATGTTAGTAAACACATGAATGAGAATGATAATGATTTTCAAATTTTACGGGTATGTTTACTTATCCTTAATCGGAATTTTCATTCATCTGTTTATTTATATTTGAGAGTCATTTTCATTTTAATTATCTTGTTTACTTACACATATTGAAATGAAAAAAAGTGTGAAGCCCACGTAAAATAAAGAATTGAATTCCGTATATTTTGGAGCAATCGAATTCATTTTTTATCTGGATAAAGTTATGAGATTCGAACCTCCAATCTACACTTCTTTTTAATTTATTATTTGACAGATTCGTATAAAATATAGGTGAGCGTAGAATAATGGCAATGTTATTTACACTCTTCCAAATGCTGATAGTCGTCTCGGTAGAGAGAGAATGCTTTCCTATCGATAACGGTATTGAATAGGACAACATTACAACATTTATGATACCACTATCTAATGTTAAGGTTTTGTAGTTATGTTTGTTTCAAAAATTGTGAACTTAAGATAAAATAAATCATTGGATGTTGCACTATATATGTGACACGACTATACTGAAGGAGATGAATATGGTTACAATGAATTGTAAAACTGATCAACGAAATTCTGTTATCATTTCCGAAAAAAAAAAAAAAAATATTTATCATTGTAATGCTTAAAATATAAAGAGATGAAAGTTTGGTCATGACTGTTCATTAATATTAATTTTTTAGAGAAAATTACAAATTTGGTCTACTTATTTTATACTTAATTCAATTTTGGTTCACGATCTTTTTTAAGTTCAATTTTGATCCACTTATTTTATATCTAGTTTAATTTTAATCTACGATTTTTTTTAAGTCATGATTTAAAATCATTTTTGTTATATTTTCTTCAATTATAATTAAACTATAAATTATATTTTATAATTTTTTAGTCACAGGAACCAATTTGGAGTATTAGAATAAAAGAGAATTGAAATTCGGTGAAGTTTGAAAAATCTGAAATTTTTTTAAGAAAAATTAATAATTTCGAGTACCCTACTTTGAAGCCAATTATTTTGAGTTTTAGAACTTTGATTTGAATGATCTTTATGTGATTATAAAGAGGAGACGCATAACTTTAAAACAAATATATGTTTGTTGAATTTGACTGAGATTTGATAGGGTAAAATGAGGGACAAATTTGAGATAACAAATCTGGACCTTTATTGAACAAGTGAAACAATTAGTGGACTAAAACTGAATTTAAAAAAGATCGTGGACCAAAATTAAACTATCTATAAAATAAGTTGACCAAATCTGTAATTATCTCTAATTTTCCAATTTGATTTAATTGTATACTTTAATTTTTTTAATTGATAGTTAATTGTTCATGGACTAATTTTATTATTATTAATATTTAGAATGAGAGGGCTTTAAACTAAGAAATTTACAAAAAAAAAAATCCCTTTATTAAGGCTATTTAGTGGAAGTGTTGTAAAAATCAATATGCCCTAAAAGACTTTTTTTTACTTGAAATGTTTTTTTGATGTCTTTAGTAGAGTACTAATTTTTTATTTTTATTTTTTTTTTCCACTCGACATCTTTGAAGTATTTGAACGGTTAGAGAATCCCAATTTAAAGAATCTCTATAATATTTATGAGAAGAGTAAAAGAGAAGACAGTTTTTACAAAAGCGACATATATGGCCAAAAGCTAGGATACATTATGGAACAATAAAACTTCCATGAAAGAGAAGCAAATAAAAGGCTTTCATAAAAATTCTCGTTGAATCGAGAATGACGTTTGTAGTACACTATGTACAAGCTAGATCATGAATTAGTAACTGCATCCAATCTCCAACAAAATGGTATTCTCTACAATGTATATTGATTTTTTTTTTTTTTTCAAAAGTTTGCAGGGGCCATGGCTCCTCTGAGTCTCTTCTATGTTCTGCTCTTGGGCACTTACATTGCACATGTAAGCTCGCGTATTTCTTTGATTGCTGAACTAATGCTGTAAAGGGCCATTCTCTTCACCTGCTTTTCATGACAAAGGTGAAGACACTTTTCTATCATTGATCAATTCTGTATGCATATTATGGAGAAAAAAGAAAGACAGGTTCTAGGATCATTGAAAGTTCACCTCTAGCTTGTCAACTTTTGCCTTATGCTCTTCTGGAAGCAGACGGACTTCATCTGTCAACTGGATGCACTCAGTAACATTTTCGGGTGACACAAAGTCCAGCACCACATGTACACAAGACTGCATGTCAAAATAAACAGAATGTACAGTATTATGACATTGTATCATGGATGGCATTCCATCATTCAACTCGAGAAGTAAGAGTTATACAACTGATTAGAATATGTTCAGTCCTTAGACTAAGACCAAAGTTAGATTAAAATATGCATAGTGTTTGTTTTATTTTATCAATTGCACATCTACTGAAACGTGAGGCACTTAGTAATGCAAACCTCCTCTCTCAAAATTTTTTTTCTTTAGCAAATATTTTCAAACAAATTTAATAAGATGGAAAGAAGCACATGAAATTCGAAAAATTTAACTAATATGCCAAATGATGTGTGGTAATTGGTGAACACAATCAACTTGTATGCTAATAAGCGATAGTCGTGTATATATATTATACATATTCTTCGTACTCAATCAAAAGAGTTAAAAACAAAAAGATTCAAAAGTTTTTCTAAATACTAGATCATTTTAGTGTTACACATGGTACCTTAGGATTCCTAATTTGGTATGGGCATCCAGCAGGGATGATGACAGCTTCTCCAATGTGTTGTTCAAAAGTCCAAGGTTCAATTTCTAGTAGTAGAGAGAGATGAGTTAATTTCAGTTATTCATAACTCAACAAGTGATGAAAAACATAAAAATTATACTTACTAAATTCCTCCTTAAGCCTTATTTTGTGAGTTGAGTCAAGAAAGAAACTCTGATCAAGAATTGGATGATCTACCTGCAGTAGATGTGCAAGTTAAAAAGCAATTTAGAGTTTAATCTGATCTGCTAAAATGTAGTTACTTTTGGTCTTGGACTTACATGCTTACGGAAGTCATATCTACAAGTAAATTCATTAGAATGCCTTCTGAGATATTCTGTAAGTTTGGGAACATCTTGTCTGCGGAAGACATCCCATTGGGCACCGCAAGACTTGGACAAGGTTTTCTTTTTATAGCTATTGGAGCTATCAAGGAGAAGCTGGCACTTTTTGTCTTTGGATGTTTCATCGCCATAGATAGTCCCGGAGCTACTTAATGTGGCTTCAGAATCAGAATCAGAATCAGATCCCCCATCATGGGACATATTACTCTCCTTGAGATTCCTAGAGCATGCTGCACGTGCGGCAGCAGAAATGCAAGATTCTCTAGCAACTCTTTTGCGTAAATGCATCTCTTCTCCTATCAGATTATGTGAGGCTTCTTCCATGTGTTCACTATGCAATTCTGATTTTTCATTCGCTTGCTTTGCTATACTTTGTTCAGAAGTAGTCCTAGCAGATACCATCTGACTTTGAGCTTGGTGCTTTTTCAGTAACTTTCGTACTTTAGAAACTTGTTCTTCAGAGATAGGAACATCTGATGTATGTGCCAAGATGTTAACCTGCGGATACAAAGGCCAACAGAATAAATGGCATGGAACAAAGGTATTTAAAAAAGAAATGTTACCTATGCAATACTATTCTATAACAGAAAAAAAAAAAAAAAAAAAAAAAAAAAACAGATGATCATCCATGCAAATATTGGAGATGCAAGAGATGAAGCTTATGGTTTTCTTTTATAGACTTCAACTCAAATGTTAACTAAATAAGTTTGAACATTCCAATTTAATAGAAATTATGAAAAAGTTGGAGTAATACATAGTGAAGTTGGACTGATGAAGTGCCACTTCTACAGATTTTATAAATAATACGCATGAAAAACAGTTTGTTACTTTCACAATTGATACAATATTGTGCCTAATTGCGTCATTGCATACATCAAAAGAAAAAGGCATTTCCAAAATGATGGAAATAAGAAAAAACTTGACAGCAATGCACATGGGAAAATTACAAGGCCTACCACATCATACGAGTCATAACATAGCTTTATCACTGAATCAGCCTGTACAAGTTTCTCAGAGCAGCCATATGAAATATAAACACATGGACCTAGATCAGGTTTTGGGATTTCCTGTGGCATCCTTGCTGCAAGATTTAGAAGACCAGATGTGGGATTCATGTATTCCTGAAGTGGTAGAGCTTGGATTATTTCAGCATAATGAGCCGGAAACTGTTCTTGAAATAACTGCGAAGAAAGCCAGCCCTTCAATTTCAGTGTCTCATTCCACATATTTGTTTGCGTTTGCCCCTTCAATGAACCCATAAAATACTGCCTGATTCCTATTTCCACCTGCCATATGATATTTTTTTTGTGTTCTTTAAAACAAGGGTAGATAGTAGGATACCTATGTGTAATTTTAGAGTTTAGAGATAAAGATGCACAAAGAGCGCAATCAGTTTTCTTTTTAAGGATAAGAACTGAGATTGGAATTTAGATGTAGACAATTTGTGCATTGAAAGAGAATCACTGACCTCACACCAATCCAAGCAGTGGATAGCTTCATTTGAATTATTGTTATTTTCAGATGTAGCAATACTCCTCTCAAGATAAGTGCAGAACATGAACACCGGATCCCAACTCATATCTGATGTAGACTGAAGCACATTCCGGACTATAACAGGATGACCTTTACTCCAATGCTTCTGAAAGTGTTCAACGTTATCACCATGTATGTCCAAAAGCGTGGGGGAGTATAAAAAGTTATCATTTGAATTTTCTCTCACAGAAGCTTCTTGCAGCTGTTGAATTCCATCAACTTTCTGGTCGATGCCCAAACATAGTGAGCAGCACAAAGACATGTCTGAAGTTTCTGGAAAATCATAACTGCAAACTATTTCTTCCGCACTTACTTCTAGCTCTTTGATCCAACTTAATGGGAAAACACATCTCAAATCAAGGAGGGTGTCACCACATCCGCCAAACTCCTTGGGCGGGCAAGATATACCATCAACAACATTACAAGCCTTCCACTTGGGTACTGATGCAGAAGAAGAAAGGTATGTACTGCGAACATTTTGCTTACGGGTGGTTATTGGCTTCTTTAAAAGTTTCCCGTTACCAGATACATAAGTTTTCTTCCATGAAAGAGATGGGTTTATACCTCCATGAAAGCTCCCCTGAAAAAGATCTCGACAACAACTTAAACAAAGGTTATAGGAACAACTTGGGCAGCTTCTATGGAGATCCACAATGGAAGCTTTGCATTTATTGCTGTTCCAAAAGTCAATGATGCACCAGAGAATCAGTGCTAGAAGATTAGGTAAATTTCATTTGAACCATTAAAATTTACAGCAGCAGAAAACATACCAGCAGTGTTGCTCATTGCAGCAAAATTCAGCCTGCTTGATATGAATTTCAGATAGCTCTTTCCCTGTCATTACAAAGATGAAAGGAAAAAGAGAGACAAAAAAAAAGTTCTTGTTTGTTATCAACCTTAAAATTGATGCAAAGAGCAACATTCTGAGAAGAATCACATGCTACCTCTTATTTTTGCCTCTGCTTCTAGCTCAAATTTCTGATCTTGGTTTATTTGTTTCAGCACAGGAAGGAGCATATATATGAGGTAATGAAACTGTAATATTATTTCAACTTTATTTTTAACCCCCAAATAATCCTGAAAAAAATAAAAAAGTGTGCATGCAAATTCAAGCATCAGCAATTCAGCATCATCCAAAATCATAATAAGCATGCTCTAGTTCACAAATCATCTCACTTTAATGTCAGACCTTACTTTCAGCGTCTTTCGATTGGTTTTCACAGCATTCCTTACAGGTGCACGTCCCTCGACAAACTGGACATGCCATTTTTACTTCTTCTTGTGTATCAAAATACCTAAATTGTTTGAAGTGCCAAGAGTTATGAAACCTCATTTCATATAACAAGGAGAAAGATTAAAGCATAGAGCTAAAGAGCATAAAGATATTATCTTTACTTAGTGTTAATTCTATACAATGCATTGCCATCTTTGAAAAGATGCAAGATAAGGATGAAATGTATGTGCAGTTCAGTATTTCCCACTAATGTTGTACTTTTTTAGAAAAGATTGAATTTTGATGTTTGTATCATGAGCTGGCATTTTGATGATTAACTGGTGACACAGCAATTTAGCAAGTTCCCATAGGCAAAGATTTAAAGCGCCAGTTTGAAGCAAAAATTTGACGACCATAATCAACAAAACACTAGACAAACCTTTGTTTGATGCAACCCAAGCAAAAGAAGTGTTTCCGACAACTCGAACACTGAGTTAAACAGGATGAAGCAGCACCACTTCCACTTCTTTGACAAAAATGGCACCTTTTCCTCTTCCCCCTCCTCAATTTCCCCACATTTGGAAATACCTAAAAGAAGAGAATGAAAGAAACTCAATCAAAAACTCAAAGTCACACAAAACCCACATTATTAAAAAATGCTTGAAGTCACAGCTCGCCTGCAATGCGCCAACAGGCATTGGCTCGATGTTCTTGGACCGAAAGCACCGCCGCCGACCCACCGGCCCCGAAACAACCCCAACCTTAACATCAGAAGAAGAATTGGAACCTGCATTGCCGGAACGACGCCGCGGCGACTGCGACGAAGACGAAGAGATTGCCATTAGCCCATTCGGCAAGTCTCTGGTGAGATCATCATCGTCCTCGCTCTCCTCCTCCACGACCTTCTTCGTCTTCGTCGTGTTCCTCTTCTCGACTTCTCTCTTGAGCACCATTCGTATCAGCTCCAAATTCAGGTCGCACTTCTTCAGCTTCTTCTTCATCTTTTTCTTCTTCTTATTCTTCAAAATGTCGTCGGAGCGCTTCCTCTTCAGCAGTTTCACCAAATTCTCGACTTTCTGTGCCCTAATTTTGACGCCGCCGCCGACGCTGTCGTTTTGGTCTCTGCGGGGTGCGTTTTTGGGCTTCCTCTGGAGTTTGAGTGAGTCCGGGACTTTCTCTCTGAATTGACGGTGGCGACCTTGGAGATAGTGAATCTCGCAGAGCTTCATGTCGTCCATGACTCGCCGTTTGCACCGCCATTGCCGGCCGTCGGTCCGGCTGCACCGTAGATGGTCCGGCAACGCTCCCTCTTCGTCCATTCCGGAACCTTGATTTGATTTTCCCGGAAAATGTCTGATTTTCTCGGGAAAAAAGGGCCAAAAGGCTTTTAATTGCGAGGAGAGCAGAGGCAGAGAAAGAGTTTTGGGGGTTTTTCAGGAGAGTATTTATTGGGAGAAACAGTTAGAGCTCTAATCTTAAAATGGAGTGAGGCAAAAGGGCAGATTCCGTAATTAAAGGGAAAAAGAGAGTCCAATTTGGTCTCGAAATCATCAATTTGGTCAGATTCAGGATTGATGTAGTGCCACCAATCACAGACAGGACTACTCTCAAGTCTGGACTCTGAACTGAGCTGATGTTATGTGCAAATTTCATCTTGCAAATGATTTTTGTGTTTTGACAGTCCAAACCAAACAAACAAAACCTCAGACTTGCTATAAGTGACAGTGACCATATTGGGCTTCACAGTTGCTTTTTTTCAATCACATTGTGCAAATTTGCTTGAATCAATTTTGGGTATTTTTCATCAAGTTTTGGTTGATGGAAATTGTGCATTTTTGCTTTATTCTCAGGTATTGTTTTGGATTTGATGATATTGATGTGGGAATTGAAATCTTCAGTATAATCCTTAGTCTTGGATGACAAGTACTGCAATGAATAAGGACTGCAATTTTTTTATTATGGGATGGTCATTAGTGTGTTTTGTTATGTACTCAAATCTAATCTTTATATGCAGAACAAATAAAATTTAATTTGCTGCATTTTCTTTTGGGTTGGTATTTATTGTTAAAACATAAAATGTGAGCAATGAAATTAGTAACTGTATAGTCTGTATTTATTAAAATTGTTCTTTTCCTTATCTGACAACTTCTTTGTTTTTTGCACTAGGATTTAGGATTGGAGCAAGGTTCTGCTCTCTGTTTTTATATATGCATATATACACCTTATCTACTACTATTATGGACCATGTCAAAGGAAAGTAATGGATATATCACTAGGCATGTTATATACGTTTATTCTTGTTTGGTAAGATTTAAGAACTGTATCATGCACTTCCCATCAAGGAAATGCTGCCTTTTTTGCTTGGTAAATGCCAAAGATAGCACAGTGTGAATTAAGGGCCGGCTTAAATATGAAATATGCATATATATTCCTGCTTTTTTGTGTACCATTGTTGGAGTTACTGTGATAACAGATGGGACAAATCAATTTTATATCAATCGAGGAGCAACATTCATTATTTTCTGCAGGTCCCAATGATGCATGCATGATATATGTATACCAATTCTTTATATAAGTGATTGATTGACCTTAGTTGATCATCATATTGGTCCAACATATATATTATGCAGCATGTGAACTTAATTACTCAATTTTCTAATAGCTATTTCCAAATGACATTATTTCTCAAGATTAATGATACTTGCCCTTTGTCAGGATCTATATCATTGACTTTTTGCAGTGCAATATAATAAATTTAAAATGGCGTATATGTATGATTACTTTTTAGATCTTATCATGAATAGCCAAATTTATTCTCCAATTCGTTATTTAACTATTAGAGTTCAAATTAAATAACCAAACTATGTTCTGTACTTTTCATGTTTTCTTTAACGTATATTTGATACAATAAACTCATTAAAAATCTACATACTCATTACTCATATTTACAACAAATCTCAATAAATGAAACAATATTTATATATACCAAGAATATCTCTATCAATTATCTTCTGCGTAGGACAATCTTACCCTCAGCATCTTCATGCACAATGGGCACAACTTCATTAGGTGGAATGTGCCACCAAATCTGAGGCTCCTCTAGTTGATGCCCCATTTGAGCTAATTTATCAGCAGCTCTATTACCTTCCCTATAAACATGACTCACAATGCAACTCTTAAGCTTTGGCATAATATTCAAGTTTATATCATTCACATGCCTCTGAACTTCTGCACATTTAACATTCTGTTTTCTTTTCACAATAACATCAATTAATGTCTTGGCATCTCCTTCAAGCCAAACATGGCTCCAACCATTTTCCAAGACCAACTCGAGGCCTCTTCGAAGGGCTGTGAGTTCAGCTATGGTGCTATTGACTTCTCCAATGGGTTCGGCAAAGCCAAGCAAGAACTCAGCCTTGTGGTTCCTAAACACCCCTCCAATGCTGGCTTTGCCTGATTTACCCTTTGAAGATCCATCAAAGTTCAACTTGGTCCACCCAATTTTGGGCTTTTCCCATTTCACTGGAATTGGTTTTTTGTGATAATTTCTGACCAAAAACGAACTGGGTTTTGTTATGCTAGGTAGACTTTGGCACCTCCAAAAATTTAACATCATTTCTCTAGCTAGGTTTAGACCAACTGAAATATTCACTTTTTTTAGGACAACTTGAAATTATATTTATACATATATGCATGCATATGTGATCATGCAAAAAAGTACTTAATCTTGTATATGCATGCATGATGATCGTGTAAAAAACTATTTCTTGACGTAAGCTCCTAGCTAGTTATGCAGTTGAGTGGAGGGGAAGCAATTAAGCGAAGCAAGGAAGATTTAGAATTCTGAAATGCAAACGCAGCTTGCGTTCTGAATTTTGAATTTTGAATCTGAATCATGAAATTTATCAGTTTTGTTCAAAAATTCAAAAGCATATTCTGTGTAAGTATGCATGGATGATGGAGTTTTTAAAAGAAAATTAGGCTTGAGATTAAGTGCACGACTACTATAACGTACAAAAAGGGTTGCATGAGATGAGGAGTGACCATATATATATATATATATATATGTTCATGCCATGCACGACTACTATATATCGAAGCTTTACCATATACGGCTGTAAACGTTATTGTTATTATTATTATTATTTTGGTAATATGGGGGGGGCTCAAGGCCCAAACAACAAAACAGCCCAACAAGGAACAGATCTGGGCCAAGAATACCCATGAGATCTTCTACAAAGTACAGGGACTTTAGTAATGGGCTGCGGAGGGGAATTATACAACACACTCCGGTCTCCAGATCCAATTAGAGTCCAATATTGACCAAATTGTCAGTAACCAAATTTTTTGGTTTTTGATTTTAGGATAGGAGGACTCAAATTTAGGACTCGCCAATATTATAGAGATAAATATCACTAAATCAATAGTTAGTTGGTAAGTAATTGAATTTTATTTACGAAAGTGTTTGCCTCAAAATTCCTACGGCTACATGTTGAGTAAGCTGCGAATCAAGAAAACTACTTTCTTCAAATTTGTGTTGGGAATGCCAGTAAAGTTGAGAGGCCGAGCGTACAAGTGATGATGTTGTACAAAATTGAATTATGGTAAGGCGACCATGGACTGAGAAAGGAACACCTTTCAGTCGCAAAGGTTCTGATGCCTTGGCTACAAGAACTTAGGGTAGTGTGGCCGGGTTTGGTTTAATAGTGATACGGTGAGTGAAGGTAAATGTGAGAGTGATGGGTGCAAAATTAAAATCAAACAAATAACAATTAACTGTAAAAATAAAATCAAAATACAAGTAATCTTTGGAATTAATTGTAATAATACGAATATGGACGGTAAAACGCATAATCTAAAAACTAGTTTAATCTAAGAAAGTAATAAACCTACTTAATTATGCGGAATTTAAAGAAAAAGAAAGTAAAACTAAACTATTAATATGCGAATTAAAATACCATACTCATATTAGTTCCAACAAAAAAAAAACAAGGGTTTTAATCCTAAGTTCTTGAGAAAAATCATAAAATTTTCTTAAGAACACCTAAAAATTGAAAAGATTTTAATAGAACATAGTAACAACCTATGGAAGTCGAAACACTAGGGTTTTTATTGGTTGTGATTTTTGAGATTTTTTTGGGGTCAAGGTTTTTTGCTCTTGGTGACGCAATGCCTTTATTTATAGTGATAAAACCATAACAAATGTTTTGGATCCCAAGAGTTATGATTCTTCAAAGAGTTGTAACCGGTAAGAATTTCAAAGAGTTATGACTCTTGGTCTTATGAGGATACTTCGGCTCTTTGTTTCAATGAGACTTGTCTTCTTTGATATGATCCTTGTGATTGGACTCGGCCCATATTGCTTTTGACTTGGGCTTTTATCTTGTCTTTGGCCCATTTTCTTTATTGGCCCATTCTATCCTGGTGGTTTCTTCCATTTGTTGGGCCAACTTTGCGAAGGCCCAACTTCTATTCATCCCTGACAAATTTACTGAAAAATGCAATTTTAGGCCCAAACAAAAAGAAAAATTCTATTCACACCCCATTTGGTGAACAAATCTGGTAAAAAAAATTTAGTGACTCTTGTAGTATTTGCATTGCATGATTTAGTGAAATTAGAGTTATAATTTTTTCTTTTGATCTAAAATAAAGAGAATTCAAATTTAGAATCTCTTGCAACAAAATAGAGAGAAAGAAATCAATAGAACAATAATAACTTGTTGGTATGATTGAAATAATTATTAGACCACTAAACATTTTCCATTACTAATTATTACTTCGAAAGTATAGTACAGCAGCCTTTGTTCAATGTCTTGGGTCTTGTCATGAGATGGACTTCCATGCCCCTTTCTCCTGTTTTTGCAAGTGCTTGATGTCCAGTTACTGTGACTTTGGCTTATCGTAATTGTGTATATGCTTTCTTCGTTCTTTGGGTTTGCGTCTGCACAATTTCCCTCCCTTGTGAAATGAAAAGTTTTTCTCCAAACCCCTTCTCCTTTAAAATATGCTCTGAAGAAGAACAATATAATTCAGTAGATACTCAAATCTTTTTTTTGTCGAAAAAAAGTTCTGAGATCAAAATTAATGAACAACATTTGATTAATAAAAAAAGAAAGACAACAGATTTAATATCCATACCATTTACTTCCAGAATCCAAAGGTGGAAGATGAAGGCCTGAAAGGAAGATCGAAGACCAATATATGAAGCAGTAGAGAAGTTGTGACATATATTATTTTATAATTACATTACATTGGATGAAATGAAATGAATAGCGTATTAGCATGCACTTTCCAAAAAGGAGAGAAACATAATTGGGTGCAGCGCTGACGAAATTTCCCATGCCCCCATGAAATTGGAAACGAAAAAAGGGCTAATTCATCAACGCTGCACTCAATGACGTTTCTTCAATCTGGAACCTCCAGTGCTTAATAACAATACACAAATTGATGTCTTTTTATACATTGGCTGCAGTCTGTAGAAATATATGTAGTACCACACCCAGTACTTGTATTGAATCTTGATCCATCTTGTACTACCATTTCACTTTCTAAACTCTCACCCCTAACTAGCTATTGCTGCTTCATCTCTGCTAGTGCAAGACTTCTTCTCTCTGTACTGGTTTATAGTACTGCAAGGTTGTACTACATTTCCACCTAAACCCCAAAAGCTCTCTCTCTCTCTCTCTCTCTCTCTCTCTCTCTCTCTCTCTCTCTCTCTCTCTCTCTCTCTCTCTGTCCCTCTCCCTCTCTGTTATTTTCTTTTTAGTTAATTCATGATTAGATTAGTCGTTTTATACTTCATTATTCACATACTTATATTTCAAATAACCTACTTATTAATTAATTGGTGGGTCCAATCTTGAAACTCAGATGCATAATTTTCAAATCCTAGTACCAGCTGCCAGTTATATAGTTTTTGGTCAAAGCCAGTTATATAGTTAAAAGAGTCTTTGAATTAACAAGGCAACAACCTAATGTTCAAACCGGAATTTTCTTATAACAAGTAGATTGGATTTTACCATCAGACCCTTTGAAAAACAATATGTATAACTATATATAATATGGCATTTGGAGGCACCTGCAGCTCTCAAATTTGAACTTTGACACGAAACAACGATGCTAAGTGTACCATATTTTTGGTACCAAATGTATACCGCCTCTCTAAAGCCTTCTATTATGGTTGTCCCAATTGTAGCTCATACCCAAATTTGGATAACAATTGGGTGTCATTAGGGGTGCAACTCGGACGGGTTGAAAGGTCAACCCATGCTTTATATTTCAGGTTTGGGCTCGGGTTCAGGTTTAGGCGGGTTGCAAGTAAGTGAATCCACCATAACCCAACCTTAATTCATGTTGGGCTCGGGTGGGTTTGGGTTGCCCAATTTCTTTGGGTTAGACTCAACCCGCAAAATCAAATAACGGGTTGGTTATCAACTTTTGTGAAAAAAAAAAATGTTATTAAAAGTATAACACAATTACCTCAATTAATTAATTATCATAGTTCAAAACTTCAAATATAAATTAGGTTCGAATAAAAAATACCTTCAAGGCTTCTATATATATGAAGATAAAATAATAATAACAACATCGCAACCATATGTCTACCAAATACTATAGTTTAGATTTTATTCTACACAAAAATATGTAAGATTAAATACATATTTCAACCTTCTTTTAAATCTCTAGTTTATATCAATAACAATATATAAACTAAATATTATATTACTAATGTAATCTAATATATAGATTATAGCATAATATTAATACAAATCAGGTTGAGAATTTGGGTTAGGAATTCGGGTTCGACTTGGGCTTGGGCAGGCATGACCTCTACCCAAGCCCAACCCAAAAAATTCGGGTTGAGGTCGGTTCGTGTTCGGACGTGTTTTGACTTTTTCAAACCCTCCCACATGGGTTCAAACACCGGGCTGGGTTCTGGTTGACTTGGCCCAAGTTGCACCCTTAGGTGTCATACAACATTTATGGGCCAAAATTGACCCAAAATAGGGTGTATTCCCAAACTGATATCCATATATGGGCAATAATGAAACCCAAACCCAAAACAAGTATTGGTCCACCACGTGATGATGCAGAGAGGAGAGAGAAGAAGACATGGTGGTCGACACACCATGCGGGCCCCGCCTCTAATGCGGAGAGAGAACTAGCGCGTGTGCAGGACAAACGACCCACACGATTTGACCGTTGGGATCAGATAATCCACTTTCAAATGCAAAAGTCACTTTTTGGCTGATGGAGATATACGGTTCAGATTAATGGGTCGTTGCAAGTCAACATCCCATATTATTTTTCCTTTCTAATTTTGTATTTTAATCATTAAAAAAATTTTCAAATATCATAAAATATCTTTAAAAAATCTGAGAAAATATTTAAAAAATTCCCCTAAATTTCTAACGGCTAGAAAACCCAACACTCTATATATACCTCATTCATTCATAGTTTTTCTTTACATCATTCTATCTTTTACATCAAATTTTCATTAAATTTTTTGTTTTTACTATGGTTAGAGGTGCTCCGTGGTTAGGAAAGGAAGATGAGGCTCTAGTGAAGGCTTGAATAGAGAAGTGTCCAAATGCGGCACTTGGTGCCAATCAAAGAAACCTAGTATTTTAAGAGCAAATCTATGATATTTTTAAGTGTAACTTAGAGACTTCAACCTTACGTGAGATTGGCGGCTTGAAATCTAGATGAAGGGACATAGTGTGGGTTTGCAAAAAAATTTACTGTTCGTTGATAGAGGTCGATAAAACATGGCCTAGCGGTGCCAATGATACCAAAGTTTTATTTTTTTTGTTTTTGATATTTAATTGAATGACATATGTTTGCACAGTTTTTTATTAATGAATTATTCACTTCATATTATTTTTGTAGTTTGTGAATGTACTTATAATATATGAAAGCAAAATTGGAAAAAAGTTTCTCTTAACTCATGTTTGGGACGATTTAAGGTAAAGCGCTAAGTATGCGGCGGCAAATACATCGGTGTGGTTGAGTGAACCAGAGACACCCACCGACGTTGACGAAACACATGAAAGTGACAATGTCAACTCAAGCATAGTACTTGACATAGATGACGACTTATCAGCATTTCAACCAATAGGTCCTGCATGGCCAAGGCCACCAGAAAGATATGTTGCAAAGCGGGCCAAGGTACGTACTTGAACCCCACCAAGTGGCAATGGTTGAGGCAGTTGACCAATTCAATGAAAGATCAAGGCTAGTGAATAAAAAGAGGCTTAACAGAGACCAGGCAATGCAAGAAAGAGAAATGACAAGAGAAATAGTGAAGCAAGCAAGAGAAAGGGTGAGGATCGAAATGCATATTATGGCCAAAGACCTTTCCAACATGAATGACATGCAAAAGAGTTATTGGGAGGAGAAACTGGCTGAAGTAATGGCCAAGAGGTAGGCCCAAACCTTTGCCACCATAAATATCAAGCATCTATTAGTAGCTCGACACACCCATCCTCAATTGTTAGAAATGACACCATCCTCCCTAAATAATGTCAAGCGACCGACATCCAAAAGCCCCCTGCTCCAAGCAAACAAGAACAAGACTGGAGCTTGTGTAAGTGTGACGACCCAACCAGATTCACTCTTTGCGACTATTGTTGTAGTTTGGACGATGGCATCTTGTCCTTTCACCCTAGCGGTCTCCATTCTTAGAAAAACTGCTTGCCTGATTCTGATGACAGAGTCATATGTACGTGCATCATAATAGGCCTTCCCAATAAACCTTGCTCAGATTGTGAAGTCGAAAAACTGATCAAAGATTGGGAAAATGGTTTGATGGTGCCTATTCATCCAAGACACTCTGATTGGCCTCCACCACATAAAAACCACCGATGAAGGCCGTGGATGGTTTCCACCAACAAAATAAGATGTATCATCACTTTCTTTGTTGTTAGGTGTTGTTGTTGCTGTTAATTTTGTGTTATATATTTTCATGTGGTTCTAGACGACCTAGCTATTGTACTCCCCATGTTGTCTAATTTATGAAAATTACTTTTTTCAAGTCTTTCAAACATTGCAATATCACTGAACAAGTGTAAAGAAAAATTAGTGAATAGAAAATTAATCAAATCAAAGTAAATTAGAGAAAATATAATAGGGGTACTTAAATAAATTTAATATCATTTTCATTTTGAAGAGCTCATTGAAATATTAACAATGATATAATTTCATGTGCATGAATGTTTATAAATTATAAATGAACGTTCACTTGATCAATTTTAGACATATTTTAAATGGGAACAAAAGTATAATACTCAAATTTGGGCCTTAGTACTGTTGATGTTGTAAAAGCCAAAATCCAAAATTTTGACACTATTTAAGGCCCAAAATGGGTTTGAATCAAAAATTTTGGCTCTCACCATAGTAGAAGACCTAACAGAAGTGAGATTCACTTATGCAAGTATGTCTATTATAGATGTGATACCGAAAATGTGGCTCCCTAGCATTACATGAAAAGCAACAACATATATAAAAGGGACAAGGCAGTATGCACTGCACTAATATTTTATTCACAAAAATTGCATAAACTATATATATATATATATGTACAAGCTTAGGTGATCCTTTATCAAGTATCAACTAATCTAATGAAGAACAAGATCAGGTACGTGGCTAAGAAAATAAACATCTTACACAATAAATGAAGAAGATGCATATATAAATTGAGCATCATATCTTTATCATTTTTTACGAAAAACAATCTTACCCTCAGCATCTTCATGCATGATGGATGAAACTTCATGAGGAGGAATGTACTGCCAAATCTTAGGCTTTTTACACATATGCCCCATTTGAGCAAATTTATCAGCAGCTCTATTGCCTTCCCTATAAATATGAGTCAGAATGCAATTGTTGAGCTCTGGAATGATCAAGTTTATATGACTAATATGCCTCTGTGCTTCTACACACCTAACCTGTTTCCTCTCCGAAATGATGTGAAGCAATGTCTTGGCATCTCCTTCAAGCCACATATCGCTCCAACCATTTTCGAGCACCAACTCGAGGCCTCTTCTGAGTGCAGCCAGTTCTGCAATGACGCTGTTGGCTCTGCCTATGGACTCGGCATACCCAAGTAAGAACTCAGCCTTGTGGTTTCTGAATAGCCCTCCAATGCTGGCTTTGCCTACTTTGCCTCTTGAAGATCCATCAAAATTCAACTTGGTCCACCCAATTTTGGGCTTTTCCCATGCCACTGGGATTGACTCCTTGTGCAAGCTCCGGAACAGACAAACTGAAACTGGGTTTTGTATTAATTTTTCGAACTTCAAAATCTTAGTCAAGGCCAACATGTTTTGTTATGTATATATTTGTTAAACACTGTTCTAATTAAACATGTTTTTGCAGCATTTAACTCAAAATGAAGATAAAACTATCCTCTGTTATGCAATAAAACCAGAGGCCTTAATTCTTTGGAACATAAATAACAAACTATTGCTTCACGTAATTATGCGTACTAAAGAAGTTGGAGTGGAGGGAAGGCAATGTAGATTCATAGTTTACAACAACAAGGCAGCATTTTAATATGCCAAGATGATCAAAATTGCCAGACAGATTTCTTCAAGAACTGTCTAACACATTATTCTCTGTTTTTAATGAGTTTTTGAGGAAGTGCATGCTTGCACCAGGAGAAAATAGTTAACATTAAATTGGTAACTGTTAAAAGCACTGATTTTATCCCAATAGTAAAAAACCGGAAATTAACTGTATTTGCCTATAAATATATTGGTGGGATATCCGAAAAATATGGAGGCTTATTTTTTAATTGGAGCCTTCAGGAATATAGGATCAAAATATCAAATGGAAAAAGCGCTGAGGAGATATAGAGAAAGCATATAATACGGGCCTTGACCTTGGTCAACTGTTAGCTCTGGTTAGATATCTATCATCCATTCATGGCTTTTTTTCATTTTTCAACATGACATTATTTATTGTATATAATTATGTTGTTGAGCTTA
The DNA here is from genome assembly GCA_003254865.1 of Dryas drummondii. Taxonomy (NCBI): domain Eukaryota; kingdom Viridiplantae; phylum Streptophyta; class Magnoliopsida; order Rosales; family Rosaceae; genus Dryas; species Dryas drummondii. The sequence continues at coordinate 128,786 of QANW01009334.1, read as the reverse complement.
TTATGCATATCATGATTATAAATATTTTGTACAAACTAAGTTATTAGTCAAATAATATTTCTTTTCACTTTGTTGTTTGTTGTTTTGGTTTGGGGTTGAATTGGACCAACTATATTATACAGTGTCTCTACATATATAGTACATACCATTCAGGCGATTGACTTTGTTTGTCAATAACATGATGTCCTGACTATTTAAATGTTGCATATCTGACTATAAGCCACAAAAGCAAACAATTTACATGGTCATTGTCACAATTCACAGTTCCTATTTCTTCTTTATCCAAGAATGACATTAGCATTCAAACCAGACCAACTTTATTTCTTCATTGTTACACTCTAAAACTTGTCCTTACCAATGAGCCATAACCAGTCAAGTGAAACCCCTGAAAATAGGCCCAACATAAGACACATCACAAGAATATTACCCAAAGCATTTTTCTCAGGCCCCTGCAAATCACAGAACCAAAAATAATTTCATGAGCAACCATTAAAACTAACTTATATCAGGACAGTTTATGAACCAAGGTGACCGACCTTGTAACCTTTGGGTGCCACTGTCATGACACAGACAGTGAGATAACCATTTGTTAATCCCAACACTGATGTGAGCAGCAGCATCCATCCTTGGTCTGCATATTTTGCTGCAAAGTAGAATGCTGGAACTAACAGGAAGCGCGATAGAACAGCAACTATGAGGCCCTTTCTCGATTTGATCTTCAGGCATTCCACAAGAGGTATGTATCTTGATATCAAATCCAACACATTGTACATTGCCACCAGAACAAGTGGGTACCTGAGAGTTCACCAGCCAATCACATCAAACTAAGTTCTTGTTTTGTAATTTACAAGGAGTAATAGTACATGTAGAAGTTGTTTGGAGACACATAAATGAACCTAACAAGCATTTAAAAAAGAAGGATTGGAATTTACCATTCGCCCAACTGGTGGTTTCCAGTATTTTCAAATATGAAACCGGGGAAGATTGATAATGTCAGCACATATATCAGAAACAAGTCAATTTCAACATCTATATTCTGAATGAATAATTGCTTATTGCTCAATCGCTGTGGAAGTTTAGCATCATTTTCAACCTGTGAAAATTTTAGGAGATTGTTAATAATTAGATATATCTTGAGTACGTCCAAGAGAACACACATCATGAGATAGAAGAAAGTTAAGAAAGTTGCAACTAATACTTCTATGTCTGCTTGTGTTTGGACGCCAGCAGCAGCAAGATCAGCCGATACAGTTTTAGAGCCTTCTGAGGCCGCCTTAGAGCGGTAGTACTTTACAATAGGCAATCGAGGGAAGTAACTTGCATATAGAAGGATACATAGGAACTGAATGAATGTGGAAATTGATAGGAACAGCACTGCAAAAGACCAATTAGAAAAGAAATTGTCATTCATTGAGGAACTGAAAGTTCATTTCATTAGAAAGTATTAACTCTATAATTGATTGAATCCACCATTTTGGTTTCAGAAAGAAACTTCACATACTCGCCCCCTTGCGAAGACCATTAGTGGATTTCTCAAAGGCAGCTTTTGTCATCAGCCTCATGGCAGAGGTTAGAGCACCTGATGCAGCCAAGCCAGCATAGAAGGACTGGAAAAGCAGAACAGTATTAAAACAACATGCACTGAGATGAAGAATTGAAAAGGTTAAATGTATAAGCAGAAGTTGTCAAAAACACTAAGGAACTCTGAGAAGAAGGCCAACCTGGACGAATTCAGGGTGCATTAAAGATAGGTCGCCGGACATTCCACCTTGAACAATGGCATCCGAGGCCCCAAATGCACCAACAATTGCACATATGCCAATATAAGGTCCAATTCCTCCACTTCCAGATGTAGATAAATCCACCTATTGCATAGGTGAAAGTGAAGTTAAATTGATCAGAAGCAATATAAATTATGAACCACATAAACCAGAAAGTAACACAAAATAAAGTGTAGGCATATATTACTTACAACAATTAGCATAAGGGTACTGATGAAATAGAGACTGTATCCCATTAAGTTCCGCTTTCTGGTACTAATCTTTGCTTCATTGTATGTTAGTGTTGCTATTGTTACAAGGGCACATGGTTGATAAACAAGGCTAAGAACCCTTGAAGGATGGTATTTCTACAATAAAAAGAAAAGTTCATCAGACTCTGCAAATTCCTAATTTTTTCTGTTGCCCTGAAATTTCAAAAGGCCAATGATAATCTGAGTTGAATCCTAATTAATTTACAAAATTATATCAAAATTGCAAAGAGAAATGAACATGAGCCTCTCACAGGAAATAAGTGACCATAGTAATCTTCTACGGTCAGCATGCTGTTCCAGGCGACAAGGGTCCCTAGTCCCAGAACCCAACAAACTGTCATAGCTTTATAGTGCCCCTGCTTGTTGCAGCAATTGAGAAGATATCAGATTTCACTTTTTAATTGGAAAAAGGAGGAAAAAAAATAAAAACAAGAGAAATTCCACACTCTCATAAATGAACTAATTAAACAAAGTTCAGTCCCTTAAGCGCAAACCTCAAGCTTTATTGGAGCCTTGCTTTCATTGTCTTGGGTCATGGCTAGTGGCTACTCCCAGTAATTAAAAGAACAATCTTAGAATTTGACTCCTGTATTACTTCATCATGACTATTGTTGAAAATGGTCAACTGGAAACAAATTACAGATGCAGGACAAATAAAAAAACCATTAAATGAAAAAGGGTCCCCAGAATTGAAATTTAATCCAGGAAAAGAGAAGGCAATTTTTCTCTTTTCTCATAATATTGAATATGCAACTGGGTTTTCAACAGTATATCCTTAACTGCTTCCAGAAACAAGAATATAAAAGATTATTGAGAAACCAATAGATGCAGACTCATGCAAAGCTGGAGAGTAGGTTCTGAGTTGTTGAAGCCATATATAATTGCCATTGCATGCTTTTATCCACATGGCATATAAAATATTATACAACGTGTTACAAAATGACCTAAAAGGTTTGGACTTTATCAAACAAATGTACACACAACAGAGGAAAAGAAATGAGGTAACACGTTTTTATGAGGACGGGGGTGGGCTGCATGCAAAGTACTCTGAGTGAGTCTGAAAGCAAAAATGGCAGCATGCTGTGGAATTTAAAAGCAGAAAAAAAGAAAAGGGTTTTCTGGGTTTTAAGAAAAATAGATGATGGTTGTGAACTGTGACTGATGCATGAATGACCAATGGCTAAAAGCTGAGGGAAGAGAACAAAGAAGGGGAAGGCAAGTGTAGCAAAAGAATCTACCAAGATATGGACTTTAAAGCCGTCACTAAATGCAAGACACCGTCACAAAAACTTTGGTTTATAATCTATGCTTGCTGGGGAGGGAGCTGAAGCCTGAAAGTAATTAACAATGTCAGAATTTCGTTACTGCATGCTTTATTCGTCTTCATCTCTTTTAGGCCTTTTGCTTCAGCGTTCGCAAATTAAGGTGAATCCTTGAAATCCTAGTCTATGGAAAAATATGTTGTTAATGAACTTGTTATGCTGTCCTCTTTGCGCGCAGCCCGCAGCCCTTTTTGGGGTTTTTAGTTGGGTAATGAGGAATCAAACATAGGACTCTCCAATATTGTGGAGAGAAATACTACTAAATCAATAGTTGGTTGATGTCCTTTTTTGGGTTTGGAAATACACTTTTCATTTCTCTCCACAATTCCTAAAAATGCTAAAAACATTTAGGGGAAAATGAGAATTCACAACTTGTAGCATTATTATTCTCAAAATATACTTTTTGAAATGAAATTTCTATTGACAAAAAACAAGAAACAGTAAGAATCCTGGAAATTGACTTTCTTTGTCAATGATACGATGCCCCGGATTTCTAAATATTGAATCTAACTATAAGCTATAAAACCAATAATTTACATGGTCTCAATTCAGAGTTCCTGTTTTGTCTTCATCCAAGCATGGCATTAGGCATTCAGACTAGACCAGCTTTATTTCTTCATTATTGCAGTACTTTGGCTCCTTAAAACTTGTCCTTACCAATGAGCCATAACCAGTCAAGTGAAACCCCAGCAAATATGCCACACAAAAGAGACAGCACAAGCAAATTTCCCAAGGCATTTTGCTCAGGCCCCTGCAAATCAAAGAACCAAAAAAAAATTCATAAGCAACCACTAATATGTCATGAGCAACAACTAATAAACCATGTTGACCAACCGTGTAGCCTTTCGGTGCCACTGTCATGACACAGACAGTGAGATAACCATTTGTTAATCCCAACACCGATGTGAGCAGGATCATCCATCCCTGGTCACCGTATTTTGCTGTGAAGTAGAATGCCGGAACGAACAGAAAACGTGATAGAATAGTAACGAAGAGGACCTTTCTCGATTCAATCTTCAGGCATTCCACAAGAGGTATGTATCTTGATATCAAATCCAACACATTGTACATTGCCACCAGAACAAGTGGATACCTGAGAATTCACCAGCCCATCACCCCAAATTAAGTTCTTGTTTTGTAATTTACAAGGGGGATAATATATGAGTCATGCTGATAAGGGTGATAATATTAAAACATGTAGAAGTTGTTTGGCTTTGGCTTTGGCAACACATATATTAACCCAACAAGCATTTAAAACAGAAGGATTGAAACTTACCATGAGCCCAACTGGTGATTTCCAGTATTTTCATATATGAAACCAGGGAAGATTGATAATGTCAGCACATATATCAGAAACAAGTCAAGTAAATAATCTTTATTCTGAATGAATAATTGCTTGAGGCTCAATCGTTGTGGAATTTTAGCATCATTTTCGACCTGTGAAAATTGGAAGAGACGTTAGTAATTAGATATATCTGAGTATGTCCTGAAGAACACACATCATGAGATCAAAGAAAGTTGCAATACTTCAACGTCTGCTTGTGTTCGGATGCCAGCAGCAGCAAGATCAGCTGATACAGTTTTAGAGCCTTCTGAGGCTGCTTTTGAGCGGTAGTACTTAACTATTGGCAATCTAGGGAAGTAAATTGCATATAGAAGGATACACAGGAACTCAATGAATGTGGAAATTGATAGGAAGATAACTGCAAAAGACCAATTATACAAGAAATTGTCATTGATCAAGGTACTGAAAGTTCATTAGAAAGTATAACTCTATAATTTATTGTATCACCATTTCAGTTTTAGTAAAGAAATTCACATACTTGCTCCCTTGCGAAAACCATTATTATATTTCTCAAATGCAGCTTTTGTCATCAGCCTCATGGCAGAGGTTAGAGCACCTGATGCAGCCAAGCCAGCAAAGAAGGACTGCAAAAGCAGAATATTATTAATAACAACATGCACTAATGGAAAATTGAAGGTAGGTCACATAAAAGGTGGTGTAAACAGAAGTTGTCAAAAACATTAAACAACTTCTTTGAAGAAGACCAACCTGGATGAATTCCGGGCGCATAAGAGATAGGTCGCCGACCATTCCACCTTGAACAAGAGCATCTGCAACCCCAAATGCGCCAACAATTGCACATATGCCAATAAAAGGTCCAATTCCTCCGCTCCCGGATGTAGCTAAATCCACCTATTACAAAGGTGACTGTGAAGTTAAATGTGAACCACATAAAGCACATGGTGACAACTGGGAACGTGGAGTGGAAAGTAACACAATATAAAGTGTAGGCATTACTTACTACTACTAGCATCAAGGTACTAAGGAAGAAGAGACTGTATCCAATTAAGTTCCGCTTTCTGGTATTAACCCTTGCTTCATTGTATGCTAGTGTTGCCATTGTTGCAAGTGCAAATGGTTGATAAACAAGAGTAAGAACCCTTGAAGGATGGTATTTCTACAAGAAAAAGAGATGTTCATCAGAGTCTAGAGACTTTCCTTTTTCTTGTGCAGAATACCAAAAGGGAAAAGAACAAGAAACAGAGGAATTTTTACAAAATATTAAAGGGGCAATGATAATCTGACTTGAAGTCTAATTAATTTACAAAGTTATAGAACAGTGCATCAACCATGAATCTCAACAAGTTCTTAGACTCACCCATATGCTTAAATTAATAAAAAAAATCATTTTTTTTAATCTAAAACAAAACAGAACATTTCTAGTAAGTTGTGTTCAGCTCCAGAGAGTAATGAAACTGAACCGCTCACCGGAAACAAGTTATAGTAGTAATCTCCTATAGTCAGCATGCTGTTCCACGCCACAAGGGACCCTAGTCCCAGAACCCAACAAACTGCTATAGCTTTATACTGTCCCTGCTTGTTGCATCAATGGAGAAGATGTCAAATTTCACTTTTTAATTGGAAAAGGTAAAAAAATTCTCAAGAGAAATTCCAAGGTCTCATAAATGAATTAATTATACAAAGTTGAATCCTTTAAGCACAAACCTCAAGCTTTATTGGAGCTTCGTTTTCATTATCTTCGGTCATGGCTACTCCCTGTAGCTAAAAGAACAATCTTGGAATGTTAAATAGATTTCGTGTAGACTATAAATTTGACTCTTTTACGACTTCAGCATGGTTATTGTTGAAAATGGTCAACTGGAATTGTGGAAACAAATTACAGATGCATGAAAAAAAAACCATAAAATGAAAAAGGGTACCCAGAATTAAAACGTAATCCAAAGGGAAAAAAAAAAAAAAAAAAAGTAACCCGGGAAAAGAAAAGGTAATTTTCTATATTACCTGATTATATTCTTAAAGCTGAATTGAATATGCAACTGGGTTCTCAAATCTCAATAGTATATCCTTTCTCTGCTTCCAGAAGCAAGAATATAAAAGATGATTAAGAAACCAAAAGATGCAGAACTCATGCCAAGCTGGACAGTAGGGTGTGAGTTGTTCAACCAATATATAAACGCATTGCCTGAATTCAAGCAGCAATAAAATATAAAAGAAATCAATGCATGTTTTTATTAAAAATGGCACAGAAAACATCATACCAATATAAAATGAGCTAAAGGGAAAAATGACCTTATCAATCACATGTGCACAGAAGAAAAGAAAATGGGAACGCGTTTTTATGAGGATGGGATTAGAGGGTGGGCTGCAAAGTAGGCTGAGTGAGAGTCTGAAAGCAAAAATGGCAGCAGGCTGTGGAATTTAAAAGCAAAAGGGTTTTTTGGGTTTTATGAAAAAATGGATGATATGGTTGTGATGTGAATGGTGAATGGCTAAAAGATCAAAGAGTGGAAAGGCAACCAGGCAAGTGTCTCAAAAGAATCTTCATTCTTGAGATTGACTTCTAAAAGTGAACCTTCACTAGATGCAAGCAATACAAAGTGACAAAAGAACCTTCAAAACGGTGCCGTTTGTGTTGAAGATTCTGTTGCAGTCTTTAACAAGTGCCCGGCACTTGCCATCGGCCCTTTTAATTTTAATTGAAAAATTGGATTTACTTCCTAAACTATCTGAAAGGTACATTAATCAATTTTAAAGTTTTTATTTATGAGTGAAATATTTTCGGTAATATATTGTTTTGAGGAGGAAAAGTTCAAGATTTTCCTACTTGTTGACAAAATATCCTTCTTTCTTTTTACACATGACAAAATAATAAAGGGTATCCCCTTCTTGAGCTTTAGACAATTGAGTCAGACAAACAACCAAAAATTACTTTTTTTCTAAATTATATTTTTTTTCCTGATCTGCTGTTTTTCGATGAAACAAAAACAGCCCAAGTTATGGAACAGGGAAAAAAATTATGAGTGATGTTATTCCCACCCTCGTGTCCTATATTTTCACCCACCCTACTTGTCAAATTTTAAAATACACTAATCTACTTTCCCAAACTCATTTGAAGGATGGTAATAATGTTCTTGCTGGCATCCCCTATTTGAAGGCACTGCCAACTCATTAATTAAGAATCAATTCAAATAAAAAACCCATTTAATAAGAGGAAAGATAAATGAGTATGAATGATAACAGCATTAGATAAATCTTTGGTTGAATCTTTCCAAATATTTTGCTTAGAAGGATTTTTTCCAATATTTCGAAAAAAACAAAAAAACATAGGTATGATTTTCCTATTGATGGTGTGAGACATCTATCTTTGCAGTCCCTTAGGCGTTGGCTGTCTTGGAAACTCACTTGCTCAGCAAGGACTTGACTTAACTATAAATTGGCTTAGAAGTTGGAACCTCCATGGCGACATCCTAATTCCTCAGATGAGTGTTTGGCTGCTTGGGTCATGGGCTGATGCCTAGCCTTTTAATTAATTAATTTATTTTTTATTTTGCATTGAAATGTTCAGATATGTTTTCTTAGAGTAATTTTAGTGAATGACAAACTTAAAGAGTGTGTGAAAAAAAAAAACGTGGGTGAAAATAGTAGCACTAAAAAATGATATAGGCTACTATTTAGGGCACTATATTGTTTTTTTTTTTCCCTGGAATTGTGCACCATTTTGTTGATAAAATCAAAATTATATTTGCTTTAGTTTTAGCTATAATCAAAATCAAAATTAATAGAAACATCAAACATGGACATGAACTTATGTGAATTTGGGTCCAAATATTTAAAAAACAAAAAAACAAAAAAATCTTTAGACTAGCCTGTGTATACTGTACTGTAGTACGGGTCAATTGGTCCTCGGGATGTGTATCATATAGAATACACCAAAATAATAGCACAAGGTGGCACGTAGTGCTTCAGTGTGATCACTATGTTCACCTGCAAGATGTTCTGAGAAAAAGAAAAATTTTGAATACCAAATTGTGCATGAGCCGGTGATTATCAATCATGTTGATTAGAGTCAGATTGAGGGGAACAAGGTTGAGGTGAAATTAGTTGAAACCCCTCACATTGTTAATTTGCAAGAATGTTAAGCTTATCACATTTTTATTATAGAATGTATTTCTCTAATAGATACACTTGTGTTATGAGAATTGATAGTTGTACTCAATATGTGGCCGTTCTAATATTATTCATTCAAATGTCACATTTAGTATCGATCGCACTTAAAAAAATTATTAAAGAAAAAATATTTATTCCCCCCAAATGGAAAAAAGAAAGAAAGGATATTTATGGATAAATCCAACCGAGCCAAGTAAACCAATAAACTCCTTACATGTGGTCTAATACTTATCCACGGTACTTAAAACGGTTCATACTTAGTAAGACTAAAACACAAATACTTAAGCCTTAGGCCTTGTTTGGTTCATGGATTAGAGACTTGGGAATGAAAAATAATTTCATTATCATGTTTAGTAAATGCATACTTGAAAAAATAATTCATGCTTCATGGAAAAGTGATGCCTTGGGCTTCATTTGCCCTTCCCATGGAAAATAATTAGTTACAATTTTTCAAGACCAAATTGCCCTCGTTACAATTGAAAATATCAATTATGTTACATACTCTTATTTATAAATGTATATAATAAAGGGTAAACTACATTTTTAGTCCTTCTGTTTTGGCATGAAAACACATTTGGTCCTCGTGGTTTTAATTTTCCTAATTTGGTGCATGTGTGTGTGTGTGTGGTTTTTTTTTTTTTGCAATATTGGGACATAATGCGCCTAATTAAGATGAAATTTTTTTTTAAATCAAAACGAATAACTTGTTTGAACTAACAAGTTTTACTTTAGAATGATTGTTGAACCATAAAAAAAAAATTCAAAAAAATAAGGATAGAGCCCCACGTTACATAGGTAGCTGGTGCCAAGTTGGATAAAAAAAAACTGTGCATCAGCTTCACATTTTGAAATGCATTAAGTTGATAAATATGAGACTTCTATGATAAAGGATAATTGAGAGATAATTATCAATTTTGAACTGAAGATTATCAACCCCTGATAAGATTAGTTTCATTTGAAATGAATTATCTCATCACATCCTCATCTCTTAGCGGCTCATGTTGCCTATAAAACGAGGTGAGCAACTTCAGAAAATGGATCGAGAAAAAAGAGAAAGGACGCCAAAAGGCTGAGGAAAGGGAGGTGTAGAAAGCAAAAGTGCAGTCGCCAAAACAAACATTACAAGTAGCTGTCATTCTATGCCATTCATTTCATCTCTATTTTGGGATTCAACCAAAATTCTCCTTCGATGGCGTGTTGAATCAAGCCTTTGGATTCGTTTAGAATCCTCTCAAGACGGTTTTTGGATTCGTTTAGAATCTTCTCAAGACAGCCTTTGGATTTGTTTAGAATCCTCTCAAGACGGCCTTTGGATTCGTTTAGAATCCCCTCAAGACGGCTTTTGGATTCGTTTAGAATCCTCTCAAGATGGATCTCTCAAATGTCAAATATTTGGATTCGGCTGAATCCCTGCTCTCTAAAAAAATTGGTTTCGGCTGAAACCATCATGAGCATCCAAAAGAAATGATCTAAAGCAATGCTCGTGAGCATTGCATTTTCTAAATTAGTTGTCCGTGGACAACAATTGGATTTCATGTGAATCCTCTCAAGTTGATGTTTATGGGCATCAACCTGGATTCATATGAATCCATTCAAATTTGTTGCTCTCTGACATCTATCAAAATTGCACACCAAAAGCAAGTGGCACAAAGCCAAGAAAATAAAATAAACAAGAGGGGTTGCATTCTTGCTCTCTGCGGGTATGTACTTGCAAACCAAAATGGGTTATTTCATTTAGCCCACAAAAGCAAAGTCATAAGTCACTTATGCTATTCAGCCACATAGAGGATTACACTACAAATTCTTATCTGCCGCTGCCAACAAAAAGATGGCTCTTTCATTTCTTCCTTTAAAATAAACAATTAAGGGAAACCAAAAGAGAAAAGCCAAGCAAAAGAAATGGATGGCCTTCTTGTTCTCTGTACGTCAATTGCAAGCCAAATGGATTGAGGTCTTTGGCTTACAAAAGCAAGTAAAACAAAAAAAGAAGAAGAAATCAGCTTGCTGCCAGCAACAGGGAGAAGGTCAAATATATGCATGTTGGATTGATAAGACAAATTCGAGTGGCGGCATGGCAAAGGTGTGGCACATTCGCTCTCAAGGCTAAGTCTCAAACTTGCAGAGAAGTTGGCTCAAGCTAAATCCCAAAAAAAAAAAAGATATGGTTTCCAACTCTGCAACGGTGCAAATAAAAAAAGGGGCCCTTCTCTACCATCAGCCAATAAAGAAAACAAACCTCACGGCTGAGATATATCTCCTTTGCATCAGACAAAGAAACATGTAAAAGGAGAGTATTCAGTTGACAAAAAACTTCTCTACTTTTTATTCCTTGTTGTCAACACCAAAGCCAAATTATAGGTGTTGCAAGCCTACGGGTACAGCAAGAAGTAAGAATAAAGAAAATGTGGGCTGCTGCATTTAAAGAGTTGACATGAATGTTTACTGTACACAAAGACAAGTTAAGCAGAAGGAAAATGGCATAAAGCCTGGCTGCTGTAGTGCTGCAGTACTCAAGTTGTTGTCCAATCCATCAGGCCCGCTAAGTCAGAAAGCTACTGGACTTAGGCCCGCAAAGGCTAAGAGATAGCCTCTAATTGAGAATGCTCCCAGCTTGTTTTCAAAGTTAATTTGCCCATTAAAAATATAAAGTGTGTCAATTAAAAAATAATTGATACAAAAATATTAATGGGCATACATATAATTAAATTCATATTCACCCATTAAAAATAAAAACATGTGTTATTTAAAAAAAATAAATGATACAAAAATATTAATAGGCACATTCTCTTCCTCCAAATCCCAAATTCTTAAATTGGTACAAAACCAACACTCTCAAATTGGTACAAAACCAACTCTCTCAATCGGTACGAAACCGAAACCAAATCCAAACTCCAAATTTAAACTCTCAAATTGGTACAAAACCACCTTTCTCAAATGGTACAAAACCATCTCTCTTAAATTAGTACAAAACCAAATATCTCAAATCTAAATCTTAAATTCAACTCCAAAATGGCACAAAGCCAATCAAGTCAAATTCTTTCACCAAACTACGTCCGGTTTGATCCCATCATGGGTACGTAGGCAATGTGAGCGAAATTCACACTCAACCGCTTTCACGAAATTCTCTAAAATTTCCTTAGTAATTAATTCATACAAGTTTCTTTGAATTAATTTCGCACCAAATCAAATTCATTCAAATTTTCCAGAAATTAGTTCTATACACAAAAGTCCCTGAATTAATTTCTCAAATCAAATCCAAGGGCTCTAAACCTTACCCAAATTACACAAATCTTTTAAGTGGGTCATCCACCCATTTAAATCCTAAAACCGTGGAACTACGTGTGGTTTGATTCCGGAATGGGTACGTAGGCAACCTAAAATACTACGGGTGCAACTGCAATCACAAATAAATTTCATTTCAATGAGTCATTTATCTATTGGAAATCCAAACACTCACAAAGTAATTCGTTGGTTTCATTGCATTTGGAATCAAAGGGTGTTCCTTTGAGTCAAGGGACTGTAATTAAGAGATGTACTCCATCTTGAATGGGTCGTACCCAAAATAATAAAAACCCTTATTCCATAAATGAATTTGGGTGAAATTATGTTAGGTAATATTATTATTATTATTTATTTACAAATTTTGTTCAACAATGATGAAAATCATGTTTATAACCTTGAATTTTTTATTTTCAAACAAGAATTAAAGAAATCACATATTTAAAGTTTAAATCCTAAAAATTTTGTGACCCTCAATTTCTTTTGCAAATAAATACAAAAATAAAAATTGAACTTAGTTTTAGAACGCCCATAAGATGATTATTCAATTCCCCAACAAAATTTTTGTTGAAAATAAATGGATAATTTATCCTCAAATTAAAGATTTGAGTTTTGTTAAAATGTCCAAAAATTAAAATCAACATAAAACACATGAACCAAATTAAAAAAATTGAAACAATGAGGACCAAATATGATTTTTAGCCAAAACACATGGACCAATAAAGTAGTTTACCCTATAATAAATAATGGTGTAATTAAAAAACCTTAACAATTTTTGTTTCCTATTACTGCAGAAACCATATATGGAAATGAGAATGAAAAGAAATTTCCTAGTTACTATCACAGCATTATCAAACATATTAATAGAAATATTGCATTCTCTTTCCCATGAAAAATGCATAAGAATTAATTTTCCTATAATTCAATTATAGGAACCAAACGGGCCTAGCTGCTCAGTTTTTGACTTCCTACGGTCCCACCTCAAGTGTTGATGATGTTATTGGACTCTCCAGGAGTCAGTTTGTTTGGAATTAAACCTTTTGTTGTTTTGGGCCTTTAAGTCCCTAATTCCATTTGACCAAAAAAAAAAAAAAAGTCCCTAATTCCATAAAAAACGCAAGCACTTAGCAGATAAGTGTGAAACGAGTGCAACTTGGCATGAACTCCTTGGAGATGGAGCCAACCACCATCTTCTGAGGCCACCGGAAGGTGATCGACCTCAAGAGCCTTTCCCTAAGCCTTCTTGCGTTTAATGCAAGCATGTCTTCATATAAAGTCTATATATACCACAAATCACAATGGTGTCTCTTTGGAAGGTACGTAGCAAATTTATAGGTCAACGTCTAGATTGGTCACCCAATCCTTTGCTAGTGAAGCTATTGAGGAATGACCAAAGCTTGAAACAAAAAATTGATCGACAATTTGATTGATAGGCAAGTGGTTGATCACCCTCACCAAGTTTTTGTTTCATTCCCATTGTTTGGTAATGTTAATTTTGGACCGAGTGTATGTATATATATATATATATGGCTTATTCGCGCCAATGCTCCCTGAAAGTAACTTCGATTTTTAATTTACCCCCTGAAACTTCATTCCTCCCATTTTGCCCCCCGAACTTTACAATTTCAATATTCCGTCAACTCCGTCTATGGGTCTGTCAAAAAACGCTTACGTGGAAGGGGCAATTAGGTCTTTTACATTAAAAATAAATAAATAAATACTTTCTAAAAAAAAAAGAAATAAAAAAAATAGAAAAACCCCACCCCACCCACTCAGCCGCCGATGGTGGCCCGACAACTCCTTTTTCCTGTGCAGCACCCCACCCCACATCACCCAGCCACCAACCAACCTCCCCTCCCTCTATCTGTCTCTCTTTCCCTCTCATTTCCCTCTCCTTCCCGCTCTCTCTCTCTCTCTCTCTCTCTCTCTCGCTCTATTCCCCTCTCTCTTTCTCTAGCTTTCTCTATCTTCCCCTCTCTCCCTCTCTTTCTCTGTCATCTCTGCCCAGATCCAGACCACGTCAAAACCCAAAGTTGTTGACCTTCGGGTAAGTTGCCGATTACAAAAGTCGTTGGTGGGTGGCCGGCGGCTCGGTTTGCCTCAAAACCCAGATCTGAAATAAAGAGGGAAAAGGGAGAGGGAGAGAGAATGAGAGGAAGATAGAGAGAAGGAAAGGTGAGGAAGGTGGGGAGGAGCTGCCGACAGTGAGGAAAGATGGGGAGGGTGGTGGGGTGGGTTGTAGGGGTGGGCATCAGTCGGGGTAGGTCGGTTTGGGACCCAAACCACCAGCCGGCTGAGAGGCTCGGTTTGCGGTGGTGCTGGCCCGCCACCAACCCATTTCTTTTCAGTCTGGTCAGTTGGGGGTGTAGTCGGATTGCAGGTTATGTGGGTCGGTGGTGGTTTGGCTAAGAGAGGATGCAGTTGGGCTGAAGAGTGGAGAAGATAGTGGTTGTGAGGGTGACTGTGAAGCTTGTTGTGATTTGCAGAGAAGAGAATAAGAAGCTGGAAAAGAGGAGAGAAGAAAATATAAGGGGTGGTTAGCTGGGCTGAGGAAGATGATGACTGGTTGGGTGGCGGGCAGGTTAGTTGCCAACAGTCGGGGTGGGGTGGGGTGAGTTGGGTCGGGATTAAGGTAGGAGAGGGAATGCTGGGGCTATTTTTTTTTTTTTTATTGTTTTCTTTACTTAATTCAAATTTTAATTTTTTTAATTTTTTTTATATATTGTAGTTTTATAATAATTTTTTGTCCACATGATGGGTTGTCAGTTCCGAATATGGGACACGTAAGCGTTTTTTGACAGACCAATAGACGGAGTTGACGGATAATTGAAATTGTAAAGTTCGGGGGGCAAAGTGGGAGGAATGAAGTTTCAGGGGGTAAATTAAAAATCGAAGTTACTTTCAGGGGCATTGGCGCGAATAAGCCTATATATATATATATATATATATAGAGGAATGAAGAATAACCCTTTTAAACTCAAATCCAAAGCTCCTTTATTTTTTTCCACAAATTGAAAGTCGTATAAAAAGAGCCGTGGACGAATTCAATTAAGCTGATATATATGACATTGACATGCTCTCAACTTAAGGTTACGTTTTCGAACATGGATAATCCAATAATGTGTACTACTTTTTATCATCTTGAATAATTTAAATAGGTTATTTGATATAGTAGGTTGCTTTTTAATTATTAATTAATAAGTAGGTTAGCCTAATTCTCGTATATCTTTATGGAGGTCTTAAAATGTCTCTGTCTATGAAAAGGGTGTTATCCACCGCCCAAATTAGATATTACCATAAACGTCCCTTTGATGATCGAATCATCCCAACTTGCTAAAAGAGAAATACTGGCATCATATTATTATATAATAATACCAGATAAGTTCACTCCACATGAATTCTTAAAGCTGCCGTTGATATGGACCGGGTTGAATTTTCCTTTTTTAAAAGAAAGAGTAAGAAGAAATTATCATAACTTTCCTATTATTACTTTATTGATATTGTCCTCGCATATTATATAATTGAAAAAAATTTACAAATAGGATACATATTGGTTGTCTTATTTCAGGACATTAATTTTAATTTGTGTTAATGAAAGACACATATTTTTATTTTATGTCAATTAAGGACCATGTTTTTTTTCAACTTTGGACTGATATTGCACCCATCAAAGCTCCACCAAATTCAGCAAACTTATATTTGATTTAAAGCTATGTATCTCTTCTTTATAACCATATAAAGATCACTTAAATCAGACATCTACAACTCCAGATAATTGGCCCAAAAGTAAGATACCTGAAACTGTCCAATCAGACTTCAGAAAAAAAAAAATTTGGAAAATCGAACAGTTTCAGGTACCCTACTTTAGGGACGATTATCTGGAGTTGTAGAGATCCAATTTTGGTAAACTTTATATGGTTGTAAAGAGGAGATGCATATCTTTAAACATAGTATAATTTTTCTAAATTTGGTGGAATTTTGATGGATCCAACGTCGGACCAAAGTTGAGACAAAAACTAAAAAAAAGATGGTCCTTAATTGACACAAAATAAAAGTATGTGTCATGTTTGTAAATTTTTCCCTATATAATTATATTTAGGCAGACTTAGAGTTTAGTTCATTTTATGAATATTTCTTAGACTAAGCTTGATAGTGATTTTGGATTTTTAATTAAGTCCTTTTATTTTTCTTCTTTGACGACTTTATGTAAGGTTTTAACTCCAAGGTCCTAGAAGAGGAAATACCCTTCAAATAAAGAGAAATACCCTTCAAATCGAGAAATGACTTTATTATGAATTAAGAGAATTTTCTTATAAATTAAAAGGACTTTATTATGAATTAAAATTTTTTTTTTATAAATTATTATGAATTAAAATGATTTTCTTATAAATTTTAAAACACTTCCGATCTTCATCTAAAAACTATTTTTCTAAAGGACCTAAGTTTAATTATCTCTTATATCTATATTATTATTATGAAGAGAGGTTCTATGTAGGGTAACGGTTTTGTCCCGTTTTGTCCTCCAAATCTAATTCAATTTTTTTTTTTTTATAAAAGAGCCCATCCCGAAATGGTACCTAACCCATACTGATCCCTTATGGTACGGTATAATTCGGATGCAATTTCCAAAAATTCTAATATTGTCTTGTACCGTACCGAACTCATATTTCGG
This sequence comes from Dryas drummondii, assembly GCA_003254865.1. Lineage (NCBI taxonomy): Eukaryota > Viridiplantae > Streptophyta > Magnoliopsida > Rosales > Rosaceae > Dryas > Dryas drummondii. Next base: position 112,008 of record QANW01009334.1, on the reverse strand, counting down.
TATTGGGATCGGTATGGGGTCCACTATATTCCATCTCCCGTGCCCACCCCTAGTTCTTTGATTCAGACAAACATATTTTTTTTTCTTATGATGAAAAACTATATTTGTCAATTGTTGGAAAATTCCATGTCTACCCTTATTGATGTTGGAAGAATGTAGAAATATGAAGGCAATAACAAAAGAAAAATGAGAACTTTGAGTCAAAGCACGAATTAAATTTGCTTTCTTTAAAACTAATTTGTCGCTCTTTCTTTGTACAAAAAGAGTTTAAAAACAAATTATTTCTAGGATATTATGGATTTAAACTCACTTGATATTATTCTTAAGATTTGCACTACACAAGAATAACCTGAATATTTAGAGACAATAAAGAAAAGAAGAAGATTTTTTTTGTTATATGAAAATAACTGCATTAGGTTGCTATTTATAGACTTTTAAGGCACCTTTTAATTTGAGAGGTGACTTTTCATGTAGGTGTCTCCACCATTTGGTGAAGCACCATTTCATTTGAAACTCAAAGCAAAAGAAGCAATGGTTCAAAACATTTAGGAGTTACACCTTTCTAAGAAAGGTTGTACTGTTTCAATAATATAACTCATATGTGAAGGGTTGCATTAGTTCATAAACCATAACCTACATTTGAAAGGATATGTCTCAATCCCACATGTTATTTAATTTGTTTGAAATTTTCAACAATTGCATATAGTGGATATAAAAGGTTATAATAAAAATCATAAAATCGTAATTACATTACTCCATTTTCTGCCAGTTTATTTTTATCTCACATTTTTTATTGTTAATGACCATTTGGTCTAATAGATGACATCAAGTCTCCCTTTATCAGAGTAGGGTTCAAATCTCATAAATGCTAGTTTATTAATAAAAAAACTTACATCTTAACTTATTGCTTACATATGATGTGTATCTAATTGTATCATTTAAGTGAGCCCTTAATGACAATGTAGATATGAGTCATATATATATATATATGAATCTATTTAAGCCTTAAACCTTTATAATCTATAAATTTTTATAAACTTCATCTATTCACAAGTATAGTTTTACAAAAATTACAATTGTGACTGTGAGACGGTCACACAAAAAAACACTACAAAGTGTTTCGTGGAGTAGCTGATCCATTGGCAACAAAAGAATCTCCACTTTCATACAAGATTTTGGCTCCAAACTAGTTCTTCTTTATTAGATTAGTATCTGAACTTAATAATAATAATAATAATAATAATAATAATAATAATAGTAATAATTGTTACCCAATATTTTTATGAAGAAAATATTTCATGATATTTAATCCGAACTTTCTCAAGAAAATGCCCAATTAAAGGGAAGAAAGAGAAACTTCAAAATTTCACCTTTTTTTTTTTTTTTTTTTTCCAACTGGAACTATTGATGCAATGGTGGTAAAAGATGTAAAGCAAGAAAATATCTTACGTACTTACCATGTTATAAGCAATTTTCGTAATTTATTTATTGCATGTTAAAGAAAAGGGTTATTTACAAAAAAAAAAAATCAATAAAATATATCATAATTACATATTAGTCAAAGGTACTATTTTATAATATTAATTTACTCACCATTGACCAAAATAAAATAAAGTAAAATGTGGATCCTAAAATCTAGCCTCAAAGACTCTTATAATTGCTGCCACTACCATCTTGCTGACATAATGTCCACGTCAACTTTTACACTTTTCTTAATCCTAATTATGGTGACTGTGTGATAATTATTGATTTTAAATCACATAATCATTGATTTTGAATCAGTGATTGTGTTACAGTTACTCATTTTGAATTGCAAAATCATCGATATTGATAAATGTGAAATAGTCACCCATTTTGAATCACAATCATCGATAAGGATAATTGTGCGACAGTCATCGATTTTGAATCATACACAATTGCCGAATTTGAATCGTTGTCTCTTATTCCAATTTCTTAATTATAATCCCAATTTTTTTTACTACAACTCTAGAAACCCAAACAATTTTTAATTTTTTTCACAAATTCCCATTTATAATTCATCAAATTCCCACCCGAGTGCTCTGGAGAAGAGGGTTAAAGGAACTCGTCTCTTTCTCAGTTTCTGCCTAGACAATGGTTGAGGCTGCAGTTGTGGTGGCGGTTGTTGGCCTTTATCGGAAACCAAATTTTCATTCTCCGTCGTCGAAAAATCAAGGACCTCCTTACCTCCACATTGTGGATGATGCGGCATCGGTTGCAGCTAGAGGTTCTTCTTGTTGAGGCTGCTGTGGATTTGCGGAAGCTATTGCTTAGGAGGAGGTGCGTCATGGTTGAAATGTGGCCAAGCTAACCAACCTTTGGGTTGGAGATTTGTGAATCGTGGCTAAGCTCACCAACCTTTGGATTGGAGATTGGAGATCGGTGGGTCGATTTGCAGGCGAGAGAGAAGTGTAGAAAGTGAGAGAGAGAGAGAGAGAGAGAGAGAGAGAGCAAACATGGGCATTAAAAAAATATTAAATGACATAACGATCATTATGGGATAAAAATATAAAATTGAGTGACCAATATGGGAAACGAAAAAACTTATTGACTATTATGCAATTTTGAAATTTTTTATTATTTTATTTGTAATTTGCTATAAAAGAAATTATTAAAGATGTAGGTAAATTAGTATTAACTTTATTATTTGGAAAACTCTACAATACAATCACTATACATGAGGACAATTTTTGATCCTTGGATGTTTACGGATTCACCCTCTCCTACTGCAATATAAATTTTTTATCATTAAATTTGTTTACTCACATGAAGTGGCTGCACTATAGAAATTTTTTTCATTATCTTCAAAGGTCCTTAGTTTAGTTAAGGAAACAATTTAACATGCGGACACCGCATGTTATACGGGCATATTTTACTACCTTGATTTTGATGAGTTTACTTTTTTCGATCATTAGATATATATTTTTTGGACCATTCAATTTGTTAGCATATATGTGGTGTCCGCACTTTAATAATTTTCTAAATTGGGAATTATTACGCTCACATAAAAAAAAAAAAAAAAGGACATTTATATTCTATATGATCGTAACACCATGTGAGGGTAAAGACCAATCAATTGAAATTATAGTACGTATATAATTATTAATAAAATTTTAAGCATTAAACAATTATTAAAACGATACACGTGTTGTAATTTGTTTTTGGTATGGTGTTATAATTTAAGTGAATATATTTCCACACCATTTTTTTTAGAAACATAATCAGTAGGATCACTACTCAGTACTCACCAATTGTATAAAGCTAAAATGGGACCCATTATTTGGTTTCCTATAAAGATGAAAGGGTTAAATATAAAAATGGTACATGAACTTTACACTAATTCTTAATTTGATTTATTAATTATAAAAATTCAAAAGTATCAATTTGGTATACGAATTTTTCAAGTTGTACCAAAGCAGTACAAACGTTAATTTTTATTAAAAAATTAACGGATTTGGTTACATGAAAATATGATGAACGAACTGAAATGTCTTTGAAAATGTAGTCATTTGTTGTGCACATGACTAGTTTTTATTAAATTTTTTTAATAAAAATTAATGTTTGTACTGTTTTAGTACAGCTTAAAAAATTTATAGACTAAATTGATATTTTTTATAATTAATAAATTAAATAAAAATTTATTGTCAAATTTATAGATTATTTTTGTATTTAATCCCTGATGAAACCAAGGTATTAAATTTCGAAATTTTCGATGAAATTTCGCCGAAATTTTCGCCCGAAATTTATCGAAATTTACCGAAATCTACCGAAATTTATCGAAATTTATCGAAATTTTCCGAAATTTATCGAAATTTTCGAAAATTTCATATTTTCTATTTTCTCCAACTTCAGAAATTCACCAAAAATAGCTCGAGACTCCAAATAATTCACCGAAAAATTCTATGAACTCGTATTGATGAGTACTAATTTCCTATAACCTTAAAATAGTCAAATGGCTTTCAAAAAAATTATGAAAAATCATACTCTTATAATTTAATTCTGAAAAAAATAATAATAGTCAAATTCTTGATTTTCATTTTCTAAAATTCATTTCCACACAACTAAGCTTTAGAACCACAACCAAATATATAAGTTAGTTAAAATAAATTTAAAGAAATTTCTAATTCCTTTAAACAAACCTTAAAACAAATTTGAAAAATTTAAGTAACAAAATTACCATAAGCCAAAATTTGGGTTATTACACTTAGTGAAGACAAAGCTTGGCTAAGTAAAAGACACGGGAAAAAAGGAAGGAAAGATAAAAAATAAAAAAAAGACTGAAGAGAGAGACACGGGGAAAAAAAGTAAAGGAAGAAGAAAAAAATGAGGGAGGGTTTGGGGCCTTTGGGCAATTGGAAAGAAGAAAAAAAAATTTGAGATTTCTTTTAGTTATTTTAAATCTTAAACTTTAATACATTTCTATATAAAAAAATAATTAAAAGTATCCTAAAGGGCTTAAAACCTAATATCCTAAAAAATATAGAGTATATAGGGTTTAATGTATAGATTATAGAGTATAAAGAGTATTAGGGTATAATGAATATATAAAGTATTAGAGTTTAGATTTTAGTGTATAATTAAATTATAACGTATAAATAATATACTAATTTTGTTTATTCATTATACTAACTTTATTTAACAGTATTTATTTCAGCGCGCATTATATTCACTTTATATCACATGAAACCTATTATATAATTTGATTTCTTCAATGTTTTTTATCAATTTAGTAGATAATATGTTAAATAAACATATAGAAAAGTTTCATTCAAAATTTCCGTATTTTGATAGCAATTTCCGTCATTTCCATCTAATTTCTGTCGAAATTTAAAAATCTTCGAAATTTTCGTCGAAATTTCCATCGAAATTTCCATCGAAATTTCTTCGAAATTCGAAATTTTATTCCTCGGATGAAACTATATAGCACCATCAGACAATCCTCTGTAATTGGACAGTTAGGGGCTAATGGGAGCAGGCGAGTGTGGGCTAGGATTATCCCGTGACCCGGGACAAAGTGGTGACAAACTGCCACGTTGCATCTAACAAACAGACTGGGACAGTTGGGCCAACCTGGACCCACCTGGACCCACATAACTGGTCATGTAAATTGTTGCCCACCACCACCTCCAAGGCTCCAAGGTTCCAACAAGTCCCACCTTCACCTTCACCAACACCTCACCCAACAAACTCTGCACTCCATCTCCGCATTTCTGCTCTCATCACTCACCAAGTCACCAGCCAGAGAAGATCACCAATCCCCATAACCATTACTGCAATTTACAAGTGAGTAATCAAATTCTTCCTTTTTCTTTCTAATTAATTTTAATTCCTAGTTTGAAAATTGTATCCAATCACAGTCGATTGTTGTATGTATCTCAAAATCTTGATTCTAAGGGCCATAACAGACCAGCAGCTTCGTTTCAAAATCGAATTATGCAAAATATAACATGCATGTACCCAATTTCGTATACAACTTATAAGAATATAAGATCATATTGTGGGATTGGGGGTTTTATGATGATTTCTTGTTTATGATTCTGGTATTGAGTTTTTGATCGATTGTGGTTTACTGAAGTTTCCAATCTTTCATCTTCTTTTCCCAAATTGGGTTTCCATTTTTGATAAAAATTTTAATGAATTATGATCAAACACCACAATTGCTCAAGCAATAATTGCATTAAAAAAAGGAAAAAGAACATCGACCCTTCAGTGGTTCCGAGTCTTCTGATAGTATATCACTTTTCAACTACTAGTGGGGAATATTTAATCTTCCAGAAAATAAAAATAAAAAAGAGCAAAATCAATCAGGTAAAAAGAAGGAGAAAATGTAGTAAGTGGGACCCAATAACGAACTAACGATGGTCAACTTCTAAACTGAAAACCGGGGTCGGGGCTGTGACGCCAATCCATCACAGACATCTAAATCTAATCTAATCCCACACGCACACACAGACATTCCTCACCGTAGTCTGCAACTCCAACCCCAATTATTCGGACTCATTATTCATCTTTTCTTTTCTTTTTTTTCTGCGGCAGTTGTGGACCGTCGACAAAACTCAGCGTAGATTCCACTACACCGAAAACTGACCCTTCATAAGTCTCGTGCAGAGTTATATAGTCGTCGGAGAATGACGTCATACCACCCATCTGAGCTGGACATCGACTCGGTCGCGTCGACCCCACGCTCGGACCACCCGTCGCACGATCTCAACCCACGTATACGGTTCATGTGCAGCTTTGGCGGCAAGATCTTACCGCGCCCGCACGACAATCAGCTCCGCTATGTCGGCGGGGACACCCGAATAGTCGCCGTACACCGCGCCACAACTTTCTCCGCCCTTCTCACCAAGCTCTCCAAACTCTCAGGCAGACCCCCAAAACGACGTCAAATTATGCGGTTGCAAATTTGTCTTAATTAAATGTTAATTTACTTTGATTAATTATATGCAGGACTGAGCAACGTGTCGGTGAAGTACCAGCTGCCGAACGAGGACCTGGACGCGTTGATCTCCGTCACAACGGACGAGGACGTGGACAACATGATGGACGAGTACGACCGCATCGCACAGAATCAAACCCCCAAGGCGGCTCGGTTCCGCCTCTTTCTCTTCCCCAAAGGCGACGACGACTCCAACTCGAGAACCTCCAGCATCAGCTCACTCCTCGACGGCTCGGCTAAGCGCGAGCTCTGGTTCCTCGACGCGCTCAACAGCGGCGCCGCGGGTAATTCCTCGGGGCTGCTCGAGCGCGGCCGCTCGGAAGCCTCCTCGATTATCTCCGAAGTGCCCGACTATCTGTTCGGGCTGGATAACTCCGACGACACTAAAGCGAAGACCCGACCCGTATTGCAAGACAACGTGTCGGTTTCGGACCCGGGCTCTCCCGCTCCGGCTCTTTCGTCGCCTTTCTGCTCGACTTCATCTGTGCCTTCTATACCGTCGATGCCGAATCTTCGGCCCGTGAAGACCCGACCCGATTACACTCCGGTTGTGGAGACAAAAGAGAATATCCAATCGGAGGGCTTTTCGGCAGAGACAGTTGAGTTACCCGTATCACAAGCAACCGGGTTTTCGGGCAACCCCGGGTTGCATTATATTCCGGATCCTAATTATCCGGGGCATGTTGTACGCTCTGTACCCGTTTATTACTATCCGGGTTCTGCGTACCCGGTTCCACCCGCAAATGTACCAGTGCAACCAGTTCCTATTCGGGGCCCATATGTTCATCATCAGCAATACCAGGGTGTAGCGGGTCCAATTCCAGTCGGGTACCATAATCCGATACCGGCCATAGGCCAAGTATATGGTGGAGGGTTGAGGCCAGTGGCGGCATTGGATCACCCATATGATGGGGTGAACCAGCAGCAGCAGGTGTACTATGGGGTCAGGAATGGTGCTGTGGTTTCGGCATATAATCCGGGTATGGTGGTGCCATCTGGGGAAGGAACTGGATCCGATATGAATACGGGTCGGGTGTCCAATGCATCTTCTTGAAAATGCAGGAAACACTAGTTACTGTGATTGGGGTGCGATTATAATTTCATTTTGTCAATGCTTGGTGTGAGGTTTGTTACTTTGTTGGTTGATGCTGAGGGAGTGATGGTACAACTGTACGTAATTAGCTTTAATTTGGTATTTTGTTGAAATTGTGAATGGCTTTTTTTTAAGTGAAAAATGGTATACAAGTAACAAGATTGAAAACTTGATTTGAAATATTTTTATCTTTTGTGAATAAAAAAGGTTTTTTTTTTTGGTATATACTTCTTAAAGAAAGCAATGCTAGTTATTTTCTCATTCCATTTTTTCTTTTATTATTATTATTATTTTACAATATAATTTAATGATCAAAATTGTTTATTTCTTAAATACCATCTTTAAAGATCATCATAGTAAACAATTAATTAAATTAAAAATAATTTGATTAATTATGTAACTGTTATCAAATAAACAGACAATTTTGACAATAGTTAAATTTACCATCTGATTATTTGATAACAGTTAAATGTCACTAAACGATTTTCAATTTGATTTATTTTTTATAAATATTATCTTTAAAGAGTAATCTTAAATATAAATAATTTTGATTATAAAACTATACTGTAAGATGAGAATAATAAGAAATAATGTTAAAAGAGACACTAGAAAGGAAAATGTAGCTAAAACCAACAATAAGGGCTTTCTTATATTTTCCTTTTCTCTAGACTCTAGTTATGTATGTTAAGATATGCCATTAAGGCTCCGTTTGATTGAGATTGTTATGAAGGATCCAAAATCTGTTGTGGATAACAATTCTCAATCACCCACAACAGTTTTAGACCCACAACAGTTTTAGTATTTGGTAAAAAAATAAAAAAATACTTTGCCCTACAATTCTCAACTCCTCACAGCAAAAATAAAAAGCAGTAACAATAAAATTTTTATTTTATTCTTAATACTCTCATTTTAGTAATTATAAATAGCAACATCAGTTTTACATTACAATTTATCAAACACTTTCATACTGCTTTTTTTACTTACAACACTTTTAAAAATATAGTTTACCAAACACTCAACTGCTTTACTTCACAGCTGACTTTACTTTACAGCTGCTTACTTCACAGTTGTTTTTTCTCACAACAATCTCAAACTAAGTTTAAAATTAGTGGACCAAACGTGTTTGATCGTAAACCACTAAATTTTCAGTATTAGCATAGGATCCACTATATGCCTTCGCATGCAACTACCTTTTGGCATTAGTCAAGTAATATCTCTAAACACAAGAAGTCCTAAATTTGAATTATCTATCTTTTAAATACAAGTATAGATATGCTGACAAATTTAAATCTATTTATAATCGAACTATCGAATTAATATATTATGTAAATATGATTAGTATCAGAGTGAAACGAGTACGTTGTAAATACCCTCTTTACCCAGCTTGTCCTATGGATATGGATTATGAAAAGTTATGGGCTAGGCTGGCGTTATTAAAGTAAGGCTATTTTTTTAACTCCTTTATTTAAATTATCCATTACGCCCACTTCCCATGATTGAGTAATGGGTGATGCTGGGCAAGTATGACCTTGGGCCCTTGGCCATAAGAGAGACAGTCTCATGATCTCATCCAATGAGTCATTTGGTCGCAAAATCACTTGGCTGGTTACAAAATGTTTTGGCTAGTCATTCAAATATTTCCCACTGGTGTTTGTAACTGTTTGGCTTTGGCCTTCTGTTGCTCTTTCCATGAAGTTTCTTCAAACCCAAAAAAAGAAAAAAAAAAAAATCCCAAAACTTTTTTTTTGCGTGTGAAAATATAACTCAAACAAAGTTGATATATGCACCCACAACTATCAATTATATAAAATCCATAACACATTTGCGCCATCTAACAAATATTATACTTAGTCAAGCAAATAAAAAAAGCGTAACTGTTGAAGTAGCCCAATTAAAAGAACCATAAAATTTGCCCCTACATCCAAATTTGATCCCTCCTCCATTTGAATAAATAAATAAATAAGAAAAGCCGGAAACGTCAGCAGACGGGCTCAATCATGCCATTGACCTACTCATTCTAAAGCAGCTAAACTCACAAGCTCCACTATTGGACTTATAGGTTGGTGATATGGAATGAGGAAGATTAAGATATTGGGCCGAGTCCACCAAAAAAATTTCAAGATTCGACCCAATCAACATGACCCAAGAAGAAGTAAGTAAAAGAAGAGGCCTAGCATTCTATATATGCATGTCTCCAATTTCAATTCATTCACATGTACAGTGGTACTTGGAGTGACCAATTATCAATAAGCTAAGAGAATTCTCTTATTGTGGGGGTTCTATGTGCTTACCCTACCAATTTGGCAGAGTCGTTCAGATTCTTTTAAGAAACTTACAGGCCAAATTACAGTCAGATAGCCAAAGCAAACCCAAAAGCTTGTGATCGTAACAATTTATTTATAATTAGGGGGTAAGTTTCAGTATCTGCATGCCATATTTTTTTGTTTGGGTTGTCTCAATGGGACAAATCTCTGTCTTAGTCTCTATTTCTCTCTCATTGTGAGATGATTTTGTCCGAAATGGAGGAGGCCCACTTGATTGTCTTACACTCTTACCCACGAACGATATGATGCTGCTATCTGCATGGGAGCAAAGCGTGATATGCATCCTCATATCACATGCCATATATATATAAGCATGCACTCATTGTTGCTTTCTTCGTATATGTTATATACATATCATATGTCTCGAAAATGTTCTTCAGTTAGGGGTCCAATAAGTTAATGATTAGGTCAACTTTCAACTGAAAGTATAGTCCAAATTTAAATTTAGGCAACGTGTATGTTATTATCCTCATATATATATATATACAGGCTCTTTCTATTGAGGTATACCTCAACTTATTTATGTTGAGGTATACCATGTTGGGGCCCACACGAGTCATTTTGTGTCAATCCGAACCGTTCAATTTTTACATCTTCATAGATAGATTATCCTTGCAAAAAATTAGCCAACAGAAGGAACCTGTATATATATATATATAGAAGTTTTCTCTGATGCAAGAAACATATATGAGAACGATATACATTATGTTTTGTACTTTTTATTTCATGATTATATAAATGTATATACATATTTTAAAATATGAGTTTATTATATATCGAAGAGGGTAGAGTAGACGGAGGCAGAGGGATCGAAAATGAGAAAAGGGCAAAAGTAAAAGTTAATTTATTAGTCTTCCAACGTATTAATTATTAAAGTGGGATTTGTATTCGAAAAGCATTAGGCTTTCTCTTGTACCAATGCCAATGGCCAAAACAGTAGCACAAAATGCGTCCCCAAAGAAGAAGACACTCACTAGCAAAGCAAGGAAACAACAAATAAAGGCCAGAGCTGTTGCTACAAAAGGTACGTGCATTAATAGCTATTTGGCTCCTTCCCTCCTCACCCTCTTCCTATTCGTTCATGTAGCTTTCATCAAATCTTATTTTATATATCATATTGCTACCGAAGTTTAATATCCGCGGCCGCTGTCTTTTCTTCTTATTAATTAGGAGCGTTTTTAGCTCAAGAAAATTAAAAGTTTAAAATTTACCGAATGACATGAGCTTTAGGTGATGAAACACACACACACACATGCTTCTTACAAAATTAATCAGCATGAGAATTAAATTGGCTCTAAACATACCATAATTTGGAAACTAAGAATGGTCATAATTTGACACAATTGGAAATTTGGCCCAAGACCTAATTTCTGTGTTGTGTATAGGATCATATATATGTGCAAATAAAAAGACAAGAGAAAAATTTACCTATCATCGATGTATACACTTATGTGTTTATTTTTCTTTTCATGTTATATGTTAGATTATGTGATGAGAGAGATAGATACAATGAGTATATACACCTTTTGTACAAAAGTTTTACATTAAAAAGATAGATATAAGTGTCTATATTTGCTCATGAGAGTTGTAGGAACCATGTTTCATGAATGATATACATACATTAAGTTGGCAAAGCATGTTTCACATTTATGATCCAATACGTTAAACCATACAACTCACAAAAGGAAAAACAAGATTTTAATTAATTTTGATTAAGGGACAAAGCAAAAAGTCACGATTCACGAATGCTCCACTTTGGAAGTTTCCCACAGCTAGCTCCTTTTCTTTGTTATGTGGGTCTGCAAGTCTGCAACTGAGCTGCTGTTATCCTGTAAAAATGTAAATGAGAGGCTCAAGTTCACTAATCTCACCATTCATGGATGGCACATATTTTGTGCTATTCACATCCAGCTTGATCTTATTTTCATATGATATAAAGATCACTGACATCAACCACATGACATGGTCTATTTCTGCTTCTGCACATTGATGAATGCATGTCTTATTCAATGGACAAGAGCTAGGGAGGGCTCAATTCAGTTTGTATGGACAGCTTCCCAACTTTTGTATGAATTTCAAATTCTAATTAGGCACATGCATGCAATACCTCTCAGATCTCCTTAATTTCCTGAAATAATTATAATCAATTAGTGAAAAAAATATTAAGCCATTATATGATGTGGAGAGAAAGTCTCCTAAAAAGAATGTATGGCTTTGCATAGTAGTTTAATTATAAAGGTATGAGACTTCTTTTTCATTGCTAATTGATTTTGCGATTAATACTTAAATTTCTTCGTAGTATTAATTAAGCGCACGTTATTCATGTGTTACATCAAACCATCATATGAGCTCTCATGTCATTCAATGTGAATTGTTTACATATTTAACTTTAATAATGACACATATGATGATATACCCAAGAAATGATTAATTCTTGACTTGCAAATAGCCTCAAAAGATTTGGTCTTAATTAATTAAACCATATATGACTATTAGTACTAGTTTTTTATATTGGGCACTGTATGGGGCCTAGAAAATTCATGAAATTAAGATATGTAATTAATTAACAGGGCCTCACATTGAAAACAAGGACATGAACCCAAGCTGTCACTCCTGCCATGACAAGGAAAGACCAGTGTCACGGTTTCTATGATCTTTAAATTCAAGAATAATTCATCAAAAATCACAAAATGAGCTTTCAATTGGAATGGCTGTGTGTGGTTTGTTGTGCAACATCCGGATAGTCTACTTGTCATTATCCTTGCATAAAAAGGGCTCAAGGCTTACTACTTTAGCTGTCTATTTTGTAATTCTTGGTAGGTGACATTAATGAGTCCTTTATTTATGTCTTCCTCTGCTGCCCAACACCCATTTTTAATTCATTTTTACTTTATTAATTTTTCTTTTCATTATTTGGTTATCTATGGAAATGAAAGAAAAAAGAGAGAAGAAACCAATTTCTCTCTTCAAACTTTTCTCTTCAGAACATGTAAGTTTATCACAAGTATTGCCCAATGTTTCGATTGGTCTTCTGAATGGTACTGACTACTGAATCAATGAAAGCATTTCCATTGGGAAATTTCTGTGAATCTGAGACATATTTTAGTGGTGGGGTTCAATTGGCAAGGGAAATTTCTATGAATCTGAGATCCCTTTTGGTGGGGTTGTGCTCATCGATCTTTTCTGGGTTTGCAATTGCAAAATTCTTATCAACATGGTCTCATCACCTGTCTATATACATTACCACTGTGCAAAAGCTTCAACATTAAATTAATAGCATTACGATATTGGCATTTATTGCACACTCGTGAGTCACATGTAGAGGTAGTGGACTGGTATGAAACCCAAATGGCCCCAGTGCCTAATCTCGCAGAAAAGATTCAATGTGATGGGGTTGCTGATTTTTCAAATGTGAAATAGAGTGATTTGACACATGAATAACCATCTCAATCAATCAATTTCAGGTGATGATAAAAACGCTCCCATTGCAAATTTCTAATTAATTTCTCAAATACTGATTAACTGGCTTTGAAAACAAATGGCTCAGCACATAGTAGAGTAGTTGCTCAGGTAACTAGGTAAGTGTGATAGTGCTGCACCAGCAAAGGCTGCTCCAATAATATAAAAGAATAGTCACGTTGATTGCCTACTAAAGTTGTTTATATATTCTTAAATAAAGAAAACATAATCAATAATATTGTAGTACTTAATTAAGTCGCCTGTATGTGATATCTGATTAAAGAACTCCTAACATGACAGTACTTCTCCTTTTCACTCCTACAGTTAGCTGAGATGTTGGAGGAAAAAGGAGAAAGAAGTACTGTCATGTCATTGTAGGACATTATTCTCAAACCATTAGGGGTTAATTACTATAAGATAAGCACATAGGCACCTCTCCTTGTGTGGTGGACCTAATGGTGAATGTTACCTTATACACTTATTCCAAAAAGTTTAAGCCGCCCAGTCCCATCTTACTGTTCTTACATGTGAAAATATTGTAGTGCCTATATGTGATATCTGATTAATGAACTCCTACAGTTAACTGAGATGTTGGAGGGAAAAGAGGAAGAAGTGTCATGTCTTTGTAGGAAATTATTCTCAAACAATTAGGGGTTTACTATAAGATAAGTACATAGGCACCTCTCCTTGTGTGGTGGACCTAATGGTGAATGTTACCTTACACTATATCCCAAAAAGTAAAAGTCACGCAATTCCATCTTACATGTGAAAATGTAAATAGATGAAAGAAGAGAGGTAATTAAACATGAACAATACTTGGTCACCCTTTAGAGGTATCTCAAAGTCACTCTATTTTTTCAAATTCACTCTATTTTTTCAAATTCTAATTTTGACGATGTCAACGTATAATCGATCGGAACCGTTCACTTTTTAGATAACATATTAAAGATCATCTCTGCAAAAAATCAAATCGATTTCGATTTCCTGATTTGATTTTTTGTAGAGATAATCTTTAATATATTATCTAAAAAGTAAATGGTTCCGATTACGCGACGATATTGCCAAAATTAGAATTTGGAGAGGTGGGGTGACCCAAATATTATTCATTAAACATATAGGTACGTGCAATCCTATCATGTACGTTACAAACTAACAAAGAAGTGGAGAATGTCGATTAAAGGTTTAGCCCCTTATCATTGTAGAAGAAAATTAGAATTATTCGAAGGAGCTGAAGTGTACAAAACAATACTCGTTAAGGAATTAATCAACAACATTGCCAAAGCTCATGGGGGCATGTCTGTATTTGGCGGAGTTGGTGAATGTACTTGTGAAGGAAATGATTTTTACATGGAAATGAAAAAAATCCAGACCAATTAACAAATAAAATATTGCAAAATCAAAAGTGGCTCTAATATATGGTCATAAGAATGAGCCGCTAAAAGCTCGTATGAGAGTCGGTTTAACCGCTCTAACTATGACAGAATATTTCCGAGATGTTCATAGTGAAATGTTAGTATCTCATGCAAACAAGACTTTAATATCTTATTAGATGTACAACTGCTAAATTTCAAAAGCTTAAGATGTTAGAAAATGAGACAAACAATATATATTATGCTTACATATTAGTGGTTGATGTATATGGTTCTTTTCAGCTAACAAAAGAATGATGAATGCCAGCTGCTGCTACTGCTACTACTGAATGCAGTGTGTACTTAGCGATGGATTTAGTAGGCTTGCTCTAAACTTACCGGCGTTTATCCCGGACCAATGGGAAGATATAAACCACAACTGTCTGTGTCTCTATCTAAACACGTCTTCGTGGGATGTATGAAGGGACCACTTTGCCCTTCTTCTGCTCATCATAATTATTCACTCTTCGATCCAAATCATTTAGTTTCAGTACTCCGATTATTTGTTTGTTCTCATTAGAACACACTATCCAATTAGCTTCAGCGCGCCCCCCAACAGGTCCTTAGTTTACAACTTGTTCACTCCCACTAGGACTCATTTCATTCCAAAGTTCAAACCGATTGATATGAATAAAATACTTGTTAATTTGATTTACATTGTTAACACATTTCTTAATTGCTTAAAATATTATTGGGGTTCGGTAACTATCATAATCTTGTTTGTAGGAGGTTTTAGGTTCAAATTCTCCATCCCCAATTCTGTCCTGTCAGTATATATCTATTCTCCGTATGCAAGTTGAGATTCCACATGAGAGAATCTGTTAACTTATTTACCTTGTTGACCTATTTGTTTACAATTTTAACTTTTTACTTTTTTAGAGTCCACAGTCCAGTGATTGTCTCACAGTAGTAACATCAAACAGCAATCACCCAGTTACAAAAATGTGGTCATCAAGTCATGCCACAAAGAGTGAGAGATGGCCTTCCTCATCCTGATTTCTGAAGAATCTGAATCAGCACTGTGAGTGTAAACTACACACATACCCAGAAAAAGTGAGATTTAACACAGTTTTGTACTTATTGTTTCCCATTGCCCAAAAAAGAAGAAGTAATTACCATACTTAATTCGCATCTTACAGAATAAATTAAAAGTCAGGGGCACTTTGAATTGCTCGTAACAGAATAAAGAAATTTGGGGTGAATGTTAGATTCAGAAAGTGGTTTGACTCATCAGCTGTTTGGTCATTGTTTTTTGCTTTTTTTTGTTTTGGTCTGACAAGTCATTCGTATTCTTAAATTTTCATTGCATAAGCATCAATAAACTTGTACTGGTCATTAATTAGATCCACAATTAAGGGGTGTGAATGTGTGATTATTGTTTTGCTTTGACAACTAGTGTTCTTAACTTGGGTTGGTCTTAACTATGTTCTGATAGCAAGTTCCCATTTGGAAGGCTGTAACTTCTTTAAACTTCCGCAGTTTTCACTCATGCTAATAGTTTTTAACAATTGGAATGCATGTTTTTAACTTGGATTCTTGACTTCTTGTTAGATTGGTTCATAGAACAATATTTGGCTCTTTACCTTTAAGGAGTCATTCATCTTTACAAGCCAATTACAATTTAACAAGTATTAATAAATTTAACTAACAAAATGGATACAGTTTGACACGTATTGACTTATAAAGAAAAATCAGTTTTTAGAAAAAAGAAAATGATAAAAGATTAAATACGTGTCAAATTGTGATTGATTGGTAAAGATGAATGACTTCTTATAGGTCATTTTCCTTTTATAGAACATTACTTCCGACTGTCTTAAATTTTATGTTGTCAAACTTTATGATTACACACAAGACTAATGGTCCTAATTGACATACTGTTTAGTTGAAGAACATATACTATATGTTCTTAAATAGGAATATCATTAAAGAAATGTTCTTTTTCTCTAGTCTCTACTAGGGGGTTTAAAAAAATTTATTAAAGATTTAACCCAAGTTATCCTGTTTTCTTTTCCAATGAGAGTGAGGCAAAGGGACCAACATGCATATAAGTTAATGGAGCTGCAGTGAAGACTGAGAAGTGAAGGTGAAGACTTACCCCAGTTTCTTTATAAGCACAGAATGCGAAGCTTCTCTTTTCCATCATTACTACTCTCTTCAAACTTCTGCTCCAAGGTCCTCTCCTTGACCTCCTCAACACACACAACAACAAGTTCCCTTGAAAAAGTAGAAAACCAAGCAAAAATGGAGTTTGCTCTTGAAGAAGACCCATTAACAAGCTTCCAAGAACACAACCCAGATACCATCCCAGATCTCTTTGCCTCAGAAACTGATCACATGCCCTCACACAACTTGTTAAGCAGCTCAGAAGACACAGGTTTCTACTACACATTTCGTCTTGAAGCCATTTCTCTCTTTTTACAGGTAAAGTACTACTAGTACTACTCTGCTTTTTCAGTACTTCACTTTCCATTTTCTTGCATATTGGTCTAAAACTTGTTCTAATTTATCAGGCACAGTACTCCTGCAACCTTGACCCTTTCATCCCCTACCTTGCCATCAACTACCTGGATCGGTTCATATCCAAGCAAGATATTCCGGTACATTATAAAGAACTCGATTTTGTTTAATTAATATTAGTTTAGTCGCCAACAAAATACCATTACATTTCACTTTCACTTTCTTAGCTATTCATCACTCTCATTGCAGCAAGGAAAGCCTTGGGTCTCAAGACTTGTTGAAGTCTCTTGCCTATCTCTTGCTGCAAAGATGAAGAACACACCCTTCTCCCTCTCTGATTTTCAGGTAATTAATTAAATTTAAAACCTTCAGTTCTGTAAAATCAACTGAGAACAAATGCAGAGGAACTTATAAATATATCCTGTTAAAATGCATGTATATGGATTATGGAAACAGAGATCAGAGGAAGGTTTCATCTTTGACGCGCAAACTATTCACAAAATGGAGCTTCTCATTCTTGACACACTAAATTGGCGGATGAGATCAATCACACCCTTCTCTTTTCTGCATTTCTTTCTCTCATTGCTGGAATTAAATGGCCGACCATTTACTCAAGCTCTCAAAAGTCGAGCTTCGGATGTCATCTTCAATGCCCATAATGGTAGTACTAGTACTTGTTCAAGTACTTCAGCTTCCTAAATTAATTCCCCATTCATTAATTTTATAAGTATTTTTTTCTTTACCTTAATTAAACTAATAACTCTGCTTTTCTTTTGGTTACAGAAATTAAATTTGTAGAGTTTAAACCATCGATAATCGCAGCATCAGCAGTCCTATCTGCATGTCATGAGCTGCTCCCTTTGCAGTTCTCTTCCTTTAAAGCTTCAATGTCATCTTGCCAATATGTAAATAAAGTAAGCTAAGCATATAACATAACAGAGTCCACTCTGTCTCTCTATTTTCTTTTCCATATAATTAATTTGGACCACCAAATTTAAGTATGTTGCTGTTGCAGGAGAGTTTGTTAAAATGCTTGAATTTAGTGCAAGAAATGATGGTGAATGAAGGGTCCGAGTCAGTGTTAGATACTTTGTCATGCACAAGAACCCCAATGAGTGTGTTGGACCGTCACTTCAACAACTCAGAAAGCGAGAACACCATTTGCACCGCCTCCGCCGCGGCCACCACCACCACATATACTAGTAGTATTCTGATAGAAGAGAAGAGAGACAACAGCAAGCGGCGTAGATTGAATGGTTTGTGCAGTGAAAATAGGTTTCAGCTTTCTCACAATGTTCAAAAGTGTTGATTTGTTTGTCATTGGCATGCCCTCATAATATAATAACTGTCCCCAGAAGAAAGAAACAATCACTAGATTATTAGTACTGTCCCATTTTTCTCCTCCCCCCCGAAAAAAACACAAAAAATTTAAATATTGAAAATAGAGAGAAAAAAAAACAGCTGTTTTGTTTTATGGGGTTTTGGGCTACGGACCAGGGGGTGTTGGACTTGGGCAGTTAGGGACAAAACGGGCTGTTAGCGTTCTTGTTTTCGGAGAAGTTGGGACTTGGGATGTGTTGTGTCTCTTGCTCGGTGGCAAGTAAAGAAGAAGTAAACATAGGGATTTTTCTCTCTACTTTGTTAGAAGAAATCCCAAATTTGCGGATTGATATGATTTGCTTGGAATTGTAAGAGTTATTTATTATTGTAAAATAAGCATTTTTTTGGTCAACCAAAGCATGATAGTAGTTAAAGTTGGCGGGAAAGGGTATTTGATTGTGGGATAGAAGGGAAAGGGTATTGGAGACACCGTAATTTTCACTGAGATTGTAGTATCTTTGACCAAGGAATACGCCATTTATGTGCTCAAAAGCGACATGGGAAGTAGCAATAAAGCTTAAATGTAGTACAGAGTATGCATTGCATGTGAAGCTCTCTCACATAGCACAAAACACACACAATCGTAACAGCTAGCACTTAGCAGTGTGGTACTACTGAATATTGGCCATATTAATTAATTCCCCATTTGAATGTGGTTGGGAATTGAAGAGCCTTGACTTAACAAACACAAGAGTAGCTTCTGCTTGTTTGATTGGTTCTTTAAGGTACACCCATCTTATTTATTATTATGTCCCCATGAGTCCATGACCCCAGTAGTTTTACAAAGAACTCTACATTTGTTTGGTCAAAATTAAGTGGCAGTTGGCCAAGATATCTATGAAGCAAATTGGATTTGAAATGTTTGGTTTCGTATTCCTAAGTTCCTACTTCCAACTGAATCTTTTCTCATTCTTATTTGTTTCTTTTTTCTGCATGCTGTTCACATTATAGTTAGAAATTAATTTTCTTCCATGTTGACTTTCATATGTGCTGGCAACGACACGTCGTTAGTCCTCAGAAAGCGATAGCAAAACACTTAAAAACATATTGTGGTGATGAGCATGAGCATGAACAAGAGCAACCAAAGAAAGTTTATAACAGTGCATATAGTATCTATCAACTTGTAATTTGAATGCTCAAAAGCCCTTTCAAAGACAGAAACACGGAGTTGGGTTATAGAATTTTACTAGCAGCAACAGATAACACAATAGGATACAACAAATTAATACATAAATCTAGTACTGATTGATTCTCCAAGATTTTGCTTGCTTTGAATCTGCCTTTTCCCACACACCATTCTCATCACATGGAACCAAGCTGAGCTTAGGACATCTGAATATCTCCGTGTAAATCAAACGCGGAAACAACTCTTTCAGTTTTGGCCAATCCATCTTCAACTCTCCCAAGAACTTCAAGGGTAACATTTCGACATTAGTCCATCGGCATTGTTTATCACACAGATCCGAGAGGTTTCCTCCTCTGATAGAGAGCTTCTTTAGGTCACTCAGTTGCCACTTCATCAACCAATCAGGCATCTCAGAACCAGGGAAGTAATGGAGGTAAAGGTCTTGTTGATTTTGTCATGCTAACTTGCTTCTTTGTAAATATCCTCTGGATAGTCAGATGCTTTGAGTGCCATAAATTCGTGACCATGATATAGATAGTGACCGGAGGTTCTTGAACTGTGGCAAACAAATCAGCTCTCTCTTTGCTGCATCAGACATTTTGTCTACATGGATACTCAACTTCCTTAGATTTTCCAATTTTGACAAATCAGCAAGCTTGCAGTACTGCCCTCCAGGCCTCGGTTTACAGATCACTAAGGACTTGGAGTTGTGAGAGCAAAGCAAGTCCCTTGGGCATGTGGCTTATCAAGTAGCACTCGGACATATCCAAGTGTGTCAGGTTTCTGAGTGAGTCTATCCCTTGGGGGAGTTTCTCCAAATCAGGTTCAGGATCCTTAGACTGCTGACCTTGCAAATTGAAGCAGGGAGCTCTGTAAGTCTAGACACTCCTTGAAGGCTCAAGTACCGAATCCAGCACGGGCCGGGATAGACCAATGTTTTTTTTCCCATTGGCCCGGCCCGGCCCAAGCCCGTTTTGGCCCAAACCTGTTACAGGCCGGCCCGTTTATATTAATATTTCTCAATTTTTTTAAAAAACTTTATTATTAGTCTTGTTTCAATTTTTTATTTTGATTTTGATGGTAAAATTGGATAGAAAATGAAATGTTAGAAACAGAAAATATTTGATAAGAAATAGAATTGCATTAAAGACTATTTGATTTATTAAACAATAATAGAAACTTAAAAAAATTAAAATAATTAATTGAGTCAACCCGGCACGGCACGAGCTGTTATAGGTTGGGCCATAGATCAGACTGGATTTAAGGTTTAAAATAATTGGGCCGGGCTGCTGTACACCTCTACAGCTGAGTTCTCGATCTATGGAGCTCAGAAGGAAGCCAACAATGAGTCCTTTGAAGCTTTCGAACAGAAGAAATGCCTCATGAGGTAATTGCCTTTCATCTAAAGATTCTACATTTTTGGCTGAATGAGGCAAAAAACACAAGGAAAACCTGCAGTGAAAGGCTCAACACAATACAGCCCCTCAGGTTCCATACATCCCATACCTTTTTTACCTGCTCGGGTATAGGTAGCTCCATATTTCGCTCCATGCCCATTTACTCTGCTCGGGTGTATGTGAGCTTGACACTAACCTATGTTATAACTTATAACAGTTACACAAGTAGATGAATGTCTTTCATTATTGTAATCTGGATGAAAAATTGAAGATATGCAGTGAGTATAAATTTGAGTGGGTGATAATTGAAGCACCCGATCTTCCATATGATACAAGGCGTGGCCTTATTTGATTGCATGTCTTTCCTCTACTTTGCGAAAAGTAGAATGTGTCCTTACTTTCCTCTACAAGAGACATTGTGTCACAATCTTATGGTGGAACAAATTTTGTCTATGCAATAATCACATTAAATTGCTTCTGTCATGCCTACGAAAATTTCTTGCCTCATTCTCTTTTGGGTAATTTTTTTTGTATTCTTTAAATCAACTTTGAATATTCAATTTAACCACGCTTTCTATTTTTAAGGTGCACCTTCCACTACAAAGAAGTTGGGTCCAGGACGGCAGGACTATATGGATTCTAATCACCTAGAACTTTCATGCCATCCAGCTAGATGAGACGACTGACTTATAGCATGATTTTGGACCACACTACCAGTCCAAGACCAATCCAGAGTGAGAGTGAGTGAGGAAAAACCATTAACCACGCTTGAAGAGAGCCTTCCATGATAAAAGACAAATAATCTGCATCTACAACAAGTTGAACACCATGTTTGACTGCAAAGAAATCCAAAACAAGATGTAGGCATAGGAAAAGGCATGACCACACAACACTGAAACAAAACAATAGTAGATTTTATGATGAAACCCTTATCAAACCCTTCCTAAGATAAAGAAAGGGAAACCCTCTCTAAGATCAATAAAGGGACAAATCCTCTCTAAGATCTAGACAAAGACAAACTCTCTCTAAGATCTAGACAGGGACAAACCCTCCCTAAGGTCTACCACTATGCAATCGGAAAGTGTGACCCAAAACCCATTTTGGGTCACAAATGGGTCACACCTTAACACTATGGGCCATAAAATGTGACCCAAAAGAGGGAGTAACCAAAAGTGTAACCCAAATCCGGGTTTCAGTGTGAGCCAAATTGGTTGTGACCCAAAACCAACAAAAGCCCACCCACGTGAGGAGAGAGAAGCAGCTACTGGTGAAAAAGTTGGTGGGCCCCACACCTGGCATTGCTGCTGTGCTTGTCAGCTGAACAGAAGAAGTCACGGGTGGCTTTGCTGGTATGCATCTTCTCGTGGGCCGCGCCTGGCATTGCCCATTTGTTGACGCGTGGCTTGCTTGGCTGGTCACCAACGGTCCAGATGAGATGACCGTTGGTCATCAACGGCTGCTGTGCTTTGTCTTCATTTTTTTTTTAGATGGACCGGGCAACAAATCAAAGGCCTAGATTAATGGACCGTTGATGATCAACGGTCCAGATCGACCAAATCTTTTTTTTTTTAACAAATAATTAATAAATCATTTAAAATAGAAATAGTATCCGAAAAATTGCCAAAAAATTCCCCAAACCCTCCAACAGCTATATTTTCAAATGGGTCTATATATATCACACAACACTCATATGGTTTCATCACAAATTACAACCTTTGTTTACCAAATTTGCACAAATTTTTTTTTTCTTTGTCATGGCTCCTAGAGGAAATGCTTGGGTGGTAGCTGAAGATGAAGCCCTAGTGATGGCATACCTAGAGAGGTCTCCCGACGGTTGTCTTGGTGCCCAAATAGAGCCGCTATGCTTTGGGAACAAATTTATCAAATTTTTAAGCGTAACATGGGAGGTGAAACCATTCATAAGGTTGGTGGTGTTAAAGCACGATTCAAAAATATTGCGCGTGATTGCAACAAATTTTATGCTTGCTTATTGGAGGTCGAGCGAATGCGCGCAAGCGGTGCAAATGATGCCAATGTGGTAAGTTTTTATGCATTTATATATTTGTATGATTATTTTTTGTTTTGTTTATAAATGTAGCATATTTATATAATGATATTATTATATTGTATTATGTTTATCTATCAAGCATATTTATATATTTGTATGATTATGATTTTTGTTTTGTTTATAAATGTAGCAAATTTACTATGTATTTAAGTTATGTTTGCATTTCCACAAGAAAATTTATATATTTTTATTTTTATTTTATTATTGTAGTTTACGCAAGCACTTGAAAGCTTTCGAAATAAGACTGGATTCAAGTTTCCATGGGTGCACATTTGGGAAAAAAATAAAGGAAAGTGCAAAGTACGCTGCGGTTCATGCTCCTGTTTGGTTTAGTAATTCAGAGACCCCCGCCACCGACGATGCCGACACTCTCGCCGATGATGATCCCGAGGAGGCCGATCCAATCATACCACTTAGCAAGGACGAAAACCCACCACCATTCCAACCAATAGGTTTCTCGCGGCCAAGGCCACCAAGGAGAAACCATGCAAAACGGGCCAAGGCAGTCGAACCCGTCCAAACTCATATGGTTGAGGTAGTAGATCATTATAATGAAAATTCAAGGATTTTCATACAAATTAGACTTGACAGAGAGCGTGCAAGGAGTGAAAGAGACGCCGCAAAGGAAGCAAGAGAAAGGATGAGTATCGAGAGACAGCTAGAATGGGAAGAACAAAATATTATGGGCCAAGACCTCTCCAAAATGAAAGATGGGCAACGGATGTATTGGGAGCAAAAGATGGCTGAAGTCATTGCAAGGAGGCAAATGCGTGCTAACCACAGTTCGGAGTGCACTCCATCTGGATACTACTCGGATCTTTCCAACCTCAATCACTCAAACCAGGGGTACCTGCCTAATAATTAGAATGAGACATTGCTCTTTAATTGTGTTTTTTTATTTTGAATGTTAATTTTATTTTAAATTATGTTTGCTCTTTAATTGTATCCTTTAATTTGAACGTCAATCTTAAGTCATGGTTTGCTATTTATTCAAGTCATGTTTGCATTTCCACCCAACATTGGATTCTCACTTATTAACCACAGACTGATGCATGCTTTACAGTAGATAAGACTGATGCATGAAATGACTACACCATCATAAAGCAAATGAATATAGACCATTCATTCCTTATGTCAAATGCATGTGGTTTCAATATAAATACCACTATATTTACCATGTTACACTCAATCTTATTTCAAGATCATTTCTCATTCCATAAACACTAAAATGAATCCTTTGTATGTGCATTCATCATCCTCCTCGTCTTCGGACTCTGATGCTGAATGGGATAGGGAAGAGGATGGAAGAGAGATGGTGGGTCAGTTGATTGTGTCAATGGGTCATATCGTCATCGCCGGTACACCAAGGCATGACGATACTTCTTCAAGTCGTCGGTACACACACCGGAATCGAGAAGCCGCCCACGAACGTCTCATGGACAATTACTTCATCCCCTCGCCAATCGAGGACACCGTGACTTTCCGCATGCAATACCGCATGCACCAACCGCTATTCAATAGAATTCTCGAAGCGGTTTTCCTCCAGGATGAGTATTTCCGTCCAACAGTTGATGTCGTCGGTAAAGTGGGTTGCACACTTCACCAAAAGGTGACTGCATCACTGCGGGTGATGGCATATGGCATTCCATATGATTTGGTCTCAGAGTCAATGACCATTAGCCAAACCACCATATGACAGTCATTCTTGAAGTTCGTGAGAGCCATCACTGACGTCTTCGGACCAGAGTATCTCTAGAGGCCTACCCCGACCGATTTAAGAAAACTTTTGCGAAAGGGGAACAGTAGAGGATTTCTAGGTATGATTGGTAGCTTGGATTGCATGCATTGGGTATGGCAAAATTGCCCAATGGTCGAGCAAGCTGTTTACCGTGGGCATTATCGTGTCCCAACAGTTATCCTTGAAGCCGTTGCTGGGTACGACACGTGGATATGACATGCAAATTTTGGTATACCTGGGTCGAATAATGATATCAATGTGCTGGACTGTTCTCATCTCTTTGATGATATGATTTCCGGCCGAAACCACATGGTGAAATTCACTGTGAATGGGACATACTACACCATTCCATACTTTCTTGCAGATGGGATCTACCCTCAATGGTCAACTCTTATCACTACATTGCACATTCCCGTTCTTCCCCACCATAAGTTGTTTGCCGCTTGACAGGAAGGATACATGAAGGATGTGGAGAGGGCGTTCGGAATTTTAAAAGCCCGGTGGCATATCATAAAACGACATGCTCGTTATTGGCGTCCGATTGAGCTTGGGTATATCATGAAGGCGTGCATAATATTGCACAATATGATCGTGGAGGATGAGCGCCCTGAGTATGACTGTAGGGATGACCCAATAGACCCAGAAGCGAGCACTAGAAGGGCAGAAGCTGAATACGAAGGTGTAGAACCATGTCTGACCGGTGCCGCTCCATCATCATTACCTGAGATGAATATTCGTTGAAATTTTCTTAGGGACCGAAATGTCAACGAATCTCTAAAAACCAATTTGATTGAGCACATCTGGATCCGAGAGGGGAACCCACCACTTGCCCCAACCCACTGAATCGCAATCATGGTTCGTCAATGTTGTTCTCATTATCATATATTAGGTTAATCTTCGCAGTTGATCTTGAAGTTTGTTTTTTTTCTTTGTATTTGCCGTTTAAGTGTGTTTGTGTTTGTCAGTTTCAGTTTGTGAAATGAAATAAAGGCATTGATTTCTCTTAGCTGACATGACATGACACAACCATCATATGCTTGCAAAATAATTCACTGAACCAATGACAAGACTATACACTGACTCAACACTCTATCCTATGCACAACATTGTTGCTTCACATGTGAGATTCGAGTATTTGTGAATCCATCAGGGAATCCAATGGGTAAGTTATCATATTTTTTCCCTATAAATACCAAGGTTTAACTATAAGGCCAACACATCCACATAACTATCGTTTAGAAATGGCTTCTTCTTCCAAGAAAAATGTCGATGAGAGCTCCAAGCAAGGCGTCGGTGAGAGCTCCTAACAAGGCACCGGTGATAGCTCCAAACAACAGGGTGATCAAAGCTTGTGTAAGTGCCTCCCTAACTGTGCTGCACCATTGTGCGATTATTGTTTAATGATGGAGCGTGCAAAAGAACCAGACTGGAGGTTCTGCAAGTGTTCAGATGATATTTTGGTCCCTTTGTGTGAATTTTGTATGAGATTGGAGCTCAAGGATCTAGCCAACCACCCAAATCTTCGTCACCAATAGTTGAACCACATGCCAGAGCTCAAACCACCCGTGTCATGCACCTGCGGGAAGAACCTTCTGATTCAACCATGTGATGAGTGTGAAACTGAACAGAAGATCTCAGATTAGTATAATTACGGGGGTGTCAATTCTTCATCATCGGACTCCGAATAAGAAGTTCGCTTCATTTTCTGTCATGGCGAATGCAGTTGTTGTTGTTGTTTTTTCTTTAAATCATCGTATTGTTCTTGTTTTTTCTTTTAGTGATCGTGTTGCTTTTGTTTTTCCTTTAAATCATCGTGTTGTTTTTCTTGTTTGTGGTTGTTGAAGTCCCGATGTTGTAAGGCTTATGTTGTCTAATTTATGAAATTTTCTTATTTTAAATATATTCAATATTGACCTTATTTTAAAGATCTCATTAAAATAAGACTAATAAAATAATTTTTATTATACTTTAAATTTTAAATTATCAATTAAACATCACTTAATCAATTTTAGGCATATTTTAAATATGTATAAAACACTGTGACCCATTGGGTCACAGCACCATTGCAGTGGGAACTGGGTCACAGCACTATTTGTGACCCAAAATGAGTTGTAGGTCACAAAAAATGGGTTTACCATAGTGGAAGGCCTAAGAAAAAAAAAAAAAAAAAAAAAACCCTAAGAACTATAAGACCAAATCACTAGCCTGTGGCGGCCTGTAATACTAACCAAAGCATGAATTTACTAGTTAAAGTTGGCAGGAAATGGTATTTGATTGTGGGATATATAGGAGGGAAAGGAACGTTGGAGACACGTAATTTTCACTGAGATTGTAGTGTCATTGTCCAAGGAATACGCTATTTATGTGCTCAAAAGCGACATGGGAAGTAGCAATAAGGCTTAAATATATGTAGTACAGAGTATGCATGTGAGGCTCTCTCACACAGGACAAAACACATACAATCATAACAGCTAGCAGTGTGGTACTACTACTGAATATTTGCCATATTAATTAATTTCCCATTTGAATGTGGTTAGGAATTGAAGAGCCTTGACTGAAACACACAGAAGAGTAGCTTCTTCTTGTTTGGATTGCTTACATCCATCTTATTTATTATTATGTCCCCATGAGTCCATGACCCAAGTAATTTTACAAAGAATTATGAATTTTTTTGGTTAAAATTAAGTGGCAGTTGGCCATAATATATATGAAGCAATTTGGATTTGAAATGTTTGGTTGTATTCAACGCTCAAAAGCACTTTTAAGGACAGAAACACAGCATATGGTTATGGAATTTTACCAGCAGAAACAGATAACAACACAATGGGATCCAACAATTTATTGTAGAAATCTAGTACTGATTGATACTCAAAGATTTTGCTTGCTGTAAATCCGCCTTTTTCCACACACCATTCTCATCACATGGAACCAAGCTGAGCTTAGGACATCTGAATACCTCCGCGTAAATCAAACATGGAAACAACTGTTTCAGTTTTCGCCAGTCCATCTTCAAGTCTCTTAAGAACTTCAAGCGTAACATTTTGACATTATTCCATCCGCATTTTATGTCACCAGTCTCGTGACACAGATCTGTGAGGCTTCCTCCCCTGATGTAGAGCTTCTTTAGGTTATTCAGTTGCCACTTCATCAACCAACCAGGCATCTCAGAACCAGGGAAGTAATGGAGGCCAAGTTTCTCCCAAGGAACAGGGACTATTAAAGAAACTGAATCCGATACTGGAGATTGTTTTGTTGATTTTGTCATGCTAGCTAGCCGGAGCTTCTTGGAAACCTGCATACTCAACTCCCTCGTGATAGAATTTCTACGAATGCCATAAATTTGTGACCATGATATAGATAGTGACCGGAGCTTCTTGAACTGTGGCAATGATTTCAGCTCTCCCTTTGCTGCATCAGACATTTTTCTGTCTACATGGATACTCAATTTCCTTAGATCTTCCAATTTCGACAAATCAGCTAGCTTGCAGTACTGCACTCCAGGCCTCGGTTTACAGATCACAAACCCTTTAAGGACTTGGAGTTGTGAGAGCAAAGCAAGTCCCTTGGGCATGTGGCTTATCAAGTAGCACTCGTACATATCCAAGTGTGTCAGGTTCTTGAGTGAGCCTATCCCTTGAGGGAGTTTCTCCAAATCAAGACAGCCATTCAGGTTCAGGATCCTTAGATTGCTGAGCTTGCAAATTGAAGCAGGGAGCTCTGTAATTCTAGACACTCCTCGAAGGCTTAAGTACCGAAGATGTCTCATATTCTTCAACCCTTTCAAGAACTCACTGTCCTCTACTTGAACAAGATGCTTGGCTGAGCTCTCCCATCTCCCAAGCTGCAAAACATTGACATATTTCATCTTTGAGAACCATTCTGGTCTGATATCAAGATTAGGCTCGTTGACATTGATCAGACTATGAACATTCTCCTGCTTCAAACGGAATGGCAATTCGCGAACAGAAGATCCCTGTTTGGTTTTCACCAGGCATGCCCTCCGAGAGCATGAGAAATCTTCGGTGGGATTTCCGTTTTCATCAAAACTGAAGAACTTGGCTCTCTTTGCAAGCGTAATCACAGCATAACGAATCGAAGGTTGCATATTGCAGCTGTCTGCTTTTGGTCTGCGCTTTTTGTAGACGGGCTCAATGAGGCTTTTTGCCATAAGTTCTTCAAAGAATCCTTTTGCGGTCTTCTCAGCAGTCTTGCCTCCATTCCCCAAAGTGTCTATTAACCCCTCACCAACCCACCAATGGACTAAAACCTTCTTCTTTATGACAGCATTTTCGGGGAAGACTGAGAAACAGAGCAAACAGAGCTTCAATGTGACATTTAGACCATTGTAGACTGCCTCAACTTCTTTGAATGTTGACTTGTCTGCAATCATTTTGTTCATGTTCACATCTTGTAATTGGAATGGTAAGTAAATTGAGCGAAGACGGGTCTTGAATTCCCCGTGGGACATGGAAAAACTTGAAAGTTGGAAGCTCTCAGAGTTCAAATTGACTGAAGAGAGTTCAGGAGGCGAAGACAGAGATTTCTTTAACTCGGAGACAATGGTGCGAGTCTTTTTGAGCTTGTTTTCAATAAATTTGTTTCTGATGTCATTTTCTAGTGTCTGCGTTCTTTCTTTGTAGGCGTCATCCAAACTTTGGTAGACTAATCCTTGGATGGCATGGTTGACATGATCTTCCCATTGCTTCAAACTCCCACAGGCCTTTCTGATGTAAATGAGATCATTCTGGATTTCTTCAAGATCCTGTAGCAGATTATAAAAATCGATCCCATCATTGTTGTTGTTGTGGCTGCTGTTGTGTTTCTTATCTATTTCAGGCAGAAACTGTCTTTCCTTGGATATATGGTTAACAAGATCTGGCATGATAACATCATTGAAAATTTGGAATGGTGTGACCTGCCCAGATTTCAAGTATGAAAGAAGATCCAGAGACACATAAGGTGACTTGAATGAAGTGGTTGAAAGGGCTCGCCTGGACATGGTGGGGAATTACAAATTAACATGGAATTAGAGAGTTAAAGAGAGGGAATGAATAAATACCCAAATCCAAAGAAAGGACTTGGTGAATTATTCATCTAAAAAGGATGGGTTTGAAGAGTTGTTGAAGTACTGGACTGCCCCTTCATTTGTTGAATGGTCACCAGTAAAGTAGGTATAATTTTTCTAATGATTGGTAAACTTTGGCATGCTGCATGAAGACTTGTCACGAGACTCAAGTCTATATAGTCAAAGTCTCCGATAGTGCATCTATCACATGGCAATTCTTTTTAACCATTATTCATCTCAAAAGGAAGACTGGTCAAGTCCAGTGCCCCTCACAAAATTGATGGGGACATATAGCATCTAAAGTTAAAGGAGTGTCAATTTCGAACACCACATGAACATCACCTGCTAATAAGAATTAATTGCCACCTTGAAATCTTCATAAAGTAGGTGTGATTTGGTTTTGTGGAATTCATTTAGGTTAGTAAATGAGTCCCATATTATTCTAAATTTTAATGGCCTGTTCCAAAGTAGAGAATTTGTTTTGTGAATGAACTGAACTCGAAGAATTCATTAGAAATTGAAATTAACAATTACAAAGTTCATTTGCTTCAAACAGACTAAATGGAAATCCCGAGAAAATAAGTAGTCTAACAGAGATGTGATTCATTTCAACCCCTTCTTCCTTGCTTTCTTTACTTAACTGCCACCATTTTTGTTCCGACTTGGTCTTCCAGCTCATAGAATTGTGTTCCCAATCCCAGATGATACATCAGTAGCCAAGTAAAAGTCAAAAGTTCCCCACCCCTGCTTGGTTGCTGAGCATGTACAATCGGTCTGCATTGAATGGAAGCATAGCACAGTAATTCCACCCACACTCGGCTCATTAGCTTCCATGGTTCTATCTCCAACTCCTCAAGCTGTTCTGCAAGAATACATGCATCAAACAACACAGATTTGCTCTTACTTCCCTTCACAGCAGCTGATCTGAACTTGGATTTAACATCAGTAATCTCCTTACAGGCTTGCTGATGATCCGATATTGAATGCTTGCAAAAGAACCTCTTAGCCTCAGCACAAGTGTCCTGGAACACTATATGCCAATTCCCCAAAACTGGGGCCATCATTTTGTTCTGCATCACCAGAAGATAAAACATGTAATCTGAAAGAAGCTTGCAAATTTCTCGTCTATTCTTGTTGTCAGCTTCGCATAGATTGCTACTTCTCTTGTTCTCATCTTTGTATTGATTGGTACTTTTCGCGTAATAGAGTTCTGTTGCAATGTGCCAAAGAAGAACGCTCTCCGCGTATTGATATT
Source organism: Dryas drummondii (assembly GCA_003254865.1). Lineage (NCBI taxonomy): Eukaryota > Viridiplantae > Streptophyta > Magnoliopsida > Rosales > Rosaceae > Dryas > Dryas drummondii. The sequence goes on along the minus strand of QANW01009334.1, from coordinate 80,780 downwards.
CCCCCACGCTCCATTTCAGTTTCATGTAGTTTGAAGTCAGCAGTAGAGCCCAGTCACCTGTTTGTGAACATGCCTCCATGGCAGCTCTTCTGTTGTTTGCTTTCAGAGATTTTAATCTCAGCTGCTCAAAGACGAATCTTTTGAGTTCTACACTGACTTCTTTCGAGGACGAAAATAACCAAATTTTAATTTTGTCTAGAATTCCTCTGACACCCAGAAAACCAGCAAAAGTATAGACCCATTCTGGTCTCTCATCTAGGCAATTCCTTATCATATTATACTGGGATAATGATTCAGACCACCTTCTTCTTTTCAATACTCTTGCAGCAATAGCTTTCCTCCAGATGTTGTTGTTGTAGCCAATGAGGGACCAGTCAGAGAAAATGAGCTTATAGATGGATATGGTGTCGAGGCCTATGGCTCCGAAAAGCAAGGCATAGGTAAGAGCAATATTGAACTCACCAAACTCATCCTTTTGGACAAAATGGAACAACATCAAAGCACTAATGACTGAACAGAAGCTAATCAACCGGAGCATGTACCCAATTTTGTTTTTGTGACGTAGAACAACCACCTTGGTGTGAAGAACCTCATACATGAACCCAAGTTCATACTCTATCAACTTAAAAGCGCTAGCATGGGATCTTTTGAGAAAAAACTCTCGGCTGAGTTCTCGAACCTTGGAGCTCAGAAGGAAGCCAACAATCAGTCCTTTGAAGCTTTCAAACTGGCGATATGCCTCCTGCAGTAATTGCATGTCATCTAACTCAACTGTGAATTTGGGGCTGAGTGGCACCACCATTTGTGTTGGAACTCGGACTGACCTCATTGAAGAGTATATTTCCACAGCCTCTTCATAGTCAGGTCCAGGGTCCGGCTTTGGCAGTACAGTCTCTCCAAAACGGTCCAAGCTTGCAAGATACAGAGCACAGGTTCTCTCCCCGAGCTTGATAGTTCCCACAACAAAGACTAGGATGGTTGGAACTAATAGCTTGTTGTGAACAAGCGTGAGGTAGAAACTTAAAGCAGCTGCCAGAACTTGTAAAATGAGCCCAACCAAGTGCCTGAGCCAAAATTCATTGTCCTCAAGAGCAAATGAAGTAATGGTATCAGGGCCACCAAGATGCAGTAAAAGAAACGAAGCCCAGAAAGCCAAAAGGTCGGCATTTACCTTTGAGCTGCTACAAGGGTTACTCTGGCTTTTGGTGATCACCCCAATTGAAACAGCAGCAACCCAGTCGGCGAGCAAGTATGCCGACCAGATAAACACTAGGGGCAATTTGCTTTTACATTTTTGCCTGAATGAGGCGAAAAACATAAGGAAAACCTGCAGTGAAAGGCTCATCACAATACAGCCCCGCAGATTCCAGACATTCCATACCTCCTTCACCAGCTTGGGTATAGGTAGCTCCATATTTTGCTCCATACCCATTTACACTGCTTAAGCAACCCTGGTCTCGTCTCTGTTTTGCTTCATGTGAGCTAAAAACTAAGGCACTAACTTTAGTTATAACAGGAACACAAGTTTGTAATATGGATGAAAAATTGAAGATATGCAGTGAGTTTATGTTTGACAGTTTGAGTGGGTGATAATTGAAGCACACTTTCATATCATAGAAGGTGTGTCCTTATATGCCTTTCCTCAACTTTGCGAAAAGGAAAAGTGTCGTTACTTTGATTGCATGAGACATTGTGTCACAATCTTATGGTGGAACAAATCAACAAATTTTGTCTTGGCAACAATCAAATTAAATTGCTTCTGTCATGCCCATGGAAATTTCTTACCTCATTCTCTTTTGGGTAATATTCTTTTCATCAACTTGAAATATTCAATTCAACCACGTTTTTTATTTTTGTGATGCACCTTCCACCTATTTGGAAAGTTGGGTCCAGGACTAATATGGATTCAAATCTTTCACCTAGAACTGTCATGCTATCCAGCTGCATACAGAAATCTTAGCTACAAAGTTGATAAATGATATATCTTAATGTATGTTAGCATTGATGGTTGAGTCAATTGCTGATTCTTAATTTGTAAAAAAGAAAAGAAAAAGTCACGAGTCTTTCTCTATTGTTTTTACTAGCAAGTCATTTTTAAAGGTTTAGGACCACGTGGTGTAGTCATTTTCATCTAAACAGTACTCTCTTGTTTTACCTGGAAGCAGATGAGACGACTGACTTAAAGCATGACTTCGGACCACAGCTAAGGGTCCAAGGAGGCCCTTTATATTTAGACTTACAGCTAAGAACAGAGATTTTTATTAAGAATTCGACAAAGCAAAGTTTCTACATGTAAAACAAAGAGAATACAAGTACAGAGAAAATGAGGAACGTAAGCATTTATTTATATTAATTCATCCATGTAATGGACGAGTGCATGTAATACTATAAGCACTAATTTGACTTAAATTAAGAAGGTTCCATATTGAGAAATTCTGTTGAATTGTTAAAGGCAAACTTGGCCATGTATGCCCCTTTGGCCATTTTCAATAGGGATAAAATTAATTTGTTCATCTGTAAGTTTTTGTAAATTCATAATACTGCCTAGGCATGATGCAGCTTCAACATCAGAATCCAATTACTAACTGAATCAAAATAGCTTTTGGAAATTTTAACTCCTAACATAACAATTCTACATGAAGATAAGTGGCTCTCAACTAAAGCACCTTATGAAAAAGGAAGGCTAGATAAGATTCCAAATAGTTTTCTGGTGGAAGGTCACTGTCAACTAAAGCCAACTAAACTATACATTTGGCTTTTTCACTTGCTTATTATCTACAATACTTCCAAATCATCTATGACTACAAGAAGTGTGGTTTTTATTCACTTAATTAGGATTCAGTACAAATGTACCCATGACACAAAAAGATTCATATAATAAAATTACTTAATTTCTACTCCATTTATTTAATACATTGGCGGTCTACTTTCCCACAATGAGTTTTGCTCTTGCATGGCCCTCATTTATTTGGAACTGCTCCCCTATGCCAAAGTGAGCCATCAATAACCAAATAAAAGTGGCAAGCTCTCCACCTTTACTCAACAATTGGGCATGGTTATCGGCTCTGCAATGACTTGCAGTATATGATAGCAATTCCACCCACACTTCACTCATTAGTTTCCATTTGCCTGCTTCCAACTTATTCAACTCTTTGGCCAGCCTACATGCATCAAACAATACTGATTTACTTCTATCCCCTTTGACATCAACAGGCTTCACCTCTGTATTTATCTCAAGGATTCTCTTACAGGCCACTACTTGCAATGGTTCCATTTCCTCTCCTGGATCTAATTCCCTTCTGCTAAAGAATCTTTTGGCTTCTTCACACGTATCCCGGAATCTTATTTGTCCAATTCCTGCTACTGAAGACGTCAAAGATGGCTGCATAACTATGAGATACAACATATAATCGGACAGGGTCTTACTGAATTTACGGCGAATATTATCATCTTCACCAACATTAGTGTTATAGCACAACTCAGTAGCAACGTGCCACAGTAGAATGCTCTGGTCATAATCAACATCAACAACATAAGATAGTAAGGTACTGTGTTTCTCCCCACTCGAATCGCTATCCTGGAGAATCCAATCACCTTTGGCCGAACATATTCTCCTGGCAGTTTCAGGATCATCTGCGAGCATGGATTTACTTTTCAACTCGGTAAAAATGAAATCCCATAGCTCTTCAGTCAGGGCCTCGCTCTTCCTATATTTCATCTTATCTCGTAGATACTTGAGGCCCATGAATTTGATGACTTTAATGTAGCCAATGCCACAGTAGTCAAACATTGTAGGGGTAATTTTTAGACGTTCCTTGAGGGAATAATCTATCAAGTTGAATGTAGAGACAGATTCAGACCACCTTCGAAATAGAATTCGTCGTGTCCATTCCAAACAATTTGCTGTTGTTGTTGGTGGTGTTGGTGTTGGTGTTGGTGTTGGTGTTGGTGTAGGCCACCTTGATCTCTTTAAATTGAGGTACTTTTTGAGAATCCAAGCTATATAAGAATCTTGCTGAGACTTGTTCATAGCAGCGACAGTCCAATCAGAGAATATAAGCATGAAGAGAGCTATTGAATCCAAGCTTATGGCACCATACAGCAAGGTGTAAGTAATTCCAACATCAAATCCATGGAAACCATGTTTGTCCAATTTATAGAAGAAAACAAGGGCAATGGAAACCGCAGTGAAGGATGTAGCCCGCAAAAGGCATCCTCGCTTAGAATGCACCACAACCACCTTGGTGAAGAGAGCTTCATATATAAAGTTGAGCTCAACCGCAAGCAAATTGTAAGCTTCTCTTGAGGTTCTGCCACGGAAAAACTCACGGCTCTCGTAGCGTTCATGAAAGCTAAAAATGAGATCTACTATAAGACCCTTGAAGATTTCAAAGAAGTGATAAGCATGTCGAACCACAGCAACATCATTCTTCAGCTCACCTTCATCGATCTCATAAGTTACTGCCCTGGATTCTCTGGTGCGTTCTGCTGTGAGTTCTATATGAGTTGGAAGTTTGGAAAATTGTTTTGAGGAGTATTCCTCCATGAGCTTTGCATAATTGGGTCCAGGGTCAGGAGCTTTAAGCATGGATTCCTTGAAATTATCCAAGCTTGCAAGATACAAAGCACGTGTGCGCTCCCCGTACTTGACGGTTCCTGCCAGAAACAGGAGGACGGTTGGGATCCACAAGATGTTGTTGGGAAATGATTGAATGAAGACATAAACCGTGGCTATAACCTGGGATACCAGCCCAAACAAGTGCCTTAGCCACAGTGTGTTATCTTCAAGAGCAAATGCAGTAATGGTGTCTGGACCACCAAGGTGTAACAAGAGAAAGGGAGCCCAAAATGCCAGAAGATCAGCATTAATAATTATATCAGTACTAGAACCATTCGTCCGTGGAGTGTCACCTTGGCTGTTTGAGATTAATCCAATTCCAAAGTTAGCAGCCGAGTCAGCGAGCAAGTAAGATAACCAGATGAGCAAGATGATCCCTATGCTGGAAGATCGCTTTCTCATGGGTGCACCAAGAATTAGAGTTGTCTGCAATGAGAGGCTTAAGAGGAGACAGCCCCGGAGATTCCACTTTTGCCATAACTTCTTCACGCTTGTAGGAATGGGGGAAACCATACTCCCTTAATTCCCTTTTCTCTCAAACCACCCAAGATCTACAAATTAAGTAAAACCACAACGAATATATATATATATATATGAAATTGCATGTTTACTTAATGTGATATTAATTAAACATTGACCCATTACACACACTAATATTGCTTCCATGATATATGCTGGCCTCAGTTAATAAATTGGTAAAAGCATATCCTTAATACTCGAACTTAGAAATTTAGTTTCCCATAACCAGTGGTTCGTTATAGTTTTCATGGAGAGTCACCAAAACTGCAAAAGGTACTGTACGTCAACTTTGTAGTTTTGGGCCAGCCAGGACTGAATATAATCATCAGCTAGCCTAGCTAGTTGGTACATTAATCCTTGGCGTTCTTAAGAAACTAGATTGATCTCACTTTCACTAGGATGGCAGAGGCTTATGGGATGAAAGAGGCTACCTCTAATTGCCTAACTCAACTTCGTTTTATTATTCTGGGCATGCAACGAGGCTTTTCAAGAACAATTTAGTTGATATAGCTACAATTGTATAATGTGTTCAATTGTTCATTAACTACAGGCAACAATTTTGGCCATTTGGCAACAAAGAAGTTAACAATTGATGAACCAAAGCAAAGAATATATAAAGCACAAAATGAAGATATAGTAAGAGAAAAACCTGATGAAGCTGAAACACGAACCACTGAGTCTGCTTCTCACTTCTCAGCCATTCTAGCTAGGAGTCAACTGTGAAGTCTTGTTATGCTTGAAACTACCTTAATGGAAGCTGAATTTATACCATGGAGAGAACACACACCTACAATTTGGGGAGCATGGTGGCCCAGTCCAGCTGCCAGGGTATAGTAATTAATTATGAAAAGTGAAAGAAAAATAAAATTCCGAATAATTTTTCTTGTGGAACACTTGGAGGTCACTGTCAGCTAAAGCCAACTAACTAAATCAAGCACCTTTAGTTTTTAGACTGGCTTATCTAAAAATATCTGATTATAAGCTATAAAATGAAGAAGTTAAACAAAATAGAAAATGCACTCATGGTTAATTTAACTTCCTCATTTTGTCTATGACTTTATTAACGTGTGAATTAGTTAAACAGATGGTAGAAAATTTTGTAGGTACAGAACATAACCATGAATAAGTGCATTTGCTATTTAATTTAACTTCATTTTATACCTTTTTATTATAGTATAATCTTTTTTTGTGTGCTAATTATACTATAATCTTTCATGACCAAAACCAACTACAAACCCCATTCTCTTAAAAAGAAGAAATAGAAGAAATTAAAAAGGAGAGCTAAGCTAGAATGTAGTTTGCACATTCACTTGGACACAAGAATGGCATAACAAGAAGCCAACTAAAGAGAAAGGGTTATATTCGGTAATGATACTTTCACAGATTTTCTTTTCTTTTCTTTTCAAACTTTATTCACAACTTGTAGTGGAGAATTGGTATCACTAATTCTTGAGAAAACTACAATGATCTTGGCCTCTTGGGTTTGTTTACCAGATTTCAAGAAGTTCTTTGTTTTCTTGGTTTAAAAATTTTAAATGTACGTGTAGGTGATGGCCTTAGGTTCTGCACCTTAAGATGGGAAAGAACCATTATCCATTACATTGTTCACTATTGTGAAGATGAGTGATTAATTTCTCAAGGCAACTGAGCCAGAAGAAACAAAGAAGTCATTCATCTGGACTGATATGTAGTATAAATCAATTGTTACTTGTTTGAACATTGATCTATATCTGTTAGGGGAATATGAATGAAGCCCATTTGTATGCCTTGAAATGAAAGACAATTCCGAATCCGCTTTAGAAGTGCCATGAGTAAAAAGAAAAAGTTTTCATTATGTTCAGCACATGCAAGTAAAAGTTTATACTCTGTTTCTCAATGAAGGGACTGTAAGGATTGTTTTAATTCATTTGTTGCCATCCCTTTATGACCGACAGACAAATCATGATATTGAAGAGTACATCAATTATCAGTCTTATGGTTACCAAGTAAGTACCCTTTAAGAAATTGGAGTTCTGAGAGAAAGCAATCCCCTTAGACATGTGATCCAGCAAGTAACATTCGGACATATCCAAGTGCTTAAGCTTCTTAAGCAACCCTATTCTCTCTGGAAGTACCTCTAAATTGTGACATGCTCCAAGATCCTCAAAATCGGTAATGGGGTTCCCTTAATCATCAAAATCAAAGAACCCCACCTCTTTGTCAATCAAAATCATTGCGGAACCAATGAAAGGGTGCATTTTAAAACACTGCAAGAACAATCTTCGATTCTTTTACAAGCCCTTATCCAACCCGCTAATGTACCAAAAGCCTCTTCTTTAAAACCCCATTTACAGGAAATGCTGCGAAACACAACAGACCAAGCTTGGCAGCAAAGACTGTTGTATAAAAAACCAAAAATTCTTTAAAAACCAGGCTCTGGTAAAACAGCTTACTCAAGTGTAAGTCATCGTGGTTGTTGAAGAGGCGGTCAAGGAGAGTGTGAATGATGACTTCACCGAAGCTCTCAAGGCAAAGTTTTCGTCGGAATTTGCGTAGGAATTGAGAGTAGACAAAGACATGGCTCCTCAAGAAAGAAAAAAAATCAAAATCTTAAATGGGATTGAATTATACAAACATTTCTGTTAGTGGGAATAAGATTTCAGTATCAGTCTAGCCGGGGAAGATGTCAATAGGCTCTGCCTCCTCTTGGGAGTAGACATTTATCATTGAAATAGGGGCAGGTACGGCCTTTCATCAACAAAGCTTTCATAGCTCAGTTGGTTAGAGCACCCGTTTAGTAAGCGGGAGGTCTTGAGTTCGACTCTCAATGAAAGCAAATTCTTCAATTTTTTTTTTCCATTCTGTTCTTGGGCCTAATATTTTTATTGTAAGCTGCATAAACTCCTCAAACTATAACTTATACATTACCAAAGCATCTCAAGCATTTGATGATGATATGTAATTTTATTCATTAGCACATATAGACTACAATTCACTCCAGCATATATATGCCACTTGAAAATGGCAAAGAGAGTGTGCAAGATCACTTTAAAGTTTAAACCCATCTATATATATACATATATATATATTTCAGCTTGTATTGATATACCAGTTGACCCAATAATCACTGGAGGCATCATTGTAGGACTCACATGAGAACATGGGATCTGTAAATATTGCTTGAGAATGATCCTCCTCCTCCATGTGTGAGTAGTGTGACTGTGCCCACAAACTTTGCAGTTCACTAAATGTTTGATCAGATGCACAATGAATACTACTTTGCTGCTCTGCAATCTGGTTTCCATGATCATGAACAGTACGGCCTGAGCTTGATGAAGAGAAGTTGTCTCTAGACAGTTGTGGTGATGGAGGACTCATCTCTCTGGAGGAAGCAGCTTCCAACTTTGATGCCTTAATATTTAGAGCTTGATCATCAACAAGAAAGAGTTCAGTTTCAGATAAGTCCTTATTGATGTTGGCTTTTTCACTGGACACTTTGGCTTCTTGTACTGGCTTGAAGCTTTTTTTTAGGTGGGTGTGCCAGTAATTCTTAATTTCATTGTCTGTTCTTCCAGGAAGTGCTGCTGCAATAGCGGACCATCTACAAAAACAAAAGAAAAAGTAAAAAACTCATGAATTCTTGTGCAGAAAATTCTGGCATATAACATTGATTTCTAGACTCTTGTTGAACTCAAACTTGCATGCTTGTCAAACATTATATCACCAAATGCATTAAACTGTTTATGGTCCACCATATATGACCAATTTCAACCAAGAAAACTAGGACTAGAATTCAGTTTTGTCATACAAAACTTGTGAATTTGAGCTGCATGTAGTTACCGATTTCCCATTCTTTGATGCAGCTTGAGTATGGCCTTCTCTTCATCCGGGGTGAAGTTTCCGCGCTTGATATCCGGCCTTAAGTAATTCACCCAACGAAGTCTACAACTTTTCCCAGACCTTGCTAGACCTGAAGTAATTAACAGAATTAAGATTGACAGTACTAATCAAAATGAAAATGCCAGAACAAATGAAAATAAAAGAAACCTCTGAATATAATGCTTGAGTTGGGTTCCTACCAGCAGGTTTTGGCATCTGACTCCAATTCCAAATACCGTATCTTTGAATGTAAGCTATCAACTTGTGATCCTCTTCAGGACTCCATGGACCTTTCTTCAGAGGTACTACTGACTGCTGAGACAAACTACTCCTCACCATCTTCTACCGGATTGGAATCTAGCTATCTCACAAGATATTCAACTTCTCAGCCTCTTCCGCGCCTACTCATTACTATTATGTCATCATTGCCCAAATTAATTATCATATATGTTCCTATATAATATAAAACGTGTTCCAAAGTCTAAACTCCCTAATAATTAGGAGGTTTTTCAAAGACAGACCAAGCAAGGCATATGCATATAAATTCAAGCAAGGGCCCCTCGGATATCACTTAATTAATGTTTGTTTAAATGCCATTCAGTGCTCTGATATGATATGGTGACAATAAAAAGAAGGGGGAACTCCACCCTTTCCCAACCCAAAAATTTTAAAAAATCCCATGTTAATTGGAAAGCTGCAAACAAACCAATACAAAGTCAATCCTGTACTCCACTTCCTTCATACAGTTTAATCAAAGTAGCTATCACACAATAAGTCGTACATGTAGGAGGACAAGGATATAATCAATTAATTAAGACCATTAGAGGAGCATTACCATTAACTTGAAATCGAAGGATGGGTTAAGCGATTAATTAATTAGCTAGTACTACTAAGAAGGCATTACGTACCATTAACCTGCAATATATGCTTTCAAGCTGGCCGGACCTTATACATTATTATTTTTTTTGTTATAGCAGAATCGAATTTAGGATCTACCTTTCGTCTCACCCTATTTTTTGCCACTTGAGCTGACTTAAGACTCATGAATGACCTCAACCATGCACTCAATATATTGCAATATTTGTTAAGAGCATCTTCTCTTTTGTGAGGTCAAAATTGTTCAGCTCAACTTACTTAAATAGCCCTAGTCAACAACGTACAGCATGCATTTTCCATGTTGTTATGGGCCTTATGGCATTCACATTTATAATATGGAACAAATTAAAAGGGATTAGTCTTTTTTTTTTTTTAAAAAAAAAAGAACTATTATGATTGCCTTGTATCTATACTATATATATATATACAAGCAAATTCAATATTTCCTTTTTAGCAATCTTTAGTTTTGAAGTTTTAACGAAAGAAAATCAGACTAATAGGAGTTTTTTTTTTTTTTAAGTTGTTTTCAGCTATAAATAAAATATATC
>QANW01009334.1:888-63388 GCA_003254865.1 Dryas drummondii | reverse complement strand
ATGAATTAAAATTATTTTCTTATAAATTAAAAAAACTTTATTATGAATTAAAAAAAAATTCTTATAAGTTTTAAGACTCCTCCGATTTTTATCTAAAAATTGTTTTTCTAAAAAACTCAAACCCATTATCTCTAAAATTAATTAGATTAAACAATATGTTCACGTCGTAAATTAAACCTCTTGCTTCCATGTTTTTTTAACGAATCGTTCATTGTAATCTTAAAGCTATCCAATGGCCTATGGCTTGGCCCTTCATGATTGTGCTTGGCCCAATCACAAGCCCAACCCATTCAACCCCAGGCTACAGAACGATATAAGCAATTAAGCAGTAAGCATAAGATGAGCAATAGATAATATAATACACATTTCATCGATCAACAACAATTATGACATTTTCTACAACTAAACAACAAATCAAATATAGAGAATGGGGGGGTCAATCTAAAAAACCCCGCACATGTACAAATACATAGCTGCACGTACACAAATGAACATCTTCCTCATCACATAAGATCGCCTTCCATATCTGAAAACAAAGCAATCCCAAGGTTGAGAAGCAAACTCAAGCTCTGCTTCCCAATTTCATTGATTAATTAATTCCTTGATGCATTACATCACTTTCTTGGGGAAGAAATCAAATGGAAAGTCAACTTCCAATTATAGCTAGCTGTAGCCTGTAGCCACTTTCTGGAATGGTAAATGCCCAGATTATTTAACTCATGAATATTCACTGGCATCTGTGCCTTTTTGCATGCTCAAGGGGACAGGAGATTTGGTTGACACAAGTGGAGGTTGTTGTAGCTCAAAGAATGGTTTTCCACCTTCTCCAACGCTACCTATGTATATTGTATCGCCCCGACCACGCCAGGTGCCATCTTGGACATTGTTCATCTCCAGTGTTCTGGATTCCTGCTCACAGTGTAAGGATAATATCTATAAGTTTCTAGGAATAAGAAGCTTAGCCAAAATTAAGCCCTGTGTCTACTTTTAACTTATTGGAAACTATCTTGTAGGCATAGGATGTAGATAATGACCTGATATAATGCGCAGCATGGGCAGATAAGATGGTAGACGCAATCATCCATGGAACTATCATTACCCTGAAAATAGTAGCGTTTCCCACAACAATGTTAGTGTAATTCAAGAATAAACATGGACTAAAACATAGCAAAAGCTCGATTGCAAAGTACAAAAATGACAATTATATGTACAACAAAGCTACATAACTAGAGGGTTCATGTGGAACTATCGTCTTTCAAGAATCCATGGATTCATGAAACACTTCATTACACTTGCCAATTAGAGCATGGTCAATCACATAGTATCCTCTCCACGAGAAGAGACTATGCAGTCCATCTACCTATCCACCCAAATTTTCTGTATTTCTCTATAGCTAATGTAGCTTTTTCACCCCTGCATAACCATTCAAGTTATAAGATTTAAACCCTGATATTGGAGGTAAATGGAGAGAGCAACCTTAATGCAGAAGAGAACACGATTATAAAGATGAATGGTCAATATGCGGAAAATGCTAATCTTAAACAAAGAAAAGAAAAATACTGATTCAGGTAACACCAAATTCACATTATCAGGTGACAAAGAAAGAAACTTACCCTGATGTTAAATTTCTTTCTCATCTGGGTACGGAAGTACCCCAAATATGTTCCTGCTGAGATGGTGAAAGCAACTGCCAAGTAAAGAAAGCAGCGCTTCGTGGTGATAATGAAGGCAATGCAGTTGAGAATGACAAGAACGACAAGAATTAAATAAAGAATTCCCTGCAAAATAATATATCAAAATTCAGAACCTATCAAAAACATTTGTGGGGAACCAATCTTAGTAATAAAACAATGTGAAAGTAGACAGGTCATTCAACAGGGTACAATACTACATACTATATGACCTCTCTCACTCTCCACAAATCTCAATCATTTTCAATTTTTCAATTTCTCACTTCCACAAATGACATTTTGACATTTACACACTTGACCAAAAAGAGAAAGGAAAAAAGAGAAGACTACCTGTAAGGAACAGGGACCAAAACCAGCTCGTTTCATGTTCTTCCCAAATCTATAGCATGGACAACTGCAACATCAAACACACACTGTTACAAAACCAACTGAGTAAACAAAAAATTATCATTCCCAAAATAAACATGGCCAGCAGATGCCGTATGCTATAGTCTAACAATTGAGTTAAGTGGGCCGACGAGAGTTCCTATTCAAACCACTCCATTTCTATGCAATCCCAGAAAATGAAACTAGAAAAAGCATGCAGCCAAAGAAAAAGCATTGACCCATTCAATTTCTTTTGACTATTTTTCTAAAATTCAACGACAGACAGAAAATATGAATATTCCAAAACAAAATACGAAATAAATAAAAATTATTCAAAAAAAAGGTTAAAAAAAATACTTTAGCTTCCTAAAGAAGCGAAAACCCAAATCTGTTCTTTTTCCAGGAAACATTTTCCAAGAACCCAAACAACACCGCAATAAAACATAAAATTTATAGAAGGCAAAGAGGGAGCGAGAGAGAGAGAGAGAGAGAGAGAGAGAGGAACGGACCAAAGGGATTCAAGAGCAATACGACGGTCGTCGAAGCAATCGAGGATTTCACCTTCCCACATCCTGAAGACCCCACCGCCCAAGTCCGCACCGTCTTCGTCTTCATCTCCTCCGCCTCCTCCGCCGCCTAGAAAGCTCTGGAGCTTGGCGGACTTGCCCTGGGTCTGCAAGGCCACGGTGGAGCAGAGCAGGTCGAAATCCACCACCGCCACCCCATCCAAAAGCCTCTCGCTCTCTTCCTCCTCCATCTTCACCACCACCGTCTGATGCTTCTCCAAATCCCCCATTTCTGAAACCCCAAAACCCACCTCCAAGCTCTAGGGTTTCGTTGCATCAATCTCTATCTCTCTCTCCTCCTTCCCCCCCTCCTTATATGCGTTTTTTAAGCTTTTTAATGAATGTGATTCTCAAAATAATAATGAATTTTTTTGGTTCCTCAAATAATAAAACATTTAAACTTTTTTCTGGGTGGGTGTTAATGTGTTATTTCTGATTTGGAACGGTTGGGAGACGGGTGGGGTTGGCGGGTAATAATAATTTTTTTTTGTTTGTTTTTTTAAGTGGGGCCCACGCTTTTTAGGTCGATGAACGGTCCTGATCTTGTCATGTAGGCACAGAGATAGTAGGAGAAGATTTAGGTATCACCACTCACTCTAATTAACGGTCTCTCTCTCTCTTCTTTATTCTTTATTTTTTGGCCACTTCTTTATTCTTTATTCTTTAATCTGTTTTTGTTTGTTTTTTTTCCTAGTTAGTTTATTTTTGTTTTCTATTAGGAGTTATTTTGCTTATGTTTTGTTGTTGTGTACTTGTGTTAATCACCGACCCTAAACCTTTTAATATCGGTTAACATATAATACCAATGTTTTAACTAATATCTTTGTACGAGTTGTAAATCTAAACATCTTAACTTTGAATTATATCTGAAATATTCAAATGTAACTAATTTATCCAAAAACTTTCCACAAAAAAAAAAAAAAAAAAAAACCACTATCTTCTACTATTTCCATTATGGACTTATGGTTGTGTGACTATAAATATAGCATATGGATTATAGGATACATTTATTTGACTATTCACTTAAATATTGGAACTCATACTCTGATCTGGTCCATTTCATCCAGGCCAAACAAGTTGGTTACTTCAATTCAGCATATCATAATCATCTAATCGGATTTAATTGTATTATTGTAACAAAATGTATTTTTCATGCTAACAATTAATAAGAATCTCATTCATGCCGAATAAATATTCTTAAATCATATCAGAGATTCTAATTATTTTGAATGTGCTTCAAAAACAAAATATATTTTTGAATGAACGGAATAATAACGTGTGGTGATCTTAAAAAAAATATTTGATTGACAAAAACAGAATCATGCATTGAAAACAGACAGCGGCCAAATAAAAACTGGTTGCCGTTTAATCGAGCTGGTGGTATTATACTATTTATTAGAAACAGGGGGATAATGAATATATGATTGAACATATTGCGTTAAGCTTGGCTGGACAATTGTGACTCATTAGTCATTAGTTGGGGTGGTGATAATATTTTAAGCATAATGGCTAGTATGAAATACTGTTTTATAACAACTCTTAAATTAATTCAATGATACATATTTAACTTAACACATATTCATTTTATTACTCAAAAACTATTTTAAATTATTATTTTTTATTTAAAAAAAAAAAACTCATCCAAAACCATTTTATTTTTCTTTTTTCCTTCATTAGCCGACAAGTTCTTTCATTTTATGACATAAAATATAGGCATCTAAAATTTAAAATTTTAAAGTTAAAACTCAACAAACAAAATAAATCTAATATAAAATCGACAAATTAAATATCATTTGATTAATTTAAGTGCTCTTATAAAATTATTCCTCATTTTTTTATATAAGCCGAATTATTATTTTAAGATTAAGACTCGATCATATTTATTTAATAAAATAAATTAATTAATATAATTTGGATGATGGATAAGGAATGAGTAATGAATAATGATGGTGGGCAAAGAATAGAACAGGAAGGTAAGGTACTAAGGTATATCAGTATATGATATGCCCTCAGGTGCCACGTACAGTCATTGCCACTAGACAGCACCCAGCAGACCCTGAGCTGTATTCTACGTTATTTCATGCTTAATCCTTAAATTAATTCTGACCGAAAAAATATCCTTAAATTAATTAATATACTAATTAAGAATCTATTTTTTTATTGAGATTAATTAAAAATATATTGTATTATAATTGTAGCATATATGGTATAATATATCTCTTGGGTGGGGACCCAAAGTGCTGGCTCATGGCTGTGGATTTTGTTTGGACAAGCATAAGCAGCTCTGGATTCCAATAAAGGGTTTTATCTCCATCTCTCGAGTCTCAACTCTCAACCACCCCACGTGCAAAAAGTTCTGAAGAAATAATAAGAAACGGGACTCCATTGAGAAAGCTTGCCCAAAAAAATGTCAACATCCGATTACAAGGTTGGTTTCTGGGCTTGGGCTGTGTTTTGTTTTGCTTTCAGAGTTGGGGCCCATTGTTTATTAGGTCGGTCATTCTTATCGTGATCAGTCTGTCATTTTCAGATAAAAATTTGAAATTTTCAGATAAAAAATTAGAATCTTTATGTTACTTTTTGTTATTAGTAAAAATAAATAAAAAAAATTAGTAATTACACGTACAAAAAATGTGGGTGCTTTTGTTAATATTTATGTTATTATGATACACATATATTTATAAAATACATATGTTTATATTAATAGTATTAGTTATTTTTTTTAATATATATGTATGTGCATGTTTGAAACAAATAACAAATTAATGAAACATATAATAAAAAACTAAATAAATGATATAATATTAATATAAATACATAATAAATTTGCATAATTTCGAAAATATCGAATGGGAATGCCTTTGGAAAATTTTGGATCAGAATTCGAATTGGATTGGAATTTACAGATACATTTCAATTCTAATTCAATTTTTTTTTTTCAAAATTTTTCAGAATTTGGCATTTTCGAATTTCAGATTTGATTTAAACGTTCCAAAATTAGAAATTTTCATATTTGAATCGGTCGAATTCCGATTTTCCAATCCAAATCACACCCCTATCCCCACTCATTTAATTTGTTTACTTTGTCCATGAGCATAAGGATAGCTACTAAAGATTAGCTCAAATTGAACCGATAATAAAAAGTATTATCAATGTTGAACAAAGTATTATAAAATTATCCATGTTTTGTACATTTTGGATTGAAATAAAAAGATATCAATTATAGTTTCAAAGTGCAGAATATGTTAAGTCATGCATAATCACAATCAACTTACATGTAAAGATGCTCTAGTGTTGCTATCTGTAAAACACAACAAATGACATCAAATAAAGGATGATGAATGCCAACAAAAACATATAAAAGACGGGTTTTGGGGCAACTTTTTTTCTATTCGTAAGTATGATGAATAGTGGTGAAGCTAGAAATTTTGCTCATTGGAAGCGAGCCTTTAATTCCTAGTAGGTTAGTATATGTAATTTCTTTTAATTTTTTCCAATATCTTAAATATATATCTAAATAATGGCTCATTTTATATCAATTCAAGTTCTTTTGATTAATAATGTCTCATTCATAACTATTACATTTATTATGACCAATTTATCAGGTAAAAGTTATTAACGATCACATTTAATGTGTTGAAAAATATTGCACAATTTAGTAGACTTATAAGCACACGGATATCATCATCTCATTATAAGTTAGTTGTTGATCTTTATAAACTACTTAGTTGTTGATCTTAGTAAACTACAAGTGTTTTGTGTTTAAATAAGGGTAACGATTTTCGCACTCCTGTTTTGTACACTTATAATTTTATATTTTATTTTTCTTCATTTATTTGCTCAATTATCAAGGCATAAAAATGAAAAAATGAATATAAAGGTACAAAATTAAGAGTGTTAAAATCATCACCCTTAAATAATTTATTGTTTTGTGGAGTTAAATGTAGCAATGGTCCCAAACGTTTCCCCGTGTCACACTTTGGTCCTCCGTTTGTTTTTCAAATTTTATAGTCCTCATCTTTTCCCCGTGTTGTACTTTGGTCCTTTCTATCAAGTTTGTTTAATTTTATTTTAAGTTCGCACATGTGGCATGCACGTGAGCGTATGAGAGACAAAATGATCAAATCAATTTAAGAGAAGCTGAGAAGGTGCTTTTGATTGCCAGCCATGGAGATAAATGGGTGGGGGATTAAATGTCTAGGTGGGTGAGACATTGGGAAGCCTTTTGGTACATGATTTGACAATTTTGTCCCTTGAAACATCCTCATGTGCATGTCAAATGGTTCTAGAAAATTAACGGACTATTGCAAACTGGAAAGGACTAAAGTGCAACGAAAGGAAAAATACAAAGACTAAAAAATATAAAAAAAAACAAATTGAATGACCAAAGTGGAATACGGAGAAAAATTGGGAACCATTGTTCCAATTAACCCATGTTTTGTTTACTAGTTTTATTAAACAAATTATATTTTCAGATTTTCAAAAATTTCACCAAACTTGTAAAAACAACTTATAAAAAGGAAGGCAACCTACAATATTAACACCTATTATATACCTAAAGATAAGTAGAAAATATGAGGGTACTCTCCTCCTTCAAGCGGGAGTTTTTTCAAAACCTAACTTCTGCACAAAGTATTGGACTTTGACGGCTAGGGTTGGTTCTTTTTGCATCTGGCCGGCATCGCTGTGCGCAGATTTGAGACGATCATCTTCTCAGAGGTGCCTCTTCGACTGGGACTGGGCCGACCGATGGAGGAGATAGAAACGAGTTTCTCCAGAACTCTGACTCTGACTGAAGTCGAGATTGATTCCATTCAAATCGAACGACCGCGCTCAACGACAAACAGCGAGGTCATGCAGCGTAGTCTGGTGGGACAAGTGTTGACGGGTAAAACTTTCCACCGGACAGCTTTTAAACAAACAATGGTGAAGATTTGGGATGCGATGGGGGCTATGACTGTGAAAGATTTGGGACCCAATCTTTTCTTGTTCACTTTTGCCTTTGAGGAGGATAAGAAGCAAGTGATTCTGCAAGCGCCCTGGACTTTTGATAAAGCACTTGTGCTACTGGAAGAACCGAATGGCAGAATAGCTCCGTCCCAGATGCAACTTAAGTTTGCAGATTTCTGGGTGCAATTCCACAATCTCCCTTTTGACTATATGACAGAGGAAATTGGAAAGATAATTGGAGATGGTATTGGACAGTGTCTTGAGGTTGCTGGAGGATTCGAAGCACACCTGGTTGGCAGATTTCTTCGTGCTCGGGTGCGAATTGATGTAACCCGACTGATACCCCGGGTCAAAAAACTTCTCCTTGATGAAGGAGCGATGGCTACGGTCGAGTTTCGCTATGAACGCCTTCGCTACCACTGCCATGCGTTCGGGAGGATTGGGCACAGCTCCAAAGTCTGCAAGTTCATCTCGGAGGATCAACGGAAGAAACCTTCATATCAATGGGGGGAGTGGTTAGTGGCACGAAACGAGCCTGGCAAGTTTACTCCGGTGGAGGTTGGGAAGGGGGAGTCACAGAGGAGGCAAGAGAGGAAATAGAGGCCTTAGTAGAGGAGGTGACGGATAGAGAGGGCCAAAAACTACAGGAGAGAAAGAAGGTACACCAGCTGAATGTTGGTTCCAGTGACGGGGGCATGGTTAGCCCCTTAGAAGAGACACGTCTGATCCTGGTAAAAGCAGTGTTTGAGAACATTCAGGCTGACCTCGGTGAGAGGCAAAACGCCTCAGCCCCTACATCATCATTCGATAACGACACACTGGCCTCGATAATCCAAGCTGCGAGGGCGGAAGAGAAGCAAAAACGTCGTGAACGGGCTGTAGAATGGGAGAAAAAAGAAACAGGAAAACGGAATGGGGGGGAAGAGACGACCCCAGTGGAAGGAAAAGGAGTATCACAAGGAAGTAAAATATCCAAACTTGGCAGCGTGCTCAAGCAAGTTTTACAATCTTCGGGTGGGGCATCGGAGGTGAGGGGGGACGGTGTTATTACTAGGACCCCGGTGCCAAAACCAAAAGTTTCACCAGTGAGACTCTCCCCCCGGCTAGCATCACGGGAGGGGGGTACGACTAGTGGGGGTACTGTGAGTGGGGACAAACGGAAAGCACAGGCGGAAGACAAAGCTAAATTGGATGCTCAGAAAAAAGCAAGATTTATGGAAGATACACAAAGCCCAGCCTCAGGGGCTAAAGTGGTGGGTCCGGATACCCCGGCCCACCACGAACAATGATACTGTTAAGTTGGAATGTTCGGGGTCTCCGGAATCCCCGGACATTCGCCTCTCTCAAGCATCTTTTGAGAGAAAAAAAACCGGACGTCATTTTTCTAATGGAGACGAAAATGACGAATACTCATATGGAAAATTTACACTCTAAGCTGGGAATGAAAGGATCAATTTTTGTGGGACGTACTGGATTAAGCGGAGGTTTGATTTTGCTATGGCGTTTTGGCTTAGACTTGAAACTTCTCTCCTATTCGCAGGGACATATTGACATGCAGATATTTCAGGACAGCTGCCCTCACTTCCGCCTTACTGGTTTCTATGGTAACCCTGTGGCAAACCAAAGAAGACATTCATGGGAGTTGTTACGGCGGCTTGGTGGGATCCAAGCTAGTCCCTGGTTGGTTCTTGGAGACTTCAATGAAATCCTCAGACCGGAAGAGAAATGGGGGGGCAGGGAGAAGTTGGCGAGCCAAATGAGGGATTTTAGGGAGACTCTCTTGGATTGTAATCTTTCAGATGTCCTTTTTGCAGGTGATCCTTTCACCTGGGAATGCCGACGAGCTGGGGTCTGCTACGTTAAAGAACGATTGGACCGGGTGGTGGTGAATCGTGGTATCTTTGATTTATTTGGGGAGGTGACGACCCAGCACATTCAACTCCCTGGTTCGGATCACATTTTTATTCTGGCCCGGTTAACACCTCGCACCTCTAACTTTCAGCCGGTACAGCGTCGGCGCAGGTTTCACTTTGAACAAAGATGGTGCCGTGAGATGGGGTGTGAAGATATAATCTGAAATGTCTGGGAGGATCCAACAACGGAGGGGGCTGGCCTAATGCAAGGTATAAATAATTGTGCTAGTAGATTGAAAACTTGGAGCACAAAGCTTTTCCGCAGCCGCCAAAAACAAATCTCAAAGATTCAACTAGAGATCGAGAAGGCCAAGGCGTCTGCCAACCCCACCACACGCTACGGCAAATTAAGGGAACTGGAAGTTTCATTGGAAAAACTAATCGAGGAAGATGAAATTTATTGGCGGCAGCGCTCTAGAATTTCCTGGTTGCGGGAGGGTGATAGGAACACCCGTTTTTTTCATGCTCATGCCAGGGAACGAGGCCGACGAAACCATATATCTGGCCTTTTTGATGATCATAATGAGTGGATTACTGATGATACTGCAGTGGGTAGTATGTTTTGTGACTATTTTAACTCTCTTTTCACTTCGACTGGTGGTATTGGAATGCAAAGAATACTGGACATGGTGATGCCGAAGATTACAGAGGAGATGAATACCCAGCTACTGCTCCCTTTCACACGGGAGGAGGTTGAGCGAGCACTTTTTCAAATGTTTCCAACAAAATCCCCTGGGCCGGACGGTATGCCTGCACTATTTTATCAAAAATATTGGCATATAGTGTGAGATCGGGTGGTGGATTTTAGTCTTTCGGTGTTAAACGGTACTTGTAGTGTGGGCTGTGTAAACGACACTCTTATTGCGCTCATTCCTAAAGTTTCTAGGCCAGAACGGACCACTGACTTTCGGCCCATCAGCCTGTGCAATGTTCTTTATAAGCTTGTTGCTAAATCTTTTGCAAACAGGTTGAAAGGGGTGCTTCCACATGTGATCTCTGAGAATCAAAGCGCCTTTGTTCCAGACCGTCTAATAATTGATAATGTGGTTGTTGCCTTTGAGACCACCCACACGATCAAGACACAGAATGTCACCGCAACACCCAAGATGGCGCTTAAACTCGATATGGCTAAGGCGTATGACCGGGTGGAATGGAGTTTTCTAGAAGCTATAATGCTGAAAATGGGTTTTCATGAGCAATGGGTTAGAAGAATCATGGACTGTATCACCACTGTACAGTTTTCGATACTTTGGAGGAGGATTCCATTGGGCAACATTATTCCAAAACGGGGCCTGCGTCAAGGCTGCCCTCTATCCCCTTATTTATTCTTGCTATGCGCAGAGGGGTTTAGCTCCTTGCTCCATGATGCAGAATGGAGGAAGCTCATCCAGGGAGTTAAGGTGGGCAACTCCGCCCCCTATCACGCATCTATTCTACGCTGATGATAGTCTTTTATTTGCGGAGGCGACAATTGCGGCTGCTTGGGAAATCAAACAGATATTGCAGGTATATGAAGAAACTTCTGGACAAGTGGTGAATTTCTCCAAGTCTGCTATTTGTTTTAGCAAGAATGTTGAGCATTTATACCGCACAATTATTTCCCAAGTATTGGGCGTCCCGGTCATCCAATGCCATGAAAAATATATGGGTTGCCTACAGTAGTGGGAAAAGGAAAAGAACACCTGTTTCACCCATTAAAAGATCGTGTGTGGCAACGGCTTAATGGGTGGCAAGAAAAATTACTCTCTAAGGCGGGGAAGGAGGTGCTTCTGAAGGCGGTGATACAGGCCATCCCCACTTACTCTATGAGCTTTTTTCGCCTATCCAAGAAGACATGCAGAGAGCTCACCTCCTTAGTTTCACGGTTCTGGTGGGGAAATAAAAACAAACAGGGGTTGCATTGGCTAAAATGGGGGAGAATGTGTGGTTCGAAGCTGGAGGGAGGGCTGGGTTTCAGGGAAGTGGAGAGCTTCAACAAAGCTCTGTTAGCAAAGCACGGCTGGAGGCTGTTAACAACACCGAATGCTTTGGTATGCCGGGTTCTCAAAGGAAAATACTTCCCTCTGGATCAGTTCACAAATGCTTCTCTGGGTTCCAGGCCTTCACTGTTTTGGAGGTCTCTGTTATGGGCTAGGGAATTACTTCTGGCTGGTATGAGATGGAGAGTGGGCACGGGTGAGAACATTTCAGTATATGAGGATGGATGGCTTCCCTCTCCGACCACTTTCCGAGTGCAATCTCCTCGCTTGCTTGCCACTGATCTCCGTGTAAGCGACCTCATCACCGATGGGAGTAAGTGGAACTATGACCTCATTTATGCGCATTTTGCTCTTCATGAGGCTGACATGATGGTCAGCATCCCTCTCAGTCGAATGCATGTGGCGGACACCCAAATATGGCATTATTCGAAGAATGGCTGCTACTCGGTTAAAAGTGGGTATTGGTTGGCAGTCAATGAGAAGCGGAGGGCCGGGGGTGCTGAGGGATCCTCTCATAACTCTCAGGAAAGTTTCTGGAGGGGGGTGTGGAAGCTCAAAATTCCAGGAAAGGTCAAGCTCTTCTTGTGGCGTTGGTGCTCTGGAACTCTCCCTTGCAATGTTAATTTGTTTCAGCGTAAGATTCGTGCCGATCCTTTTTGCCCCTGCTGCCACCATCGGGCTGAGACTCCCTTACATGCCATATGGGAATGAAAATGTACCAAAGCCATCTGGAGACAATCCTCTTTGAGTGCGGTTGTGGGTTGGCCAATGGGGGGGTCGGCTATTGAATTTTGTCAATATGCTCAGCGGGTTCTTTCCATGGATGAGTTGACCCTCTTCGCCTTCCTTTGCTGGGGTATTTGGAACTTGAGGAATAATTGGGTCTATAACAACGTTAGAGAGGTGCCTGAGGATGTCTATCGTCGTTTGGTTCACTTTGCACTGGATTTCAAGGAAGCTAATTCGAGTTTGGTGGAGCAGAGGTGTGTGAGATCTAAGCCAGGCCGGTGGGAAAAACCGCCAGAGGGGATAGTGAAAATTAACGTGGACGGGGGAGTTCTGAATGGCCACCGGCGCTGCGGACTGGGCGTCGTAATTCGCGACTGCTCGGGCAATATTCTGGTGGCAGCGACCAAGCAGGTGCCGGGATCCTTCTCGCCACAAGTCACTGAACTTCTAGCCGCGGTGATGGGGCTCACACTGGCACTGGATTTGGGTGTTCAACGTATCATACTCGAGATGGATGCTGCATTCGTAGTCAGCTGTATTAATATGGAAGGTCCCTGTATGCATGCAGATGGTGTTTTAGTGGAGGAAATTAAGCTACTTTTGGCCTCCTTTGCGGGAGCTACTTGCCAGTTTCGCAGTCACAAGACCAATTTGGTGGCTCATCAATTAGCCCAGTTTGCTAAGACCCACATGGGTGTTTGTTTTTGGACTGATGTAATGCCTTTATGGCTTAGTGAAGCAGTGAACACTGATCTTTGATTAATAAATTGCCACAGCTTCTTCTAAAAAAAAAAAGAGTAGAAAACGCCATTAAGGCCAATTGATCCTCTTTGATCTTAACTTGTTTAAATCTGATTGAAGTATAAATTTTTACTTTGGGTATTTCAAGTTGATGTGAAGTATATGTCACTTTCACAAATTCACGTACATTTTTTGGCTAAATGGCACTTTTGGTCTTTATATTTTTATGAGATTTCCACCTTGGTCATGTATTTTTATTTTTGACGATTTTGATTTTATATTTTTT
Organism: Dryas drummondii; assembly: GCA_003254865.1. NCBI lineage: Eukaryota > Viridiplantae > Streptophyta > Magnoliopsida > Rosales > Rosaceae > Dryas > Dryas drummondii. Next base: position 50,167 of record QANW01009334.1, on the reverse strand, counting down.
ATACGATAATAATTAAGTTCAAATAATTAACATCGTTTAAATTGTTGAGGGAAAATTTGACATGCAAGCATACGAGTGATATTTCAAATATTTTTAGTCTATTTAGATGTCTATTTAAAGAGAAATTATTCTGTATAACAGATACACTGACACATGGTAATGATGGTATAATCAATCTATATGTTATAATATGGGTCGATGTTATCAATACTATACCCTACTAATATAAACACATTATCCAATAATACTCTTACATGTTGAATTTGTTATACCACGTAACGGTATATCAGTTATACCCTATAATTTTTTCTATTTAAGGCCCTGCTTGTCATTTAACATATATACATATTTTTCTATACTGATTGCGTATAAGGGTGGTAATCTTATATAGGCATCCAAATGGTGTGAGATGCCTGAACGTGCAATGTCATTAAATTTTTCATTATCAATTTAAACGAAGCTAACAATTTAGACTTAATTGCTATCGTATTAAACGTACAAAATTAAAATAACAAGACTAAAGTGAAAATTTCGTAAAAGTACATAAACCAAAAATATCATTTGACCTACATTTTTTAACAGTCTAGTTAATATGTAAGACAAAATATTAAGAGACCGTTGCAAGAATAGAAGGTACAAATAGAAAAATCAAAATGATTAATATTGTGATTAAAATACATTTAGCCAAATTTGTATTATATTTATTAACTTCATTATCAATACATGCCAAAAAGAAATTCATTAGCAATAAAAAGCCTATACGGGTCGGAAGACCCCCGTTGCCCCCACCATGTCTTCGCTACTGAGGATGAACCCAGTGTAGAGTCACCAAACGATACAACTCAGAGGCACTCAAGTCTTCACTGCGGGTCTCACCAACCCCAATCCCGAACCACTCCCCAAATGCTTAAAGTCCCTTGCTTCAAGATGATCTCCATGGCCAGCAAAGCCTGTCCCTCCCTTTTCCAACTTCACCAAATTCCTTTCTTTGCATGCTTTGTTGCAAACAAGACAAACCTTATCTACAGTCATGAACTTATCAGCACACTTCTTACAAAAGACGTGCCCACATGAGCTAAGAGCCACAAGCGACAGTGTGTTGGTCAAAGTAACCTTGCAGCTTGGACAGATAATTGTCTTATCGAGAGCCGAAGATTTCTTCTTCTCGCTATTGTCTTCTGTGAAATAGACAGGGAAAAGGGACTTCATCTTTAGCTTCTCATTTCCTTCTGGACAGACCGTGCTTGTAGAAGGGGCATCTACTTTAACAGGAGCTTCTGGTGTAGCAGAAGGAAGCCAAAATGCTTTCATTGTCCGAAGCGCCTCCTCTTCGTAAGAAGTGACCTTCACACTGTTTGCCCCATGGAAACCATTCTTATCTCGGCTCTGGTTTCTATCATTGTACTGTGGTACTGCACCATGATTTTGCTGATCAAAAGCTTCCAGCTCTCTAGCTTTCTGCTGCATTAACTTTTCTTCTTCCTCTTCCTTCTCTTGCTTCTGCTGAGCAGCATGTGCAGCTAGCCTTCTGCAGGGTGGAAGAAACAACCTCTTGAACACAAATCACACAAATGATATAATATAAACGCGTGCGCACAAACACATACACACACACATTAAAGCTTAGAGATATTTTACTCTAGTAAACAACGAAATATACAACCAAAGGCATCAAGCTCGGCCAAGCTCACAGCTTCCATAGGAAACCTGCCTTGAAGAAACCAAAATACAATCATGACCCACCAGACTTCAAACACTAGCAACAATATTTGGCTTCCTTTAAGCATGCTTAAATGTACAACAATGAAATTAAGAAGACAGATAAATAGTAACTCTAATAACTTTCTTGACTTTTTAGGGAGACCATGCTGCCAAAGGGAAGACTCCCTGCACAGTAGCACACAAACCTCCCAAAAGGACCAATTAACCCGTAGGGAACACATGTAACCCGACATGCTGGCATCATCTAAATTAGCCAGAAAGTCAGCCACAAAATTGGCTTCCTTATAAGTGTGAGTCATTTGATAGTTCACGTTCTCAAAAAGACCCTGGAGGCTGCAAGGAATCCCAAGAACACCAAAGACATCAGGGAATTTCACCCAATCTATTTAACCATATTTACCAGTAAAAGAGAACTTGATTCAATAATAAACCTATAATTCCTAAACCCAAGTCCAAAATGGTTCAAATACCATCTATTAGGCTCTATATTCTGCAACAATGTTAGTAGCTGTGCCAAAATTATTAACCAAACATGCAAAGAGGAGCTAATTAAGGATTGAAGGGATTATGTTAGTAAAGATCCAAACTCAAGGCAAAAATATTACAAAACCAGCATTTCTTTTCTTATTTTTCCTTTTTTTCTATTAGCATAGAACTGACTTCTCTCTCTAAACCTCTTTGATCCCATACAAGAATACTCACACATTGGAGTTGTAATCAATAGTAACAAAAACCTCAAGTTCTGATGTAACAACAACAAAAAGGACACTAGCATAAAGGGAATCAAACTTTCTTCATAATGAAACATGGTCTAGGAGAGAAATACTGCATAGAAGGTCAGAACCCAATTACAATCAGATAATCCTATTTCAACCTCCCAGGTGGGTCCTCCAAACTTGTTTGCCGCTGATAAAGCTAGCTTGTTTAGGGAATGAATTCAATACCAATGACAAAACAACAACATTATGCGAGACAAACAAAATCGCACTTTAAAATTTGTGGCTAATTGCAGTATGGGGCTTCTCAAAAGATTTTAGAAGTCTCAATTATGTTATCTATGAATTTAAGTTGGTATATTGGGTCAATTAAGTACTTCCCACTTGGGTAAAAATTGAGTTTTATTCACCTTCGTTACTGGTTCAAGACTTTCACCAAGGCTGGAGTTTTAAGTATTATAGTCAACTGTGAAAATCTCAATCTCGAAACCGGAATATTTCACTCAAAGTTGGAAGCTTTGAGCTACACAGTGACGTTCAAGTCCATTGAAACCCCTTTCTCTCTATTCTGAAGCTGTTTGTCACGACCTTTTTTAAAATAAAATCCCAAATCTTACCTTCCCACAAACATGAAGCTTTTTATCACAGGACAACCAATAAAGCAGAAAAATCCGAGATTTCAATACATCAAAATCAAATTCACAGAAAAAATAACAAACAAAGATTAAATTGGGCAATAATAAGCAAAAATTTGTGTGAAATGGCTATGAAGCGTACCTATGGATGTCTTTCTTCTGAGAAAGCAAGCACTCGAGAATACATTCCTTACAAAAGACGTGGCCTTTCTGGCAACACATGGGGTCGATGAAGGGCTTCAAGCAGAGGCAACAAGCGTCGAAGGGCTTGATGGAGTCCCTGCCCAGCCTCTCCTTCTGTGTTCCATACCCTAGCTTCTTCTTCTCATCGTAGGTGAAGAAGGCAAGGTCGTTGTTGTTCTTCGAGTGCCTCTGCGGCATAGCTTGCTCTCAGAGAAGAAGATTAACAAATTGTGTGCGTTCTTCAAGTCTTGGATTTGGGTTCAATCGGTGTTTGGAGAGAGATTTGCCACACCTTCGATTCTTCGAATCCGGATTCGATTTGGAATTTAAAGCTTGTAACACCGCCAAAAGAACGACATGTCGTATGAGAGTTGTCACATGACCAGCATGAGCAAGGCACGTACACGACACTATTAAGACGAGCTCGACAAGGCATAAGTGCACGACCACATAAGCACTGGATAGGTCTTTTGACACAAACACAATACAAGTAAATTAATCAGTCCACGGCTGAAAGTTTTAGGTCATCAAACACAACAAGAGCTTGACAAAAGCAAAACATGAGCACGAAATACTCTCAAACCAAACACGACTTGTTAAACTTTGATTTATGGTCCGTTTCAAAAGTGCTTTTAGTAGTATTTGGCCTATAAATAAAAGGATTTTTGGATTATAAAATCGTTTTTAGGTTTTTTTTTTTTTTTTTTGCATGAAGCTTTTGAAAATTTTATAAAAATTTGTATGTATTTTTTAGTAGAAACGCTTTCAGCAAAAATGTTATTGAGCATAAGCACTTTCTAAGAAGTAATACCAAACAAACTCTTAATTCTTTTTTTTTTTAACTTCTCAATGGAAAAAAAAAAAAAAGAATGATTATATTTAATTATAAAAAAGAAAAATAATGTAAGTTTCTATAAAAAACCAAATCAAAAGGACGCATGAGTCCGGCATATTTTAGGGACAACATGAGCTTGAATGAGTGCAGGTCGTGGATGCTAAACCTTAACTCTTAACTATTTAAACTGGCACGAGAGGGAGGTTTTGGGCTCCAACACTATATCGACAGTGGACGGTTACTGAGTACTTCGGTGTCAGACGGTATCTGATCGGTACTCTGCGATGTCAGTGAATGTGGGTTGGTGGTGGTTGTGGCTATGAGATGTTGGTGGCTGAGGTTGAGCTTACAAGTCGAAGCTCTCAGGCCAGAGCTCGCAGCTCGTAGAAAGAAGAAGAAGAAACTGCACTAAAAATCAGAGAAGCAAGAAGAAGAAGAAGCATGGTTGTGGACCTTGTGGTTGAGCTTACAAGTCAGAGTTCTCAGACCGGAGCTCGCAGCTCCAGGAAGAAGAAGAAGATGAAGCTGCACCAAAAACCATAGAAGCAAAGAAGAAGAAGAAAAAAAAAAAAAAAAAAAAAAAAAAAAAAAAAAAAAAGCAAATTCGGAGCCGTATCGGTACGTCGGTACTCCAACGGTTTGAGATTTCCAAAATCGTCATCGCCACCGAAAAGGGTTGGCTAAGAAGAGAACCACTGTCATGGGTTCGGCATACCGCATTTTTGGTTGTTTTTCGACTCGGTGTCGAACGATTCTAGGTAATATTCAATTTCGCGGTACAAAAACCCAGCCATGGGCACGAGTATGAAACATTGAAACGATTATTAAAGACTTTTTTGCACTAATACCACCTAGACTATAAGGGGTGTGCGGATATACTATCTAATTTTTTTTTTTTGTTAATTTACCACCTAAACTTATACTAAGGTAACAATGTAACATTGTGACACCTACTGTCACATTTTCTGTTAAATCTTAAATTTTTTTCTCAATCTTCCCATTTTATCCTTCAGTACTATTAAGAATATAAAATTCATTTTAAAAAATATAGCTATATAATTATACCTTTAAATCCGATTGAACAAAATTGTTTTGTATAAATAATTTTGCCCTTATGTTAGGTAAAAAAATAAAACAAAGTAAATGAAAAGAAAAATAAAAAACACCCACCACCCAGCAAATTAACAAAAAATTTGACGGAAGGTGTCACATTGTCACCTTTATACAAATATGAGTGGTAAATTGACTAAAAAAAAAAAATTTCTGGGTAGTAAATCTGCACACCCTCTATGGGCCCGTATGAACAGATCTCGAAACACGTATAAGTCGGACAAACACGATCACAGCAAAGTTGCATGAAGTGGAAAAACGACAGCGTATAGGAGTTGTTTTTTGTTTTTTTTAGAAGCTTCACTTATACCTTGTGACATTTCGACAGTGTCTGCTGGTAAGTGTGGTAAAGAAGTACTGATAACCCCTCGTCTTCATCTGTTTCACAATTCACAAAACCTTGTTTCCTTCTTGATTTGACCATTGAATCAATGAATCAATCAACAGCCATGGCTTCCCCGAAGAAAAGCCCATCATCGGAAGCCGAGCGTCATCATCAGTTGGCGGCCATCGTCGTCCAACCGTCGTCCCCGCGCTTCCCGCCGAGCACCGGGACCCCCACCGCGGGCGCTCAGCGGCGAATCGGGATCGCCGTCGATTTCAGCGACGAGAGCGCCTTCGCCGTGGAGTGGGCCCTCCAGAATTACCTCCGCCCCGGCGACGCCGTGATCCTCATCCACGTCCGCCCCACCAGCGTCCTCTACGGTGCCGACTGGGGCTCCACCGACGTCTCCATCCCCGACGACGAGGAGTCCCAGCAGAAGCTCGAGGACGACTTCGACAACTTCACCGTCACCAAAGCCAACGACCTCGCGAAACCCCTGGAAGGTTCTCGAACGCCGTACAAGATCCACATAGTGAAGGACCACGACATGAAGGAGCGGCTCTGCCTGGAGGTCGAGCGGCTCGGCCTCAGCGCCGTCATCATGGGCAGCCGCGGCTTCGGCGCCTCCAAGAGGAGCTCCAAGGCCAGGCTCGGCAGTGTCAGTGACTACTGCGTGCACCACTGCGTGTGTCCCGTCATCGTCGTTAGGTTTCCCGATGACAGTGATCGAAACGGAAACGACGCCGTAAAGCAGAAGCAAGCTAAATTCGACTGCCCCGTTGTGCATCAGGAAGACCCGGAGTTTCATGACGCTTTGGATAAAGGTTATACAACTCTCTTTGCTGCTATTTCTTCTTCTTTCATTTCAACATTTAATTCTGCTTCCTGTTACTTATAATTGATTGCCTTTTTCATTTTTATCAGTTAGTATTAGTACTACAATGCATTAGATTCAGGATCCGTATTTGGAGATTATATTTCAGTTTTTTTTTTTTTTTGTTAGTTTTAATTGAAATCGGATTGATTTCGGGTTTAAGGTTCGTGTTTAGAGGATAGCTTTGTTAATACACTTCGTTTTACATATGATTATAAATGAAGAGATTAAGATATAGCATTCAGATCATGCTTCCTTCACCTTCTTCCCCACCTCAGTATGTTCTAATGAAAATATTCTTTCGTATGCTACAATTGTTTGCTTTCTCAATTTTGTTCTGACTCATTTTTAGTCCAATTCATTAATGCTTTTTATCAAAGCCACTGCAATCTAATCCAAAAGTTGACAAAGTTGTAGGTTTCCTTTGTTTTAATCGTTTGTGCCAAAAACTTTGCATTCAAGAGCAAGTTAAGGCGGGTAATTAGATGGTTTCGCCTTTTTGTCGTTTGTATAGAAGTAACGTATTTGGTTGGTATCTGAAATACGTAAGTAGATAGCAGTTTTGTTTTCTCAGGGCAATAAGTTAAGGCGGCTAACCACCTGGGTGGATGCGTGGTGGGGCTGATCCACCTGTTTATTGCCTTTCAATCTGTTCCTTCTTAAATGTAATCCTCAAATCACGGCTTTTCTAAAGCATACTCATTTTAGATTTTGAGACATCAAGTTTAAGGCTGATTCAGCGCTATGGTCTAATTCTAGCAATAATTTAACTTTTAGAGCTTCAGGTATACGTATTTGACTTGTATGAATCAAATATATCAACTTAGCTATTGGACTTGAAGTTTCCATTTGCTTATGTATAAATATAAATTATGGGAATGGTTTATACAAATTATGGGAATGGTTTATACAAATCATGGGAACGGTTTATACTAATTATGGGAACGTTTAGGACCCTCTAGTATGCCAGCTCTATGTCTTATTAGACTTTTTTTAAATGAGTAAAAGTGCCCTTATGGGGAAAAATTATAATGGTGGAATTTTGATTCCCATGTTGAATATGTTGTTGCACAGGAGCTTATTTGGAGCACCTTATAAATGTTTTATTCTTGCACATCAATAAGTAAGTTTTTTCCTTTTTTGTCGGTATCTTTTGGTTGCTGGTATTTATACCATTTAAACAAACTATTGCTTGTGCAACCTACATTTGCTAATACTCAAGATGCCAACAAAACGGAAAACAACTTGTGTATTAATAGGAGCCGAGCATCCAATGGTTTTCGTAGAAGCAGCCTTGCTAGTGGTCCTTATTTTCAATGTGGATATTTACTACTAGTAGGTACATTTTTGTTTAAATATCCTAAGGCAAATAGAAATGGCAATTTGAAACTACGATTTGTGCTGTTATGTGAGTGGTATACATTGTACCATTTGGAACCTCTTTTTATGAGAAGTTTGTTCTGCTAGAAACTGAATATTCAAGAACACTGAACAAGGGGTTCATGATGACTTTAGGTAAGTGTTTGATGAGTGATTGAACCTCACATAGTACATGTATGCATTGTATTGTAACAATGCTGTTTGCATGAGACTGTAAGACAAAACCAGGAAATAGGTATGATTATAATGGACAATTGCGTTGTGAATTGCTGACATCAAATGCTTAGTTGTAGGGTTCCTCCTCAAAAAAGGAAGACCTAGTGGATTCCATCAGCATCGTATGGAATGGTACGGTTAAGGATTCTAAAGAAGATATAATGTTTTAGGGGTTTTCTGGTTGCATTGTAGCAAAACTGGCTGGGTCCTTTGCACTGTTGAGGTTCTCTAATCATCTGAAAATCCATCCGTGATTTGTAGGCATCTTATTCTGGAATTTATTGTCTTCACTAAATAACCATCTTAGTTGCAAGCCATTGCTTTGCATATGCGTTAAGTTTTTTGGGTGTTTTGCAGTACGTTTTACATGAATTACCTTCTACTCAGCAAGTCAGCATCATTAAAGTTGCTGAATCTCTCAATCTCTCTCTGTCTCTGTTATTTATTCAATGACTTGGTTGAACATTTATATTGAAACTCATGCCTTGCAGATACAGATAAGGCACGTTGAACAGATGGAGATGCTGAAGCTCGTTCAAATGGTTTTTTTAGTTTTTTTTTTTTTTTTTTTTTTCCTTTAAATGCTCCTGGTTCGTATGTAATCCTGTTGTATGAGAAAGTTTGGTAGTACTGAATCTGCTGATCTTCATTTTAACCACCTTTTTCTCACAGCCTTGCATATTTATGAAGCTCGGGGATGACGAATAATGGATGATTTTCGATCTTCTTTTAGTTTTCTGAATGTACAAGGTTGCAGTTTTATCATGTTATGTGAATATTCATTTCAAAAACCCTTTTACTAGTTCGCCCACTCATCTCTACGAACTTCCAAAATAAAAAATAACAAAATAAAAGCATTGGCACCTCAACCAAGATGTTGGTGATGCTGCTTCTAAAGACTAATGTGGCCTTCGGGGCTGGGTTGGTTTGTTCCTTCTGGCCCTCAGGAAGTGATTGCCATACAGGCCCATAAATAAAGACAAAGTTGGAGTCTTTTATCCATGGTCTCAAGCTTTCTCTTTGGTTAGATTATTTTATGGGAGCATGTAGATCGTTATTGTTGAAAAGGAGTAACCACTGAAATAAATTATTTATCAGGTGATTCAGATAATTACGTTCTCTGATACAAAGCATTCAAAAGAGGTGGGCTAGCAGCCTAGCTGTTTGTCAAATAAAATTCTTCAAAGCTTACTGTTAGCCATTTAAAGTGGGAAATGAGAATGCCAAAAACATTTTGAACATGCTACATCGTTACTGAAGACGAGTTCGTGTATGGTATAGTGTTTGTGTGTCATACAAACACATCTGAAGAGGAGTCTATCATATCTAAGTGTTAAAAATGTGTTTGCATGTCATTCACTCGTATAGATTATATTGACTACTGTGCTTTTAAATGGTAAATTTTTCTATGGTATATACGGTGGGAGAAGACAAGTCCTTGGGCTGATGACATCTCATCTCTTTAATTATAACATAAATAAGTGTGGAGAGTGAGATTAGGGATTCAGATTCAATCCTTAATCAGTCTGTATCAGTAATTCAGTATGTGTTTGCTTATTTTTTTTTTTGTATTCTTAATATCTATTTCTCTTTAAAAGAAAAAAAAAGAAAAAGAAAAAGAAAAAGAGGAAGCATGTGTGAAGAATCTATGATAGAAGTCATATTGATTATTGGGTTGTGATAAAGATTGCCTAAATCAGAACAGAACATTGAGTCTTGTCGTTATAATGCTTCGTCCCTGTTGTCAAGATTTCATTGTTCGAGGCAACCAAAATGCAAATTAAGACGTCATTTTGGCGATGCAAGTAGAGGAAGGAAAGCACAATATTTTCCATATAAAGCATGTTTGAGAAGTGGCCATCATTTCAACTACATGGTACATACTACAAACACAGAGTCCGACAGAGAGGAATGACTCATTTTGTGGCTGTCCCACAAACACAGATGAAAACAGTGAACTATTTCTGTAACAAAAAAATCAAGAAATGCAGACACGTTTTTTACCGTTAAATTTAATGGATTTATTAGGACCTTTTGGTATTCTATTCAATTTTTTTAAAAAAAAATTAAGATTTATTTTTGTTTTAACGTGAGTTTTCAAAATCAATTTTAAAAATTTAAAAATTTATTTGATATGAAATTTTAAAATAATTTTAAAAATGATAGTAGCTAAGGAAGAAAGAAGTATAAAAAAAAAAATTATGTTTTATCATTTTTAAAAAGAGGCCTATTTTTGAATTATTTTTTAAAATTTGTTTTGAAAATAGTCTGCCAAACATGTTTTTTTAATTAAAACATGTTTTTTTGTTTTTGAAAAAAAAAATTGATTTTTGAATAGAATACTTATATTTATATATCATATAAAGTTGTGAATGAGAAAACAAAATACCATATAAAGTAATGTTTCTGAGGTAGACTATAATTTTGCCAGAATCCAAATAACAATCAAAGACAATTAGACAACCCAAATATCTCAACTCTCCAGGTATTGAAATTTTCAATTGGATCCCACTACGTACAACCACACAATACTTGTCTCCCTCTGCAAGCAACAATTTCCGACCACAAAACCACCAGGACCAGCTGACCTAGCTAGCTCTACCCTTTTATTGATTCCTTGTTTCTTTAATTTTAGTAGCTTTCTTAACAATCACTAATCAACTTGTAAATAAAATACTATTTTACTAGTTCATGAATTATGGTAGGCACTAGGCACGTGGACATGTTCCAAGCTAACCCCACCTCCCATTCTTATGACACAATATACAATCTAGTTACGACCTGGTTAGATCAAACCTCCCCAAATTTGATGCAAATAGTCTCCTTATTATAATCAAATTGTACTAAGATATGTATTTTAGAAGAATTTAAGGTTTATCATCTACTATGTGATTAGCGATTACAATCTCAACGTATTTTTTTATGTCACCTTCTGTTATGGAGTGTTGGACCACAAAATTTGACTAATTTGTATTTGAAAAACCTTAATCTGAGATTGAGTTAACGTGAACCTAAATAAGGTAGACCTTAATTTCTTTACATAATGCGTTTGGCTAAAGTGAATACTAATAGTATAAGGTCAAATCATTCTATTTTTCTCATACCAAGGTGGAAAAGAGCTGGAAAACAATTAATATTATAAGATAGAGGGTTTCAAAAACAGTGGACTAGAAAACAATTACAACTAGAATGGTATTTTGTTATGTGGTATTTGGTTAATTTGTGAGAGGCTCAAGTACTCAACCAAGAAAACAACCAACTAGATTCACAACCCCTCTAGTCTGAGACCCAACTTATCACTGGCTCTAGGTGGAAGGAAATGTGCAGCCATGGAATTCATGATGGAATTGGCTACTTGCAGAACATTGTGCACAAACTGGTGTGCACTAATAAAACATGGGAATATCACAAGGCTTTATTTTTTCTTAGGGGTTCCTGCACCAAGCAAATTACAATGTTTTTGTGGAGAAAAGAAAAGAAAATTACAAATTTTAGTAGCTTGAACTTCCAAACATGCCAAAACAAAGTAGAGAGAAGTAAAAAATAATATTTCGTTTATACAGTACAATTTCCTTACAAAATTAATGGTGAAAGACTTGTGGTGAGGATCCAATTGAAATTGTGAGTTTTGCTTACAATGACTTCAAAATAAGCAAAGTTACCTGAAATTATGGGGCTCTTATCCGCCAAATCTTCATTGACTGGAATTAAACGAGGTAATTTTGCAGACACCAAAAATGGTCTTCAACTTCTTGTTGCTCTGAATCATTCTTGGCTTGAATTTCTTCTTGATATCTGTTCCAATACTTCAGCATTCCTAAATATGGTCATCTGGGTTGTCTTTCAATTCTTGTTTTCCAGTTGAGATGGCAAGCAGCAGCCCTCATCGTTCTGCTTTTCACAAATGGTTCTGTTTAGAAATTGATAGGTTGAGACTAAGAGAAAACTATGAAGGGAAAAGCTTGGTACACAAAAAGAAGTGAAAAGGTAAATTGAAGAAAATGTTAGATCTGTCAAGGTTTTGTTGAAGAATTGATTCACGTACTTGAGAATACAAGTATGCATTGCACCGCATGCGCTTACATGAAAATTCTGTTCTTGATTTGGAGATTCTTTTATTGACACATTCTTGATCACTAGCAGTACTTAATGAACTTGAAGAGACTGGTGGAGGGGGGCCAGATGACCATGGAACAACTTGATTTTCTTCATCTTCATCACCATCCCCATCATCATCATCATTATCATCATCATCATCATCATCATCATCATCACCACCAACACCATCTTCTTCTTCATTGTTATCTTCTCCATCATCACCACCACCATCATCATCATCATCATCATCATCATCTTGTTCATCATTTCCTTCATTCCTAGATGACTCCTTGTTAGAACTATTAACACAATTCACACAAACCGAAACAGTTGGTCCGAGCTTGAGTCCAGAGCCAACCCAGGGGGTTAGAGATTGACAGACATGGCAGAGTAGAGTCCTTGAATGCTTAGCCACCAGAAAGTTTGCACCATGAACCTTGATGTCACAGTCCCAACACAGGCTAGCCTGATCGGATTCACAATACACCCTTGCTACAGAGTCACAAAGCTCACACTTCTTCATCCCTAGCTCTCTGGTCTCTCTGTTCTCTCTCTCTCTCTCTCTCTCTCTCTCTCTCTCTCTCTCTCTCAATCTTGATTCCTTAAGCACATATTAATATGCTCTATGTTGTTAATCCCCTGGGTGTACATAAAAGGGGGAAAATGAAACACATGGTGCAGAGCAAGTTGCAGCTATTTATATTAAAACCCCACCCTGCTTTCTTTTTAAAAGGGAGAAACTCTTATAGTCTTATCCTTCTAAATTGGAAAATATGCACCAATCTCTCACACTCCTTAAGTTTATGGGGCAAGTTGATTTTGAAAAAAAAGAAAAAAAAAAACACCAGATGTGGCATGGGTGTCGTATCAGTTGTGCAGGGTTTAAAATATTCTAGCAGCACTAATTATATTGAAGTTGGGTCCAAGTACATATTTGAAAGAATTGGGCAAGAATGAATGAGCATGTAATGCTAGAACAGTATGAAACTATATATATTCCTACAAATTAAGTAATTACACCAATAATTGTAGAAAAGGGTTTTACATGGTGTAGCAAATTATCTGTAGGAGGGAAATAGAGACAGAGTCCTAAGTTCCCAACTGAGATGTTAATATCAAAAAGCACGTTTTGTGGCAGAAATTAAAATTGAAGCCAATCTTGCATCATAGAAGTAATTATGGGTGGAAATTAGGTGCCCTCCCGAACCCTCAAACACCCACCTAAAATTTTGCCACATCAGATGGCACCCATGATGCAATGGATATTAGGGTGGGGTACTAGACACTAGATTAGAGGTCCACCCCATACCCTCTTCCATGTAATCTGCGGTTGGTCGTGCATGCACTCACTGTTAACTCTCTGAATTTAGACACTAAATGGAAGCATGATAAGCCCCTACCCTTTCTTCCATACAGACTATACAGTCACTATATAGTTTGGAATTATACTCTTGTATATCAGACAGGTGTCCCAATTGCAGTGAGCTAGAAATTCTTTGGACCCACTTGTACTGTTTCACAAAAATTTGCTCTAAGGTCTAGCCGTCTAGGGTGGTTGTGATGATTTACTTAAGAGAGTTAGAGGTTGATTTGATATAAATGGGTTATGGCCAAAAAAAGAGCAACATTACGTGGCATGTTCAAAATGGGTGAGTTCTCATCTGTAGAAGTTACTTTGGGTAGTTGGTTGGTACCTTGATGGCATTGGCCATAGTGAGAGGTGGAGATAAAGCCTTGACTGAGAAGTTATTTGATTTGTCCTGTGGGGTCATCTTGGCAGTAAACCCTTCAGCTTTTGTGAGCTCAGCCAAAACTCAAGTCTTGACTGTGTCGCATAATTGCCTAGCAAAATGAATTTAATGGGACTTGAATTGATTTACATGATATGTCATATACTCATATGTGCCACATTTAGATGGTGGGTTTAAATGATTTATTGCTATAATTGGTATAGTAAAGTCTCACTTTGCTTCCTCCTTTAGCATTTTGGAACTATTTTTTTCTTATTTTTGAAAGAGATTAAATGAAATTTTTTTGACTTTTGAATGCTGTGGGCCTGTGGGGGTTGGCCGGGAATGGCTTGGTGTCCATTTCGATTGAATTTAGCACACCAACTTCGCAAGGGGAAAGAAAATCTGTGCCTGAGGTTGCTAGATTTCTAGTTGTGAACTTGTGACAGACATAGCTAAAAGCTAGCCATGTTTTAATCTTCAAGTGGACTTTGAGGGGCTGGAAATTTTTTTTTACTAGTGTGTATATTTTATATGTTAATCTTTCATTATATAATAATTAATAAATAAAATAAATATGTACACCTGTTATATTGCAGTGCACGCTGTTAGTGCATACAGGTCTAAACTTGCTATGATAACCAAAACAAAATGAATGAATTATGGAAGGCAAAAAAGAAAACAAAAATGGAGAAATCTAAGCCGTTGGTCCATTGGGACCCCATGGTGGGGCCCACCTCAATAAATGGCACAACTCAGCAAAAATCCCCCCCTTGTGAGAACTAAGCTTACAATGGAGAAGGGCAAGTTGGACTTTAGGAATACTCTGTCTTCTAGAAGAGAGTTTGTTCCCATTTTGAGATACAGAAATAGTCAAATAGCAACACGATGAAGCACAGCCGTCCAAGTGGCAGCTGCAGGGATATTAAGCTCTGCATGTGTTGTGTTGTGTTGTGTTGTGCTATGTATGTGTTAATGGGTGCAAGAAATTTCTTTGTTTTGGGCTTGTTTCATCTAGGCCCATGAAATCCAGTGGATTTATGCACCTACCTGGTTTAGTGACCAAAAAAATTTCCCCACCTAAATCCAGGTCCAATATAAGTCTAGGACACTTTAGTTTAGAGCCTTAGGCCCATATTTATGTAAAAATTTTAAATTATTATAATGATAGGATTGGAAAAATCAATCTTTTACAATTTAATTATAAATTTTTGTTTGACTTAACATTATTTGAATTTTAATCCCAGTCATATACGACAAATCATAGGATTCTTTTGGTGTTCTTTAGAGTTTAATATCAAAACTCACACATATAATATAATTCTAATGAATTTCTGATACAAAAACGGTTACATGGTATACCAAGACAACTAAAGAAGCCAAAAAAAGAGAAAGGAACATTTTCCCTTCTTAAGAGGCTTCAAAGGCTTTACATGTGAGTGCATGTTGTGCTTATTTCTACTTGTTTCAATTATAGTTTTACACGTAATCTATGACAAAAACTTCAAAACCAAACTTATCATAAGGAAATTATATATGCGTACTATATATTCTATACAAAATTAAGAAACAAAGATTATATATCCTTGCCATGCATTCCGAATTCGATCAGGAGGTGAAAAATCTAACAATTAACGCAAAGAAAAATAGGCTCTCTAATATATATATAAGCAAAAATTACAATCTAGGTTAATGGTTATGGATATAGGAAGATCGATGATCATCACCTAGAAGAACGGAGAGAGAGAGAGAGAGAGAGAGAGAGAGAGAGAGAGAGAGAGAGAGAGAGAGAGAGAGAGAGACTACATTTCACTAAGAAAAGCTTCCTCCAGTAGCTCTTCAGAACTTTCCATCATAGCAGGACTCAACCTGAACATGAGGGTACAAAACTCCATCTCACTCAAAGCCCCATCACCATCCAAATCACCTTCTCTCAACATGCACCTCACCTCATCATCACTCAATATCGAGCCATGCAACCCCAACAATAATCCCGAGTTCCTCTTCAGGCTCTCGAACGTGATCACCCCCTTTTCCCCATCCATCAGTAGCCGAAACCCGTTGCAGAGCTCCTTCATGAACCCTTCTGCTCCCAGCTTCTCAACCATGGTAGGAAAGAAGTCCTCAAACACAACCCCATTTCGGCAGGCCATTGTTTTTGGTCGATGTCAAAAAAAAACTTCACAATAACAAAAACCCAAGTGGGGGTTTATATATATAAAGGGAAGGCGTAGAAGGGAGGGAAAAATTGAATTAGATTAGGGCTTCGAGGAAAGAGGTGGGGTGTGGATGAGAACAAATTAGGGTACAGAAGATTGAGAGAATGTGTTTGCTAATTAGAGAGAAGAGGCTGTGGCCCTCGGTATGATCGAAGTTTGGTCTGTGAATGGTAAAATTCGTGAGCGTTTCATTACTGAGGGGACTTCTCTTTCGTGGAAATTGCATGGGAAGGTCCAGATGGGAAGGTCCAGAAGAAGCTGATGAGATAGTCAGTCGAAATCAGTTATGGCATGGTTGATATGGGCAATTAAGCATTTTCGTATGAAAAGATGAAACGTGGCATTGTTGGCGTATGTATAGGTATGGGCTCTTTCCACATGGATCAGCTAGCAAGTACTATCCATCTTAAAATACACAAACATTTGACCCTGTCTGCAGCTACAAGACGCAGGGTTTTGACACGCAATATTTACCTATATATAACTATATAACTTGTTAGGAAGGAGATTAATAATTGGTGAAAATATGTACTCCTCTTTACATATTATTAGTCTTTTGGCACATGCTAACCGATAATTGACATTTTCTTTTTATTGAGTGTATAATTTTTTATAGCAAAAAAAAATATAAATTCAAATAAAAAGTAATGCTGTTTAAATCATTGTTGTTTGATTTTTTAAATTTTAATATATATTTTTTTTATTAACTATGAGCATTTTTGAGAATTTGAAAGTTACACCGACACGCGCCCCAACAAGTGTGTCAATTGATCTTTTTACTATATATTCAGTCATGATAGCTATATAACCCCCTACTCTTTCTATGTTTTAACTTTTAAGATAGTGGAGTGCCTTTTTATTAATTTGTTTGTTTTAATATTTTCATTTTACAACTATAAGTACTGTAGTTTATTAAACTGTTATTTATGTGATTGTTTTGTTTAATAATGGGTATTTTAATTAGGTAATCACATTTTTTGTGAAGCCTCTATTACCAAAAAATGGCTTTTAATATCTTTATAATAGTATTGATATTAATTCCTACTAACAAAATATTATTAGTTGGTAATTTAAAATTGTAAAAACAGTTAGTGCCTCTAGAGTTCTAGTTTTATGGTTTTTATAATTACAAATTATTCCATACATTGTGCGCACTGCATTTTGAATAGTAATAGGTGAATAATGATCGAGGCTTACTGTTGGCGGTGAGCCTCACGTGACTTATTTTTGCTTGAGCATCAGGCAAACTTAAAAAAAAAACAAAAAGAGCATCAGCCAAGCTTAAAGTTGTTTCCTTTGTTTTTTTAAGAGAAAAATGAAAATAATATTTTATTTTTTATTTAGAAGAAAAAGAGAATACGAGTTGAACTTTTGCAATGGGAGTAAGAAAATATATAAATTAATGCCATCTACCCGTTTGAGCTAGCTAGAAGCCCCAAGAAAGTGGCTTTAATTTTCTTTGCAATTAAGTAAAAAGGACTTTATTCTTTTCCCACCCAAATGGTAGAAGAGTATTCTAGTCCATGCCAAGGATGATATATTCAAAAGGATCTGGATTCCATCCATAATTTCATATCTTTAATTAATTAAATATGCATGTATGTCAAACCAAATGATCAACCAACCACGAAAAGGAGGAACAGGAATTTCACATAAATCTTCAAGTAATCCTTGTGGAATTGACCTATTCTTCGATTGGTGCATTAATCTGAACAAAGTAAATTGCCACTATAACACGGTAATTGCCACTTAGTGAAATGGAATTTTTCATGAGTACATATTCCTCTAAGTAATTAAAGTCATAAGTAAATTCCCCAAAATAGAAGCTGCCAAAAATGAATGATTGAAATTGCATATTATATTATTGCTTTGAAGGGTAGCTATAGGTGGCATGGGTTCCTTAATGATGGAGATATGATATGCTACCTTCCAAGCCCCAAGGGGCAGCATACGTACAAAAGCTCTATGCCCTACAAATATTTAAGCTTGGGTCCATTAACGTGGAGACTTGAGAGTCACCTCATAATAAAAATGATTGATTGCATAAAAACCAAAGGAAAGAGAGAAATTAATGATTGATTGCAATCCCATTTGGTGGAACTTGAAATTAAGTAGTTAATTAATTTCAGTCCCGTACGTAAACCCAGCTGCCTTGCCAACCTGTCATGTTGGCTTTCCAACTCCTTACTTCTATGCAAGGAATTAAATTTCATTTTTTTAGGGTATGGAAATCGAAACACATGTTTGATAATTTTTCGAAAAAATTTTGTCAAAATTTTCGAAATTTCGCCGAAATTTATCGAAATTTATCGAAAAATTTTCGAAATTTTCATATTTTCTATTTTCTCCAACTTCAGAAATTCACAAAAAATAGCTTGAGACTCCAAATAATTCACCGAAAAATTCTACGAACTCATATTGATGAGTACTAATTTCCTATAACCTTAAAATAGTCAAATTGCTTTCAAAAAAATTATGAAAAATCCTACTCTTATAATTTAATTCTGAAAAAAATAATAATAGTCAAATTCTTGAATTTTCATTTTCTAAAATTCATTTCCACACAACTAAGCTCTAGAACCACAACCAAATATCTAAGTTAGTTAAAATAAATTTAAAGAAATTTCTAATTCCTTTAAACAAACCTTAAAACAAATTTGAAAAATTTAAGTAACAAAATTACCATAAGCTAAAATTTGGGTTATTACACTTAGTGAAGACAAAGTTTGGCTAAATAAAAGACACGGGACAAAAGGAAGGAAAGATAAAAAATAAAAAAAAGACTGAAGAGAGAGGCACGGGGAAAAAAAGTAAAGAAAAAAAAATGAGGGAGGGTTTGGGGCCTTTGGGCAATTGGAAAGAAGAAAAAAAATTTGAGATTTCTTTTAGTTATTTTAAATCTTAAACGTTAATATATTTCTATATAAAAAAATAATTAA
Organism: Dryas drummondii; assembly: GCA_003254865.1. Classification (NCBI taxonomy): domain Eukaryota; kingdom Viridiplantae; phylum Streptophyta; class Magnoliopsida; order Rosales; family Rosaceae; genus Dryas; species Dryas drummondii. Next base: position 31,185 of record QANW01009334.1, on the reverse strand, counting down.
AAGTATCCTAAAGGACTTAAAACTTAATATCCTAGAGTATATAGAGTTTAATTTATAGATTATAGAGTATAAAGATTATTAGGGTATATAGAATATATAAAGTATTAGAGTTTATATTTTAGTGTATAATTAAATTATAGAGTATAAATAATATACTAATTTTGTTTATTCATTATACTAATTTTATTTAACAGTATTTACTTCAGCGCGCATTATATTCACCTTATATCACATGAAATCTATTATATAATTTGATTTATTCAATGTTTTTTTATCAATTTAGTAGATAATATGTTAAATAAATATATGGAAAGGTTTCATTCAAAATTTCCGTATTTTGATAGCAATTTCCGTCATTTCCATCTAATTTATGTCGAAATTTAAAAATCTTCGAAATTTCCGTCAAAATTTTTATCGAAATTTCCTCGAAACTCGAAATTTTATTCTTTGCTTCTATGATTCTATCAAATTAACGAAGCTTTCACATTTTTTCCATTATATTGCAAATTCTTTGTGCAGTACATTAAATTTTTAACTAAAGATAGAGGGTGAGTTTTTTTATGATTTTTTTTTTTTTGCTATTTTTTATAAAATTCAACATTTTAGGATATAGCTAGTATATTTTATTTTATAATATAGAATCATCATTAGAGATTAATTTTAAGGAGAAACCTACATATATAATAATACAGATGATTTTATAAATACCCTCCAAGTCTCCAACTACATATGGCATAATAGCCAAGGAAAAAAAGAATACATGCCCGGCCTAGAACAATAAGAAACTAATTTAAAAAGCCTTGCTAGCTAGAACAACGAATTGAACAAATAGATCATACAGCTGAGAGAGCCTAGCTAGCTAGAAGGTACCCTAGAAGTCATGAATATCACAAGCAAGAGCTTCCTCCAACAATTCTTTGGAAGTTTGCATCAAAGCAGGACTCAACCTAAACATGAGAGTACAAAACTCCATCTCATTCAAAGCCCCATCACCGTCCAAATCACCTTCCCTCAGCATACTCATCACCTCCTCATTGCTCATCCCTTCCAATCCCAGCAATGCCGAGTTCCTCTTCAAGCTCTCCAATGTGATCACACCCTTCTCTTTGTCCATTAGCAACCGAAACCCGTTGCACAGCTCCTTCATAAACCCTTCTGCTCCCAACTTCTCAACCATGGCCGGAAAGAAATCTTCAAACACAACCCCACCACCCAACGCCATTAATTAACGTCTTGTTGATCGATGCTCAAAAATCGACTGAACAGTCAACGAGATGGTCAGACCTGAGAGAAATGTCTAATTAATTAGGTGACCTTGGTGAGGGTCTTCTATATAAGTATATGTATTTATAGGACTAGGAGGGAATGAATTAGGGAAAGGCAGAAAAGATCGAAAAAGAAAGTGTGGAGGAAAGAGTCATGATCGAGGTGTGTTGATGACAAATTAATTATAAGGTACATGATCAGAGATTGTCTGCAAGGTTATTGCAGAGCCATTTTCTCTAAAATTAATTCTTGCCTTCTTCTCCTTCCTCGAAGTTGCATGGGAAGCTAGATAGCACCAGTTGGCATGGTCGTCATTGCAATTGCATTTTCCTTTCCTAAAAGGCTAAAACGTACTAACAATATTGGGTTTCAATATCAATTTACGAAAATGCCCTCACTACATATATTTGAAAGAGTACTTTAGTATGTGTACTTTCCTCTTTTGTCGACAATATATAATTAATAAAATTCATTAACCATTTTCATGATTCTTTTTAAATTAACTTGAAAAATTAAGATACTATCTTCTTGTACAATAAATAAATATACATACTTTTCTCTTTTCCAAGTGTCAGCTGAGAAAAAGAAAACGAAAGTATCTAACTAATTTTCGATGGGGCTATCATACTGGCACATAATTAATATTAAAGATTTCTGTTTTTTTCAAAATATTGAGTGGGCATTATTATTAGTAAAATAATTTTTTTTCATTTAAAAAATAATAATTAATAAGTAGTTGACAGATTTATAGTAATTTATTTTTTATAAAAGACATCTTTTTGGCATTTTAGCGACTAAAATTTTTAGCTAAAGGCCTCTAAGGCCCCGTTTGGGATTGCGGTATAGGACCCAAAAGCTGCTGTGGATGACAATTCTCAATCACGTATAACAGTTTTGGTGATTGGTAAAAAAATAAAAAACTGATTTTCCCCACAATTCTCAACTCTCCACAATAAAAACATAAAGCAGGTTTATAAGTGCTTTTGAAAGCTGCAGTGACTCATAGTAACAATGAATATTTTATTTTATACATAATACCCTAATTGATTTCTATAATTTTTATTTGTTTATTTTAAATTAAAAAATATGTCCATTGTTAATTATATTTTATATTGTGATAATTAATTATGATATTTTATTTATAGGATTAAAAGAATAATATACCTACAAAAATAATAGGCATACTTATTTAATAATGTTGTTCTTAGAAAAATTAATGCTAATAAAAATTTGTAGTAAAAAATTTCAAAAACAAGTAAAAAAACATATTATTTTTACCAAACAAATAAGTGAAATACACTTTCAGCATCATGTCCATTTTAGTAATTATACACAGTCACAGCATTTTTATATTAACATTTACCAAATACTTTGATATTGTTTTTTGCACTTACAGCACTTTTGAAAACATAGTTTACCAAACACTCAACTGCTTTACTTTACAGCTGACTTTACTTCACAGTTGTTTTATTTCACAGCTGTTTTTTTTCACAGCAATACCAAACTGGCCCTAACTATATCTCATGTCTTTATTCAGGACATAAATTTCACTTTTTGTTAACTAAGAATTGAAATTTTCATTTTGTGTCAATTAAAAACTCTATTTTTTTTCAATTTTTATCTCAACTTTGGCCCGACGTTGTTGGATCCATTAAACCTCCACCAAATTCAGAAAAATTATACTAAGTTTAAATATATGCATTTCATCTTTACAACTATGTAAAGATCACCTAAATCGGACCTCTACAATTCCAGATAATCGGCCCCAAACTACGGTACCTGAAACTATCTAATTTTTCAGATATTTTTCTAGAGGTCCGATTGGACAGTTTCGAGTACTCTACTTTGAGGCCGTTTATCTGCAGTTGTAAATATCTGATTTGAGTGATCTTTATATGGTTGTAAAGAGAAAATGCATAGCTTTAAATGTAGTAAAAATTTATTGAATTTGGTGGAGGTTTGATGAGTCCAATTTCGGACCAAAATTGAGATAAAAATTGAAAAAAAAAATAAATCCTTAATTGATACAAAATGAAAGTTTCAGTTTTCAGTTGACACAAAGTGAAATTCATGTTCTGAATAAAGACATGAGGTTGTTGATGCTCAAAAATGGTAAAGCAGTCAACGTCGAGTCAAACCACGTGGACCCGTTGACCTACCATTGAGTGGATGACACGTCGAAATTGGGGGTAGGAACATGTATCCAAAACACCCTGCGCAAGTACACAAAGGTGAGCGGGAATGGCACCGGTGTGGTATCGGCCAAACCTCCTCCGACGCTCAAGTCAGTGTTCAGAGAATCTGAGAGCAGAGTGAGTGAATAATATAATATTGATTGAATTGTCCTTTTGTGACAAGAAAGTACCTCTTTTATAGTACTCTTGGAAGAGAGTCAACCAATTCGGTGATGACACGTGTCTCTTGTAACGACTCGCACTGTAGGAGCGCCACGTATTATCTGTTTCGTGGATCCGAATGAGTTGACACAGGTCAGGGCCTAGGAGGCTGGAGTTTGGGAGGTCGGAACCTAGGAGATCAGGACCTAAGAGGCCGGAGCCTAGGAAGGCCGGAACTTTAGGAGATAAGGGCCTAAGAGGCCGGAGCCTAAGAGGTCAGGGGGTAAGAGCCCAGGATCCCATGAAGGACTTAGTCTTTAGGCATAGGAAGTCGGTGCCCAAGAGCCTAGGAGCCTAGGAGCCTAGGAGGTCAGGGGCTAGGAGCCTAGGAGCCTAGGAAGGGCTTAGTCTTTCGGTTTAGGAGGTCGGTGCCTAGGAGCCCAAGAGCCTAGGAAGGGCTTAGCCTTTGGGCCTAGGAAGACCTTTGCTTCGGCCCAAACGACATAATGCTAAATCTTATGTCACTTGTCGTTATGTCTAGATGATTAGTTATACGAACAGAGGTATAATTAGAGTCCTTTAGCTAAAATTTTCCTTTTAGAAATCAAAATGATTTCGATTCCAATTTATGTTAGTAGTAAATGTTAAGTATGATGCCACATGTCTGTATTTCAGTGGATATAGTTGTTCAAATTTAGTTACTATTCAGCCTATGAGGTTATGACACATGGTTGGGTCTGTTAGTATTTTGGTTATAATTTAGTTAGTTTGGTTAGCTGGGTTGTGGCTATGTAAGCTTAGCTTAGCTCATGTATATATCTACACGATCATATTCTTTTATAATCATCTTGATCATAATCAAAAGACTTCACTTTCTTCTATCTCCTTCTCTCAATTCCTCTGAATTTTCTCTTTTTTTTGTTCTTTCATTTTCGTGATCAGTAAATACTTCATGTTTGTTTGACCATAATCTGAATCAGGAATGGGTATTGATTTTCCATTAAATCAAGATAAGATGTTTGGCTGGCTGGAAAGGAAACAAAACAACCGAATTGACCGTATTTGACTGTAATGGATTTTCAGTGAAGAGGGGGAATAAAAATACCATGGGAAGGGTAGTATTTCTATTCCATGGAATTAGAGTGAATACAAAATTGCGTCAAATACCCCTTTTTTATAGCACAAATACCCTTTATTGATCATTCAACAATTAACGTAGATAAAAAATAAAAATAAATTGTCTTTTAACTTCTCTCTCAGCTTCTGCATCAAATTTTTTTCGAACACAAGTTGGAACACAAATTTTATTTCTAGCTAGAAAATTGAATGGTGAGGACGACTTGCTTGAGCTTCACCTGGGATGAAAATAAGCATGAGTGCCAACGCCCATCACCAGTCGAATGGTAGATGACGAAGATCGCGTACAGAGCCATTTTTGGAACCGCCATAGGTTTCTTTGCGATAATTTTCGGCATCAGATTACAACCCAAAAGAGTACAGATCGAGTAAATCCTTCACTCAAATCCACTAATACTCTTCACAACAACCATTTAATTTTTTCAAAAAAGAAACAATTTCATGCACCCAATTCAATTTCCCAGAAACCCAGGTGGTGCAGAGGACTGCAGGTCCTAGCTTTGAAGAAGACGAGATGAAAGAAAAGCCACCTGTTTATCATATTTTTATTTTCATTTTTCTAAAAGAGAAGCAAAGTCGTGTGTTAAAAACTTAAAAAGTAGTTAAAATTATTATATTAATAACATAATGATATAATTAAAAGAAAATTAGGATTAAATATCAAATATCAATAGTTTTTCAGTAAAGCAGTAAGACATTAATTTTTTTTTTAGTTAGGTACTAATTTAGAGCAATACATTTTGAATTATGTCACAAATCAGTTTGTTATACAGTTGTGATTGTTCGACAATCGACAGTCACAGTTGTAACCGTTTCAAATTTATAAAAATTCAAAATTTTTAAGGGTTTAATATTTTTGATTTAGGCTTGGAGAATGAAATCCTATAATCCAAAGACTAAATATTAAAGTTTAAGCCTTACAAATATTGAAAAAATAACAAATTAATAAAAAAGTTATGATTGTTAAATAGTTACAGCTCGATATAACTATATTTTTTAAAGTTGGTACCTAAACTGAAATTTAGTATCTAAAGTAAAATGACATAAATATTTTAGTAGTTAAAATGAAAAAACATTATAATTTGGTACCTAAATTTAACGGAGTATATAATTAATTTATTAACCAAGAAGATGATAATATTCTAGTTTGAATTTTGATGATAATATTTTATTTTGATACTAATAATTTTAAATCTTAAATGAAAAAGGATTATTTTAAGAAAAGTGTTAATGTATCTTAATTTATTTACCAAACACTAGAATGGTAATGGTACTTTATTTTCTAGTCTCGATTTCTTATGTGTTTCAAACGTTAAAATGGAAATATTAAAACCATTACATTCCTAGATAGATAAGGAATGAAGTATAATTACAATTCCTCTTCTAACATTCCGGTCAAACAAATGAGACTTAACAGGATTCCGATTTATCTTTATTTAGATTTAAGTCATTCTAATTTATGCTCATTTCTATTCCATTTTAATAAAGATACCCAGATCGAGAAAGAGAGTACAGACTGTACACTGGCCACTGTAGTAAGAACTAAGAAGTCTACAACGTTAAGATTTTCTTTTTTGGACATAACAGAACTGAACAGAACTGGGCCTATATGTGTTTAAGCTTTTCTTTATGTCTGATATTGTAATGGGCCTTGTTCTTATTTCTGATTTTTTTTTGTTTTCAAAGCAATATTTATAACTAGGCCCAAAACTTGAAAAGTGGGGCTCTTGTGCGGTTGCACCAGCTGCACCACATTGAAAGAATGAAAGGTGCCATATGGCCCATATGGCCATATATATGTTGAGGTTTACAATGGACCTTGGTCGACGTACACTATTAAAACACTAATTTGAAATTTACAAATAGTCATGAATATGGTTCTTTAATTAATGAGTTATTTGAAAACCCACTTAGCGATTTATGCATTAAAACTCATTTTGCACCCCCCCTTTTAAAAAAAAAAAAAAAAAAACTCATTTTGCAGCAACACGTGTAATAGATATGTATAAATTGTATAATAAATCTCTCTAGATTTCTTGACTTGCTTGCACATGAAGTCATTACGTACTCGGATCAGTTTGAAATGATGAAAATATGTATGGTTCTAGATTTGATCATTCATCGATCGCTAATGTGGACACGTAAGTGTTATGTGAGATGGTCATTTCTGATCTTTGACTTACGTTTCTTGCTTCTGTTTATTAGACATGCAATATCATAACATCATTGCATCTTCAGAATCAATTCATCAATTTTAAGACCCTGAAATATTAAAATCTCCAGTGGCATATGCTATGACATTTTTGTATCCACATTGTGGTGTATACGTATGCAAAACCGTCATTGACTCTTCTGGAAACATAAATTTTTCAACGACTTCCATCTCCATCCAAATTGACTTTTCTCAACTAATATTCTTTCTTCAGCTTATAGAGATACCATATATATTTACTATTTATTAGTTTTAACTTTATGCGGTAATTTCAATTATTTAGGTGATGTTTGGTTGGTGCATGCAATGGAAAATGGAATGAAATGAAATTATTTATATGTTTGGTTCACACATAAGAAGAAGAAAAATTGAGCATTTCTAGTACGCGAAAACAATGGAGTGGGCATTTCTAAATTATTAAAAATGCCCATTCTTTTCTTACAATATGTCGACTTCATAGGAACTCAAGACTCTCGTACACTTGGACCCCAGTCGCCTTAGATTGAGAATGTGAGATCCGAGGCTCATTGATCCCAAATTCGAAATCTAACAGTACCGGAAAATAGAAACTTTGGACCCAAGTCCACAATCCCCAATTCCCCATACCCGGAACTCTCAACATTGAGAAAGGATTTATCCAAGCAACTACTTGGTTTGAGAAATGTACTCATTTTATGTGTGGACGTTTCAGGGGAGATCATAAAGTTGGTTTGTCTTGAGAAATGTACTCATTTTATGTGTGGATGCTTCAGGACAGACTATAAGGTTGGTTTGTCTGGATATTTAAATTGAGTGATATGAAGTATGTTCGTACATCCACTTAATCTAAAAATTGGCAATAGATGAAGAAATCTAATACTTTATAGACTTTTATACAATGCTCAAGACCGACGGCATCGATCCCCAGCTCAAAATGGAAGTGTCCATTGACAATGACCTATGCAGTGGTACGTGGCAGTAATTTCCATCTTAAATATAAGGTATGTGCCATGTAAACTTAATTTTGTCTTCTTTTATGGCGTTCGTTTGCAAAGCCTACTTAATTTCCCTATACGCTGTTGGAAGATCAAGACGACTCATTGAGAAATAGTCCTTTTAACTACTACAGGTTCAGATTAATATTCTTGATGCTATGTGCTAATTTGTCATTGTTAGAAATTAACAAGAAAAGAAGCTTTATGGAACTATAGAGCAGCAGTGGATGACGAAATTAAATAATTTTGTTGATGAGCACAAATTGCAGATAGCTAGGCAGGGAATTAAAAAAGATGGAGCAAATTAATGGTAGGGAAGTTGGTTACATTTTGAGTGATTACATTAAAATAGCTTCTTCCAACAACTGTTTAGAAGTGTGCATCAACTCAGGACTCAACCTAACCATAAGAGTAGAAAACTCCATCTCATCCAAGCAGCCATCCCCATCCAAATCACCTTCTCTGAGCATGCACCTCAACTCCTCATCGCTCATCCCCTGCAACCCTAGAAGGGCCGAGTTCCTCTTCAAGCTCTCCAACGTGATCACGCCTTTCTCAGCGTCCATCAGCAGCCGGAACCCGTTGCTCAGCTCTTTCATGAACCCTTCGGCTCCCAACTTCTCCACCATCTTCGGAAAGAAGTCTTCGAACACAACGCCACTCTTCGACGCCATTGCTAGCAAGCTAACAAGTACTAATATTGTTATGTGGAAAGATGGATGGATAGCTTAGTAGCCTAACTATCAACATTTATATATGCATAGGATACAAGGAAATGGAAAATGTTTACAAAAGGGTCGCTTTTTGGTGACAAGTGACAACCAAGGTTGCATGTTGTCGTTGTTGCTGTTGCTGTTGCCGGCATTAATATTGTTGCTTGTATTTTAATTTCAGAATTAAAGTTCTCTGCTTCCTCGAAGTTGCATGGGAAGCTACTTCAGTACCCGCCTGGCGTGAAAAGCTGATCTCTCTACTTTCGGATGGCATTGGAATTTGAAGGGCAGTTTAATTTACACAAACGCCCTTTTTCTAATGATATGTCGATTTTTTTCATTAAATAAAGAAATTAAAGCAACGTTTTCTTGCTTTGAGACCTCAATATCTCAATCTCTCTCCCTCTAAATCATACCTCAATGCATACAATATTTTTTCAAAATGGCTAAAATGCCCATATCTATCTATGTACTATAATTGATCCTATATATTATGGAATATGGACTATTAAAAAGTTGTAGATCACTAACCAAAAAAGATCATCGAGTTGAAAACCTAATTTATATAGATGTGTAGCAAATATATATATGCACGCAAAGAATATATGCTTATGGCACAAGGCCGGTATTTTTTTTCTTTTTGAAAGAGACTTGAGACTCGAGAAGAGAGAGAGAGAGAGAATGAGAGTCGAACTTTTATCATGAGTGTAGATCGAGATATATTTTACCATTAAAACTATATATGCAATATATTTTTGCATGCAATTAATTCTCATTCGTTTAACATGAAAATATAAGATAATCATCTAATTAGTAAATTAAAAAAAGAAATCATATAAATTAGTGCATGACAGTAGAACTATCCCCAAATTGAGGAGAGAGAGGGATTCATGATATTTCCCCCTTGCATATAATTAATGCCTATAAGCCAAAGTATGATCTTATCAATTTGGCATCTTATGGTGTACGTAGCCATATTCATCTTTAGCTGCTAATGTATTAATTATTGTGCATTATGTATGTTACCTTGGACGGACTATAAATTGGAAAAGATCGATCAAGTGGACCCTTTGGTAGAAGAACTGTACTAATATTCTTGTTTATATTTGTGGGCAAAAAATCAGGCACTGGTGAAACTTGTTTGGCCTCTGTTGTAACTTCTTCAGGAGCTTCTGAAAAGAAGATGCCAAATTTATGACCTGTGCATAAAGTTTGAGCGCATATGGTGTCTGGTCCCCTAATAATAGAAACCACGACCGCACTTTCCTGGAGCTTGCGCCTGGGCTGGGTTCCATGACCTCACCAGGTCCATAACTCCTCCAAACGCCGAAGTCCATTGTTACTCGATCTGCAAAGCAATGGACGACTTTTCTAATTGGCTTCTATGATTTAAATTTTTAAGTCTTTGAACACCCACTTTCCGAGAAAATTCCCAATGTCGATCAGTTTGGTACATTGTCCTTGTACGTTGATGCCAAATTAGAAGTGGTTGAGCAGTCAATGCCATGCCAAATCAGAAAGAATGGTCAGACCTTTCAATATTCAAGTGACATATATGTCCAAAATTATAAGGGTTGGTTTCACCTTCCATTGTCTAAAATAACAGTAGCAAATGAATGTTATACCTTTCATTTCATTTCATGAAGAGTGCTGCTATTTGCACACCCTTAAAAAAAAAAAAAAATTCAAGAGAAAATACCTTATACCCCATCTAGGGCTCACCAAATAGCCCAAGGCCCGAAGCCCACCCGAAGCCCGCCTGGCCCATTGGGCCCGAAGCCCGATTTGGCCCGACATTTGGGCCAGCCCGGCTCGGCCCGAAAATTTCTTGGGTTGGGCTTGGGCCATCCCCTTGAAGCCCACGGCCCGCCCAAAGCTCGGCTCGCTTAGGCCCGCCCAAAGCCCGGCCCGAAGCCCAAAGCCCAAAGCCCGTTTAATATCTTCAATAAAAAAAAATATAAGATTTTGGCTATGTTATGAATTGAACTTGAGACCTCATAGAACAAATTTCAACTCTCAACCAACTGAGCTGAATAGTTTATTTGTCTAATTTGTGAATCATAACATATTTAATAGGTTTTTCATTTGTTTACTCTAATAAATTATTAATATGCTTATTAAGTTATTATATAATTCTATAATGTTAGTAAATAGTAATAGTGTAAAGTGTAAACTATACTATGTAATACCATAAATAATAAACTTTGAAAATTATATAAAACATTACAAATTTATAACTATAATAAAACATAAATGTATATGTGTATATACAACTTTTATAATACAACTATAATTAAAGTTATTAAACCATGATTGTTCATTAATTTAACAATTTGAACCGTTCATTTTATATGTTGATAGTCAAAGATCATCCTTACAAAAAATCGGCCAAATCGGAATTCATTTACCTATTCGATTATCATTAGAAAAACCATGATCATTCATTAATTCGACCATCGTTACGTCACTTTTACATCTCTGATTGAGCTAATTTTTTGTAAGGATTCTCTTTGAGTGGGGAACTAAAACTTGAAAGGTTCGGATCGCTGAAAACACGATCGATATGTGAGCTTCTACATATAAATACACTTGAAGAGTTGAAGAGTATAATTCTAATAACTTTATCGTTGAAACCTTATTGTTTTCATAATTGTGAAGACCACAACGTGATTTCAACAATCCATCGCCGTTCATTTTCTATATTCATAGTCAAAGATCATCCTTACAAAAAATCAGCAAAATCAGAACTCATCTACCCATTCGATTATCATTAGAAAAACCACGATCGTTCATAAGTTGGACCACCATTATCTAATTTCTACATTTCCGATTGAACTAATTTTTTGCAGGGATGATCTTTGAGTGAAAAACTAAAAAATGAACGGTTCGGATCATTGGAAAGTTGAAAACACGATCAAGATGTGAGCTTCAACTTATAAATACACTTGAAGAGTTGAAGAATATAATTCTAATAACTTTCTTATTGAAACATTGTCGTTTCCATAATTGTGAAGACCGCAACGTGATTTTAACAATCTTAGCCGTTCATTTTCTATGTTCATAGTCAAAGATCATCCGTACAAAAAATCGGCTAAATCGACATTCATCTACCCATTCGATCATCATTAGAAAAACCACGATCGTTCATTAATTCGACCACCATTATGTGACTTTTACATCTCCGATTAAGCTAATTTTTTTCACGAATTATCTTTGAGTGAGGAACTAAAATTTGAACGGTTCGGATCGTTGACAACACAATTGCATCGTTTGTTTATAAAAATATGTAATAAAATATATAATAAAACATATGTACATTTATGTTTTATTATAGTTGTAATGTTGTATATAATTTTAAAAGTTTATTATTTATGGTATTACACTATTACTAACATAATAGAATTATAGAATAACTTAATAAACATATTAATAACTTATTGAAGTAAACAAACGAAAGAACTATTAAATATGTTATGATTCACAAACTTGACAAATAAACTGGTCAGCTCAGTTGGTTGAGAGTTGAAGTTTGTCATGTGAGGTCTCATGTTCAAATCACAACATAGCCAAAATGCTATATTTTTTTTGAACATATATATGTGTCTAAACATGCTTTGGGCCTATTTGGGCCTAGCCCTCCAAGCCCGTAAGCCAAAGCCCGATGGGCGGGCCTTGGGCTTGTGTATTAAAGCCTAAGCCCGGCCCGAAAGCCCTATTGGGCTTCTATCATTCAAGCCCGAGCCCGGCCCGAACCCGAAAAATTTGGGTCGGGCTAGCCCGGCCCGGCCCATTGCCGACCCCTAACCATCCATTTATNCCACCCCACTCGACCCACCCCATCTCTCCTACCCACTCCACAACTGCTCCTCTAGGTAGCTCACCATCGCTGGAGAGAAGAAAACTTAAAAAAAAAAATTGCAGGTGGTTCGGCGAACCAGTGCCGAAACCACCAGTTTCGTTCGACAGATACCCACTGAACAATCCTATTCTATTCGGCGGGTACCTGTCGAACGAAACCACCGGGTTCGGCACTGGTCTGCCACCGATCTGACGTCAGCAAAAAAAGGGTGTGCAATGCCCCATACCGGGTTCGGCACTGGTCATGAGTGGAGATAGTCGCATTTTATAATACTGTTTTGTCGGCGTCAGACTCGTTAGACAGGTGTCATGACCCATTTACTGTTGACTTATGTCCCTTGGTGTGGGGCATTGCCTGAGGATCGGTGCATCATTCTTCCATGCTAGGGGTGCTGAGCATTGTGGTTGGCTACAAAAGAGCATAAACAGGAGTGTTGAGCATTGGCTTACATTAGGTGTTTGCCCGAAAGCCCAAGCATTGGTCAGGACTCCGAGCATTGAACTCAAGTTTAAGATCACAAAACAGACCGTTGTTTGAGTCATGAGACTTGTCATTTTGTTCGGTAAGAAGTAGGTACGAGCAATCTAGAAAATAAGTACTCTCAAAGACCAACTTGTGCCCAAATTACATTGAGGATCGTATTACAAATTTACAATTAATTTAACCATGCATATATTGTACTTTCTATCATCTACACCCACAACAAACTGTAATTATGGGATATGACTTTTTTTTTTTTTTTTTTTTTAATGGAGTTATGAGATATGGCTTTATAAACAAAAACAAAGTTTTCACATTGAATATGTAGAGGAGCGCTTTAAAGTAAATTAATATAAAACTAACCATTCTTTTGGACCCACCATATGAACAATTAATTTTATAATCCAATCGTCTATTTTTTAGGCATCACTTCAAAGATTATCATCGCAAAAAATTAACCAAATAAAAAACTATTTGGTTAACTGGAATCAAATAAATAGACAAACACTATGTTTCGATAAAAGCACATAAATGATTTTTATTATAATCAAATGACTAAAATACTTCCAATTTATGAGATTTTTTATAAAAAGATGATTTTTGAAGTATGGTCTAAAAAAAGAACGGTTCGGATTATGAAATTACATACTGTAGTGAGTCCAAAAATGTGGTTAACTTCATATTAACTTGCTAACCAGTTAGTTTTAGAGCATTTTTGTGAATTGTGTATGTGTAAAAGTCCAAAAATTATGTGACAATGACATATAGGAAATTATTTCAATATGATGATTTTTTTTGGCCAAATTTCAATATGATGATTGATTATTAGGTTTTGAAATATAAAGGGAAATTAATTCATATGTTGATCGATTATTAGGTTTTGAAATATAAAGGAAAATGAAAAACTATCATATTTAGTGGGAATTTCCTGTAAGGATTTCTTGTCATATATGGCGAATTGGCGATACCAAGGGGCAGCTTTGTACAATAGGCCACACAATTCCAAGTTTAGACGATTTGGGTATTGATCGAAAAATCTGCCTTAGAAAATGATATACGAAAATGAGTATTGACTAATGAAAGTAGTATTTTTGTTTGCATGTATGCACTTGGTATTAGCCCCGGCCCTCTTCTTTTCATGACTATCTTGCGGTTGTTTAGAGGTTGGCAACTTGGCGCTTTCATACACACCATTTCATCATCAGCCCAAAATATGAAAGACCCTGAAGCTATTATCTCCACTGGCAAATTGGCAATGTCTTCTAATTGGGATCCTTCAGCCCTATGAATCCAAACTCTGCTATGTTAGAAACAGGGATTAATTCTTTGGTCTGCAAGCTTGCCAAATTCAGTAATTAACCAATTCAAACCCAGTACGTAGATGACATGGAAACAGTCAGATCTTCATTGGATTACCTGACGTGAATTCTGTGTATCTTGGTGATTTGATCTGGTAGATAATACCGGAGATGATGAAGGTTTCATACTTTGCAGAGTATGACATGTAGACACATGCAGACACACAACAAACTAGTGTTTTCACATCAATTCTTTGCAAGTGGGGGATTATGGGACAAAAAATAAATCCATGAATCTTTTGATTCGTTTGGCTCTCACACTCAATTTCTTCAGAGAAGTCGATCTTAGACACTTTTCGGCTGGAGTAAAAACGTCCCTAACGGCCACTACAAATCATACCAAGTTGTCACCGGTACGAAGTGTTAGAGTAGATGTAGAAATATGGAGAACGACTTTGATGTACGATTTGAATCGTTTTTTTAAAGTCGTTTTTCATATTTTTACATCTACTTTAACAATCTTAAAGTGTTATTTGCCCTCATTCAAACGAGTTTGCTAATAAATTCTTGGCAAATCACTTCAAGAATACAACAAAGTGTGGAATTTGTGATAAAGCAAAATCAAAGAATTTCCTTAGAAAATTCTAGAAGGAAAGTATATGATTTGAAATAAAGGAGGGGAGAGAGAGCAATATTGAAACCAATTAGATTTCTAATATATTTCAACTATTGGCATATGTGAGTTTACAAATGTCCAAATGGATAAGGCTCCCATTGAATTTAAACATAGGTGTCCAAATGATAAGGCACCATTCAGTTTAAATGTAAGTGTCTCAAACCAACTATTACGCACACACTTTTAAACCATATTTATATAATTATTACATATATATAGAAAGAATTATATCAATGATCTTGAACTTTATTTTGAGTATCACTTTGGGCCACAAATTTGTTTTTTAAATTCTATAGTCTATGAATTTTCACTCGTGTATCACTTAAGTCTATTAAGTCAGTTTCATCCATTGTTTGTTTGTCAATTTTAATCACGTGTATCACATTGGAAAAATAAAGAAGAGGTGAATTGCTAATTTTACCCCTCAAATAGGGGTTACTTGCTTAACACATGACAAACTAATAGAAAAAATGGATAGATCGAATTGACATAATGGACTTAAGTGGTACACGGATAAAAGTTCGTGAACTATAGAATTCAAAAAACAAGTTCGTGGACCAAAGTGACACTCAAGAAAAAGTTTGAGGACCATTATTATAATTTACTCAATATATATATATATATAGAGGGAGGCTCCATTGTAAGATCCTACATTTAACACTAAATGTAGGATTCCTCATGGGGCCCACTTCCATGTAGTTTTTCAACAATCTGAACCGTCTATTAATTTTTTCGATCTCTATTCATAGATCATCCTTACAAGAAATTAGCCAAATCGGAAATCATTTACCTATCTAACTTTGATCAAACAAATGAACGGTTTTATCGAAATTTTTTGGTTCGTTTATTTGTTTGATCAAAATTAGATAAACAAATGATTTTCGATATGACTAATTTTTTGCAAAAATGATCTATAAATAGAGGTCTAAAAAATAGATGGTTTGAATTGTCGAAAATATATGGGAGTGGGCCCCATGAGGTATCCTACAAATAATTTTATTTGTAGAATCCTACAATGGAGCCTTCCTATATATATATATATATTGAAATCTTCAACACGAAGAACCTTTGATCGTACATGTGTCAGCATTCCAAAATGGAATGCTTGGGGTGGGGGCTAAGCAAACCTCTACTATATATACCATCCCAAAATGGAAGGAGAGGATTTTCAGCCAATCGATCCAATCAACAAAACTTTGCCAGATTCTCTTCGGATTCCATAATTACTCAAAATCAAACAAGCACACTTAAAGTAATTCCTTTAGTTCCGTTTTTTAATTCATTAAGCTCTGCTATATTTTTCGTGTCTTGTTGTTTATGTTATTATGCATGTGTTCCAATGACTGGTTAATTTGTAGTTAGAACCACAATTGTGTATCAGCCTTTGATGAGTCATATTCAGTTTATATTTATGTTCAAAGTGCATTGCTTTTGTTTAGATCATTTCGACTTGAATCCTGTTGTTTAAACTTTCACTTTCAACTTAGATTCCTGTTTTTCAAACATTCACTTTCGACCACACCATCACCATTAGGCATGATGGTTGATGAGTGAAGTCCTAGCAATTTAGGGAAGACAAGAACCTAGGTCGAGTTCTCGGTTCCTTCTCGGCCGAATAGTTGAAATTAATTAATAAGTCGGTCTTTATTTTAATGGAAGATTTCATTCATCTTTCATTTCCTTAAACTAGAAGAGGAGAGGAAAGCCACAACATAAAAAGTCAAAAGGGAAGAGCCTTTAGAGTTAACAGATCTATTACATGTTATCTTCATTACTCATCACTTTAATTTACTTAAATAATTTAATTGGTTGTTTTATTTAATTGTGTCGGCATTTTGAAAAAATAAAGTAGGTTTCTAACTAAATTGTTTGGGGACCTTCTAAATCGATAATGATTAATGACCCATTTGCTACAATAACCACTAAATCGCTACATATATATATATATATGGTTTCCTAATTCATACAACCCTGCAAAGTAGTCATGTAGAATAGTGTTGCATAGGAAATAAACACGTACCTTCTCCACCATTGATCTCGGTCGTCCACGTGATTGAACATTTGTGGAGGCAACGATTGTACAATTTAAGTTCAGAAGGTCTGAATGAACTGCTAACATGTCTATACTCCAAAATAAAGGACTTATGAATTGTTTCTGCTTTGTTATCATCTATTTCTATTTCTAATTTTGAGTCAACTTGAGCCGTTTTAATTCACATAGAAAAGGGAATGGGCCGGTCTAACGACGCGAACGTGTGAAACGCGGTGTAGTGCTTTTTCCTGCAAGCCATGGGCTGTTTAGGTATATAGTTTGAAGACTTGTCAATTGGGGTGGCAACACCTCGTGACATATGTTGCTCTTTATAGGGGTTGAGCCCACTCTATCCCAAAAAAGAAAGAAATTGATCAAGCCTTTTCATTGAATCAGCCTTTGCTGCCTGCCATGTTATTCCAGAGTCCAGATGTTCTCATTGAAGCTCTTTCTGTGTTTTTCTCTTTCTTGAAGCAGATGTTGTTGCCCTTGCCCCCCTGTTCAAATACACTGCGCCATGTGATCAACGTGAGGTCAACACTTGAATTTACCTTCTAGGACCTTAAGGACGACATAACAAGAATGGAAAAGAAACAACTTATGTTGAAACTTGGACCACATGATAAAGCAGTCTGAGATGTAGAAATGTCGCGGGGCGTTCATAAAAGGCTATAATGGGTCCCTTATTTTATTTTGTGGAACCATTGGTCAATGATTAATTATTTTATTTAAGAACCAAGTTATTAATACCTTATTTTGGGATAAATATGTAACACTTTGGCAGTTGGCACCTTTTACATATTGACAAGTGTATTAAAAACTAGGGTTATTTAAGAAGAAGGCCAAAATGAGGAACAAACTTGACTCACAGTTCACTCGGCCCAAAACTTAAGTCGCATGACAAAATTATTACCAATCGCTCGACAATTATTAATTTATTATCGTGTGCTTGGTGGTTCTTGTCGAGCATTCATCAGCTGAGATGCAGCCTACACCAGCAACCTAAAATCTATCATCTACAATCTAAAATTTGCATATGTATTTGCATCGGTCGAACTCTTAGCAAGAATGCTTAGTTTTTTTCTCGTTTCCAGACGCGTTCATGTGCATAGAATAACCTTTAGCTTAGTTTTTTTTAGGTGGATTTTCAATTAAGAATATTAAATTTTTTTATCTTTGAAAGTAGTTGACATTAAAAAAAAATAAAATTCCCGCCAGTGGATAGAAAAAACTTCAACATTTTGTCGTCTTAGTTTGAATCCCTTTCTTGATATAGAGAGGTTAGTCTAACAAATATTTTGTCGCCTTATATGGTATGTGATTTGTGTATTCTCAGCTAACAAATATTCCTTCATCAAATTGTATACTTTTGCATGGATCCAAAGGTTCTGGTCCAAACTCCACAGTCTTTAGGCCTACTTATAAATAAACCACAAGTGAGATAAGAGCAGCACTGGGCTGCCATTGAAGCCTATTCCCTCACTTTCTGCAATTCTCAGAGGTTGTCAAATGGCCATCACTAGCAAACACCCAGCCTCTGTATCCCTTTTTTTCTCATTCGTTTTCATTGTCTGCTCTCTTGCTCTGTGCTGCTCTGCCTCCGCAAGTTCAATCACACAAGGCCAAACTGTAAGAGACGGCGAGAAATTGCTGTCAGACGGCCAAAACTTCGAACTGGGATTCTTCAGCCCCGAGAATTCATCGTCACGGTACGTGGGAATATGGTATTCGGACATTCCAGGGTGGTCAGCCGACTCAGTCATATGGGTCGCGAACAGAGAAAGCCCAATTTCTGATAAAGCTGGGGTCTTGACAATCGGAAACGACGGTAATCTGGTGGTTTTAGATGGAAATAACAGAGTAGTCTGGTCGAGTAATGCTTCTTCAGTCTCAAAGAACTCAGCGGCAATGCTAAAAAATACAGGCAATTTTGTTCTTTCCACCAGTGAAAGCATTTATTGGCAGAGCTTCAATCATCCAACAGATACGTATTTGCCCGGCATGAAAGTGCAGGTGGATGCTGCAGTAGGAGAGAATCCTTGTTTTACTTCATGGAAGTCAGGCAGTGACCCTTCACGAGGAGGCTATTCTATGGGGGTTGATCCTCGTGGATCACCACAGCTAGTCATATGGGAAGGCTCAGAAAGGCGGTGGAGAAGTGGGCATTGGAACAAGCAGCTGTTTATTGGTATCCCCAATATGCCAACAACCTCTTACTTGTATGGTTTTAAGCTTTCTGATGAGGAGATGAATGGAACCAGGTATTTTACTTATACACCATTGAATGTTTCTGATAAGTTGCGATTTCGGATTCGGTGGGATGGATATGAAGAGCAGCTTAGGTGGGAGGAAGACAAGAACGGGTGGGGACTGACTCAGTCGAAGCCTAACAAGGCCAATGACTGTGAGCTTTACAACAAGTGTGGAAATTTCGGGGTTTGTAGTGCATCGATTGCTTGCTGTTGTATGCATGGATTTGAACCAAAGAATTTGGATCAATGGCATAGGGGAAATTGGTCAGAAGGGTGTTTGAGGAAGACCCCATTACAGTGTCAGAGAAATAGTACTAGTGGAACAGAGGAAAATGGTGAAGAAGATGGGTTTGTAGAGATTAGGAGTGCCAAGTTGCCGGATTTTGCAGACTTGGTTTCGCCTGTTCACAAGGAGAGTTGTAAGGAGACGTGTATTAAGAATTGTTCTTGTACTGCATATGCAGATGTTCCTGGGGTTGGTTGTATGATATGGACTGGGGAGTTGCTGGATGTTCAACAATTTACAAAGTGGGGATATACGTTGTATATTCGTCTTGCGCATTCTGATTTAGGTAAGTTTTTCTTGTTGGTGGTGTTATTTCTTTTTCAAGGTTTTTTATTTTATGTTTTACTATCAACCGAAACAACAGTACTTGATTTCTTTGAGGTTTCTGGTTTTGGTTTATTTTTTCTATACAAGAGAAATCAAGTGTAAATTGGAGCTGGAAAGTAGAGAAAATCAATTCATTATGCTATATACATGACTTCTCATGTAACATGCTTGAATTTTCTCTTCTTTCTGTGAGGAAAAAGTGAACTTATGCATTTCACAGGAAATGCAAATCTTCTGTCTTCTATGGATATATACCACATCTTGAGGCAACTAGTAGTAAGCAAGAGCAAGGCCTCAGATCATTGATTCCAAAGATTATCTCAATTCCTTTGCTTTTTTCTTTTGCCATTCTTCTTGAATTGCATTTACTGTATAGTCAAATGATAGAAAGGGCCAGGATGTAGAATCGGGGTATACCACTTGTTTGTAGTAGAACTCTTCTATGTAATGGCAACCAAATGCAATCAGCTCAACTGACTTTTCCTTTACATAATTTGGTGGTCTAAAGAGGTAGAAAATGAGACAACCACATGAAATTTTACAACAATATATAAAGTTTCTCTATTGCCCTATCTTTGTGATCTTGGAAATATTTTCACTCCTTTTCTCTTATCTTCTTTTATATATAGGTGGCAAGGAAAAATTATCTACCCTTGGGATAACAGTAATTTCTGTAGCAGGAGCAGTCTTCGTATTGCTAATATGGAAGTTGAAAGCAAAACTGAAAGGTAGGATTTACATTTTCTTTCCTTTTGGTGAATGAGAGGATATGCTCTTTTTTGCAACTTAATGCTTGCTGTTCCATAATATAATCTCCTTACTGTTTTATTTCTAACTTATAATTGGTATTAACTTCTTACTTTTTGTTTTAATTTTCTATATATATAGTGTTGCCTACCACTTATTCAATTTCATGGTGGAGGAGCAGTAGCAAGAGCATTGAATTCTCAGCAGATGTTTCAGGATCAGTTGACCTTTTTATGGAAGGGAATCAAGTAAATGGACCTGAATTACCACTGTTCAATTTCAATTCTGTAGCAGCTGCTACAAACAACTTTTCTGAAGAAAACAAGCTTGGGAAGGGGGGATTTGGTACTGTCTACAAGGTAAATTTATATGTTCAGCATGTCTGCAAATGTTAAAGTGAGCTAAACTGTAGTAAAGATAATTGCCTTTTCTTTTTCCATTACCAGGGAAGCCTTCCAGGAGCACAAGAAATAGCTGTAAAGAGACTTTCAAGAAGGTCTTGCCAAGGCTTGGGGGAGTTTAAGAATGAGATTAGTCTGCTTGCTAAATTACAACACAGGAATCTTGTTAGACTATTGGGATGCTGCATTCAAGGAGAAGAAAATATGCTGCTTTATGAATACATGTCAAATAAAAGCTTGGACTTCTTTCTTTTTGGTATGTTCTCCTTTTGCTAATTAAAGTATTTTTTGCATCAAAACACCTACTTAAAATTCACGGCACACATTGAAAATGTACAGATTATTATTATTAATTAGGAGTAGTTTGTTGCTAAGTAGTTCTATTATTTTTTTGTGTGGGTAAAATGCAGATCCAGCCAAGCAAACAATACTAGATTGGAGAAAACGCTTCATGATTATTGAAGGGATTGCACGAGGGCTCCTTTATCTCCATCGAGATTCTAGACTGAGAATAATCCATCGAGACCTAAAAGCTAGCAACATTTTGCTAGATGAAGATATGATTCCCAAGATTTCAGACTTTGGTATGGCAAGATTTTTTGGAGGGAACCAAAATGAAGCAAATACAACCCGAGTTGTTGGCACATAGTAAGTATGCCTTGTTGACACTCAGATACAATGCAACCCATCTAACTCATGTCAAATGTTTAGTAATATATCTAATTTTCACATAATCCCTAATGCAGCGGCTATATGTCACCTGAATATGCAATGGAGGGTCTGTTTTCCGTAAAGTCGGATGTCTATAGCTTTGGGGTATTGCTGCTGGAGATTGTGAGTGGCCGGAGAAACACTAGCTTTCGTTCATCATCGGAACAGTTAAGCCTGATTGGATTTGTAAGTATATATACAATGTTTTAACTTTTAACTATTAAATGCCTAGCCATTACTTCTCTAATCAGTATTCAAAGACTGAAGGTACAATGGAATTTTGGAACTTTTTCAGGCATGGCATCTTTGGAATGAAAAAAGATCAGAGGACCTCATTGATCCTTCCATTGCAGAAACATGTTCCCAAACTGCTGAACTATTGAGATGCATACAAGTGGGGTTATTGTGTGTGCAAGAATCTGCAGTTTGCAGACCAACCATGTCGGCCGTGCTGTTAATGCTGGAGAGTGCAACTGCAAACCTTCAATTGCCAAGACAACCCTTATTTACTTCAATTAGGAGCTATGTGGATGCAAGATTTAGTACAAACGACGTCACGATTACAATGGTAGAGGGGAGGTGACAAATATCATGTAAAGCCTATATACTAAAACAGGGTTCAGTCGCTACTATTCACACTGTTCATAGCCTGTTCATCGTGAAAAGTCGGTTTTGCCCTTCTTGCACCCTTAATTTTCAGTTGGTTGGCTTTTTGAGTTTTGGGGTTTGGTTGGGCCCTTTTTTGTCATTGCGTCTCTGTCTGGTTGTTGCCCATATAGTTTCAAAATTTTTACCTTTCCTGCCATTGCTTTCTTTCTATACGGTTTGCCCTCACAGCCTTTTTTTTTTTTGATCTATTTGCCATTATGAGAATAGGAGAGATGGGTATGTGCTTTATCGTCATTCACTTTGTCTTGCTTTAGACAGATAGAGAGTGAAAGAGACAGAGAGAGGGTTGTGCGAGAAGGAAAGGAGTTCTGGGTTAGTTTACAGATAGAGAAAGAGACAGAGAGATGAGAGATAGGGTTGTGCGATCTCTCTCTCTCTCTCTCTCTCTCTCTCTCTCTCTCTCTCTCTCTCACTCCGACACTCCCTCATCTCATCTCAGACTCACTCGATCTCCACACTCTCCAGATTCACTCGATCTCCAGTCTCCACCGCCGGGTCCCTCCACCTCCAGACACCACCGCACTTCATCAGAGAGTCCAACGACACCACACCAGTACTCAAAGCCCATTTTGGTCATTTATTTTTTCCATTCTCTCTCTTTCCGGTCTCATCCTACACACATCGATCTGGTCTGCCTCTCTCTATCTGCTCTCATTCTTTTCTGACCAGACACATCGATCTGGTCTTCTTCTGATTACATTTTGGGTTGTTGAGGAACTCAATCCGATCGACTGTTCGCGCAGCGAAGGTGAGCCACATATTTTTATTTGATTTTTTTTTTCATTTATCTTTTTTTCTCGGTTCTCACTGGGTGAGGGGCGTTGTCCTAGCTCTTTACCCGATGAGTTTACTGTTAAATCACGATCTGGCTTCCTCATCACCGTTGATTTCTTTGTGCGATCGTGGGATTGAAATCTGTCCGTTCATTTGCTTCGTTCTTTATGATTGAGATAAGTCTGCTTCGTTTTTTTATCTGCTTTTTCATATTGCTCTGTTTCTATTTGGTGGTTTGTGTTTGTGCTGGGTGATTGGAATCCTTTCTGCACATTTGCATTCTATTTTCTGGGTTTGTTTTTCTGTTGGGCGAGTGTTTTATCTAGGTATTTGCTGGTTTGTGTTTCTGCTTGGTGAGAGTGTTCGTGAGTGTTATTTCAGGGTTTTTTCTGGTTTTTGTTTCTGCTGGGTCAGAGTTTTGATTTATGTTTTTAATGGGTTTACATCAGTGCTTTGGTTTATGTTTTTGCTGGTTCATGTCTCTTTTTTACTGATGTGTTCTACTCTCTTCTTTGTTCTAAATTTTATGTAATCTTGGTTTTTCAAAAGAACACAAATTTAGAAGAGGTTTTAATTATGTTAGGTTTTCTCTATTTCTTTTTCTCCCTGAAGAATGTTTTGTGCTGTTGATAAATTTTATTGCCAATTTCATCCATGTTTATGTACTAGCCATAACTTATAACTACATGTGCACTGTAGCAGCTTGCAAGTTAATTCCAGCCAGTTATTTCTTAGGATCCTTTCATATTGGTAAAGAAAAAAGAATTGTCTATATTTAGTAATTGTCTACATCATTCCCCTGTGTTTCTGCTGGGTGAGGGTATTGATTTCTGTTTTTAATTGTGTTTCTGTTTCACTGATTCACTCTCATTTTGTTCTCTTATTTTTATTTTTATTTTTTTACAGCGGAATGTGAAGGTTTTGCTTAATGACATATTTTCTTGTT
Organism: Dryas drummondii; assembly: GCA_003254865.1. Taxonomy (NCBI): domain Eukaryota; kingdom Viridiplantae; phylum Streptophyta; class Magnoliopsida; order Rosales; family Rosaceae; genus Dryas; species Dryas drummondii. The sequence goes on along the minus strand of QANW01009334.1, from coordinate 7,089 downwards.
ACTTAACAAAGTCCTTCTCATCTACTTGGCTACCGAGAAAAACACAAGATCAGTGGAGAAAAGTACATTATGTAGCATCTGATTCTTCAGTGTTCAGCTGGTATCATTCTTTTCACCAATACATCGCCAAAGGATTGGAATGATTTTTCATTATGTGTCATGTCAACCAGCAAAATATTAACATTTCTTCATTTTTCAATTTGCTTTGGTTGTTGTCGATTTTTGATTTGTCTGTATTCAGCTATTTAAACTGTAGGTGACCCAGTAAGTAGGTCCCTGAAAAGGTTATTAACTTATTATCGATATGAGAAGGGTAATGGCTCTCTTTTAACAATGTGCAGGTAAGACATCAATTTAGACATGAAGTCACAATTAGTGTCTGGAATTGGGATTATGAGTTGATCTGAAAAGGCTAACTTATTTGGTTATTATAAAAACACATGCTGGATTGTTGATACTTAAGCACTCAGTTGGACATATTAGTTTGCACCACTATTTCAAGTTCTTATACTTCACAGTTCAATTCCTGGTCATAACATGACTCGATACTTAAAAATATCCCATCACATTTTTCCTGCTTGACATTTACAACGTCTCTTCTATATGTTCTGATTCATTTCTTCGTTTCATGTTTTTAATATCTGTTAATCTTGAAACAAAATAGGTTGTTAATTTGAATTCTTTACCGGAAAGGTTTATTATCCACAACACATAAGCCTCAAACAACGGTATGTCAATATTTTATTTTATTATCTTTTGCAAATGTTTTAATTATTGTCTTATTTTTCATTGAGTAAACAATCAAAACCAGATAAATAAACTTTACTGCATACTGAATACTCTTGGTTGCCTAATTTCTATACTTGCAGCAGCTCAAACCTCATTGATTAAACATTTTAATAGTTTTAGCTTTAACTTTGACAACATAGGATTGTCCATACTCTTCGAATTGATTTTCACAACACGTGTGGCAGTGCTGATGATCCTATATTGATTGTTTTGGATTCTTTCTTGAATTTTGACTTTTATGAATTGGTAACTTGGATTGTTCTTAATTGTGAAAATCTAAATTGGCAGCCACCGCCAAGGCTAGCTCCGCTGTGTATGGTAGTGCCGGTGATACTAACTATATTGTTTTGTGTTCTTTTATACAAATTCGGTCTGTTTCTATGGATGTTCTGACTTGAATAGTTGAATTGTTGTTGATATTATTGAACTTCTAATAAGATAAATTCCTTTAGTTCAGTTTCAAACAGTACACTAAACATGCATTCAATTAGTTACTTTGCAATTTTATTCAAGTATGTTAGCAATCTCCAAAAATCATGCATTTACTTTACATAATCTAATATTCCACCATTTACTTATATTAACCTTGCAGCCAAGGACAAGACAACACTTCTGCAGAAACCAAGGAAAGCAAGCACAAACCCACTGATTCAATGAGCATAGTGAAAGACCAACCTGTTTCTAGGTAACAACCTTTCCATTTTTTAGAAATGATGAAAAGGCCTAAACTAATGAGTAGTCATTTTTTTTTTTACTTTGTGAACTTTTTNTGAACTTTTTTCAATGATTGCTGCAAATATAATTCGCTGAACAAAACTTCTGTACTACTTGCTACATAGTATCCATATTTCTGTATCGTTAATTATTCAACAGAACAATTACTTATTGTTCAAAAATTGAAACATATATCTGCACTAACAAATCACATTTTCAAAATTTGCAGCCAAAGAAAGCACAACACTATTGCTCTTCAAAAGAGAAGCAACAATTCAAGAGATCACCACCACAGATGCAGCTGAAGATACAACAACCACAGAAGATATTTTGAGCTCAGATGATATTCCTCTAATGGCCTTCAAAAAAAAAAAACAACCACAAAAAAAAATCACAGTCAGGTATAATCCATACTGATATTATTACATTAACAAATCATTTGATATGCCACTGGTATTTTCACCTCATTCACCATTCACAGATACTTTGAATTACTTCCATTAAAAAATCATGCATTTTAATTCATTTCTTTCAATAATTATCTACACTTTTCATCTGATATATACTATTATCTTTTTATAAACCAATATCACTTTTGTCATTCTCAATAAACAGAGCTTACAATACATTCCTTTTACTTTGTATGATTGTTTTCCTCATCTTCATTCCCTGCACCTTACCCATGCAATGAACATGAACCACACTTGAGATTAGACCATTTTTCTGCTGCCTTTGTATATCTCAATTTAACACATTTCGTTATTTTATTCTTTATTGCCAGATATCAAAATGTTTAAATATTACCAAACGTTTATTTTGATACATTGTNTTTTAGATACATTGTTCATTTTGCCTCATCTTATACATATTGCAATCAACCTTCAATTTTAACATTCATTTTTTCATCCTCATCCTTTAATAATGGTCTATAGTTTGTTTTAGCTAAAAACGTATCACAAAACAAAAAATATCCACTATTGGTTCCTTTTTTTTCATTATAACCTGATATCCTTCAATTTCTAATACTTTCTCTATTCATCAAAATATACAGCAAACCAGAAAAGATGCTTTCAACAGAAGACAGCAAAGAAGAAAGCAGCCACAAAGCAAAAGAAGGAAAAAAAGATGATGAAAATCTCCCTCTCCAACAAACCAACCCTCATGAGAAACCAAACGAGGACAAATCACCAGGCCCAATTTGAACCATTCCTCAATAACCATGGATACCTCTTTTGAACAATCAGCAATTACATATCCCCTTATATTTTGTTTAGCATAACAGACATTTGTCACATACATTGTAATATTTTTTGAAACCTGTTTGCAGTTTTAAGATATAATCAATATCTTAAACAACAAACAGCCATGCTTTTACCAATATCTAAACACAGTTTATGGAAGGTGATTATATTTTGAGTACTGACATCTGACAATTCATAATATATTTTCAATGTTCATAAGTCTTTGAACATGTCATTACCATCTTAAAACACAGAACATCTCTCTATTTAAAATATTTTACCATTAGTTGTTACCCGCAGCGAAGCGCGGGCACAAATTCTAGTGATTCTCCTAATCCTGCTACATGTTTACATGATACCTATTCCATCCACTTTGTTTTCGGATATAAGCAATAATGTATTGTCCATACTTGGTGATATAAGCAATAATAGGAAATACTCACAACAGATTTGTAATAGAAGTTGCATTTTTGGTTCGAGAATACTGTCATTCACAAATGCCATACCTCATTGGCACCACCATCCTCAACCCCCTTCCAATGTGAATTGTACGTGGAAATCACACACGCATGACAAGCATGATATGGAAAGACAGACAAGTGATGCCACTGCCTGTGTGGCAGACTGCGTTAACATGTTTTCTGTAACAATTTTGATCAAGGTAGATACTTATTTCAGCTATTAAAACAAAATTTCAAAATATAATTTTCCGAACTGTAAGAACAGACCACAGAAAACAAGTACTTTCTTTTCTCAGACTACAAGCTATAAGGTTCAAGATTTAAGCAACACAAACACATCTTAGGACTGGTATAAGTATAACATCCCGTAAATAATAGTTTACTAATTGTATCTCGTTCTCTTCGTCATTTATAAAGTACGTGACCTTTTTCTTTGGTCTGACATTAGAACTAGCCCCAGATTGAGGAGAGAGAGGGATTAATGATATTTCACCTTGCAAATAATTTATGCCTATCAGCCAAAGTATGATCTTATGAATATGGCATCTTATGGTGTGGCCATATTTATGTTTCGCTGCTATTGTAGTAATGTATATAATATATAGTACCTTGGACGAGCTATTAATTGAAAAAGATCATATGGACTTTAGTAGAAAAGAAAAATTTGTTAACAATTAAATTTTCCGTCTGTCATTCAATAACAGTTATATAACCAAACGACAAATAATTTCTAATTTAGTTAATTTTTTATAAATATTAGATACTAGTGAAAATTATTTGGACTGCAGCTTACTTAGGAGGTTGTTCTGAAAAGACGATGCCAATCCCCCACGAGGCCATGACCTGTACGTGCATAAAGTTTGAGTGTGCAAATGGTGAATGGTCCCCTAATACAAACCAAGACCTCATTCGACCAAAAAAAAAACCAAGACCTCGCTTTCCTGGGGCTTGGGCCTGGGTTTGGTTCCAGTACCAGGCCCATAACTCCAAATTCCAAATTTAAGTCCATTGTTACTTGCAAAGCAATGGATTGACTTCTATGATTTTAAGTCTTTCAACACCCACTTTCCAAGAAAATACCCCATGTCATTTTGGTACAATATTGTCCAGAAAGAACGTACTCTCAGAGGCCAATTTAGATTCAACTCGGACCTAACATTGATGGTCGGAGTAATATGCTATGTGCCTTCGAAATCGTTAATTTTCTAAATTACTAAATAAAGAGTATCATTGTAAAAAATAACCAAATAAAAAATAAAAAATTATTTAATTATTTAATTGTTATCAAATATATGAAAGGTGAATTTAACTCGTACAAAAATTGTTTATTTATTTAAGACTAGTTAAATGATTTATAATTTCGTTAACTCTTTATTGAAATAATCTTTAAAGAATAATTTAAAAAATGAACCATTTCATTTATATAAATACACTACAAAATGCACAAAAGAAAAAAGATATAAATAAAAGATAAAGAAGGGGAAGGCACATAACATTTCTTTCAATGATCCAATTACAATTCAATTAACCATGGTGGTCCATGCATATATGCTACTTTTGTATCATCTTCAATCCATTCCAAACCTTAATTATAACATATGCCTTTCTTAATTATGGGATATGCCTTCTTTTTTCTTTCTTTTTTTTGGTTTCTTATCATTTATGGAATTATGGGATATGACTTGTACACAGAAAAATAAAGTTTTCACATTGAGTATGTATAAAGTCCGAAAATGATGTGACAGTGACATGCAGGAAATTTTTGCAATATGGTGATTATTAGGTTTTGAAATATAGGGAAAAAAAGATTCTTTCTCATTAGTAGGAATTTTTCCTGTAAGGATTGCTTGTCAAATATGGCAATCCGAAAAGGGCAGCTTTTGCCTTTGAAAAGGATAGACGAAAATGAGTACTGAGTAATGAAAGTATTGTTGTTATTGGCTTATATGCACCCATCATCTTCATATCACAAACATTAATGGTTAGCAATACAAATTTGGTATAAGCCCATCTTCTTTTAATGATTATCTTGTTGTTTGTGAGAGTTAAATTTTACCGGTATGAACATACATAAACACGTACGTATTATGCCTGAGTACATGGTCAGCCACGCATCTTAGCTTATGTTACCACTTTAACTTTGACCGTGCTTGCCAAACAAGAAAAACTAATCCTATAGACATGAGAGCAAATGGAAACAAATGTGGCACGATCTTCGGGATCAACTAACAACTGGGAAGTAGAGGGTGATCCTGTAATGATCGAGTGCTTAGGCTTCAAGAATGAGTCAACTATATGTTTGTGGGAAAACCCACCCCAATCCACATCGATCCGAATAAGCCAATCATGGCTCGACACGTGGCTGGTCAATATCCATCTCGGAGTTGACTATCAGTGGTCAAAACTTTAACCTCCACATCAGCACTTCCTTTGCTAGCTCGGACCGGTCTCCGTGACGGGTCCTCCATGTTCGGTCCGAGCCGAACCGACGATCTTCCGAGGGATTGAGTGTCCATCTTTCCACGGTCATCTCAGCTCGGCTCGGCACTGAAGTGACCTCCTTTCGAGCTCTAGCGTCGGCTAGTTAGGGCTCGGAAGGGTCCCTATCTTTTGGGTCGGCTCGGTCTTGAATTCCGTATCCGATCCGATCACACATGGACTTCATGCATACGCAGAAGGAACATCTGTTCGGTTCGGCTCAGCTCTCCGCCGCCATTCCCAGGAGGATCACGCTGGGACGAACCGCCACACTTGAATGCACCTGACACAAACCTTCTGACAGATAGAATATCCAGTCTGCATTCATGACTATTGGGGCAGTTTGACTGAACCTTCCAACCTTGCATTTAATGGGGCATTCAATACAGCATTGAATGCAGAGGAGGTGGGCAACTGGACATGCAACTAGGTCTGACCAGGTGCGTGGGTCTCTGGCAACCACTCATTCACATGCAGGTATCTTACTCATCAAGACTTCCTTTGCTTATATATATCAA
>QANW01009302.1:276319-317273 GCA_003254865.1 Dryas drummondii | reverse complement strand
AAGCCCAATTCTTTGAAAGCCCATATTCTGTTTAGCATTAGACATGCATGTGCACAGCACATGACTTGGTTCCCCTAATGTTTTCAAATCAGATCTGATTCATTTTTCCCATTCACGCACACACACTATTCATCATCTTCTTCATTCTGATTTTTAAATATAAAATTCCTTTTGACAGCTGATTTTTTTCTATCCTTAGTAAATACTAGGATACCCCACTAGGACAAAGGGAATATGCCATTAATCTGCCTCTTGTGGACAGCCATTGATTGGCTTCCATGTGGCATGGGCAAACATGCCTCTTGCGTGAGTGTGTACGGGCATAAAGGGGGCTGCCTGATCAGATCTGTGTGCGTGTTGATGAGCAATTTTAGAGCGTGAATTCTTGGTTTCACTGCTGGGNTCACTCATCTTTTAAACACAAATCTGTACTGGAGCTATTTGCTTAAAATTGATATATGACTTATATAACTGATTAGATAATCACACACCACTGTAGTTGTGGATAACACTGGGATGCCTATTGTGATGGGTCCTCTGAGTGTATAGGATGTCACTTGATCCTTGGTGTGTTTGATTTGTGTTGTTTTACTGAAGTGATTTTTGGTTTTTAGAAGTCAATGTGGAGTTTCACATTTTGTTACTGGACCGTCAGAGTTGTGTTTGGTTGACTAGTTCGTGAGTGATCACATAAACCAAAAATTGGGGTCCGATCATTGAAAGTGAAATTAATCAAGTTAATTGAGTGAATAGATCACCTAAATTAAACTTTCACCTATGATTGATTAGGTGGCAGTGATACGGTTTCTCAAATGCAAGTTTCTATTTCTGTTTACCATGACATCCTCGCTATGGATGCTTTTTATTTTAATAGTTGGTCATAGTCGTACCTAATGTGTATCAACCATTTGAATTATTATTATTATTTATGGGTTTTTATGCATATTTACCATATACTGCTATAGCTGAGGTGTTAAAATGATTTTGTAAAAATGTTTTGGGATTTTGGAAATCAATCTTTCACAGGAAAATATTTTTAAAAGTTTTGAAACCTAGTAGGGTCCTTTGAGGGAAGCTATGATCGTATGTGATGCTTACCCTCTACTTTTTTTGTTTTGTTTTCTTTTATCTTGTTTATGCAGATTTGCCTCTTGGAGGAAATCTCGATTGAGGGGTGCGCAACTTGGATTCTCTTGTTGGGTGTCTTAAGGTCTCTGTATTCATGCATTTTGCTTTGCAGCGGTTCTTGTTCTCCCATGGGTGTTTTCCATGGGAACTTATTTTGAATAATGATATTTTGATTTTAATCATTTTGTAAACTTATATGAGTTTTACTCATACTTTAGTAATTCCCTCTTCTAGGGTGTTGATTTAACTATTCCACCATAGCAGGTTGGCTAATTTATATTTACGTATTTATTTTGATCTTATTATTTCCTTAAAAGATCTTGTTGTGTAATGAGTACTCTGATCTAACTCGGTCTATTTAATTCAAAAGGCTCAACGTTTCTTGAGTATCTTGGGGGATTAACACCAGTTTATTGGTATTAATTCCTCGAGATATTCAAGGAAGGTGTCTCTACCGCATACCCGGGTTTCAGGGTGTGACACACACCCCTTTCCATATTCTATGCAATCTTTGAGGATGACCGACCAGTAATAACCATGTTGTCGTAGCAACCATCTGGTCTTCTGGCTGGATTGGTGAGCTCCACGTATCCCTTCGTGGACTTCTGCGGTCAATCGAAGTGCTTCGGCCTTGCCAAGGCACATAAGTAATAGGTCATCATACCTTTTCCTATATAACTGATCTTGATAAACGATACAATTAATGTCGTGCGTGGTATCTGACCTTACAGTCATGATCTTTATCTGGGTGGCGTAAATATTTGATGATGGAATATCTCCAATCATCTTCCTCCACTTTTAAGTCCAAGACCTCGAGAGGAACACCTCAATCGTTCATGGCCGGTAAGCTTCTTTTCTCAATTTGAATTATACGGCGGGATTCACCTTCTTTGATTCTGACCCCGGACGCTACCAGCTTGGCCATCTCATTGGCCTCAGCATTCCTTCTTCTCGGTTGGTATTTGAATGTTATTCGGTCAAACTTGGCCACAAACTGTTCAGCTACTTCCTTATAGGCCAACAACCTAGGGTCATACCATCTGAATACCCTAACCATTTGATCAACGACTAACATCGAGTCATCTTTACCAAAGCCCTTTTTGCTCCTAGATCCAGGAGAATCTCTAGACCGATAATTAGGGCTTCGTATTCGGCCTGGTTATTGGTACACTTAAAGTCTATCTTAAAGGCAAACTGGAATTTTTGGCCTTCATGGGTCTTTATGACTACGCCAGCTCCGACCGATTCTTGAGCCCTTGACCTATCAAAGCTCATGGTCTAATAGTTGTTTTGCATGGTTTGTGCATACAAAACCCCTAACTCTATCTGTTCTACGTCTTCAATGAGAGTGGATGGGTGATGAGCTAAGAAGTCGGCTAAGGCTTGACCTTTGACTGACTTTTGAGGCACATATTGAAAGGTAAACTCTGAAAGGGCCATGGTCCATTTGCTAATACGGCCGCGCATAATGGGCTGCGTAAGCATGTATTTGATTATGTCGGTCTTTGATATGATTTGCATGACCGATGGTAACATGTAATTAATGCCTTCATTTTATTGCAATAAAATACATGGCCAAGCACAATTTCTCAAAGGCCGTATAGTTTTCTTCAACGTCGGTCAATATTCGACTAAGATAGTGTACTTCTTGTTCATTTCCGGCCTCGTTGTCCTGGGCCAACAGACTCCCAATGGACTTATGCGAGGCTAAGATGTATAATTTTAGGGGTTTATCCCTTTTTGGTGGGGTTAAGATCAGTGGTGAGGCCAGATACTGTTTAATGGATTCAAAGGCCTCCTAATGTTGTTTTTCCCAAACAAAGGCCGCTTCCCCGTTTATTTTCAACAAAGAAGAGAAGGACTGTACTTTTCCGGTCGAATTGGATATGAATCTCCTTAGAAAATTGACTCGTCCAAGAAAAGATTGTAACTCCCTTTTTTGAGGTGGTGGTGCCTCGATGAGGGCCTTGGCCTTGACCACTATGTCATCAATGTAGACTTTTACATTTCTCCATTAAGTCATGAAAGATTAAGTTCATGGCCCTATGGTATGTAGCCTTAGCATTTTTTAATCTGAAAGGCATGACGACCCACTCAAACGAACTGAGTGTTCCAAGGCAACATAAAACGGTCTTATGGGTGTCCTCTTTGACTATAAAAATATGATTATACACTGCACGACCATCCATGATGGAAATCAATTCATTTTTGGCCGCCCCATCGATCAAAAGATTGGCTATTGGCATAGAATATTCAACAACTTTGGAGTTGCTAAGTTAAGATTTCTAAAATCAATATATGCAAACTCTTAACTTTCCATTCTTCTTAATAATTAGTACAATATTGGACATCCATTATACATAACGAGTTTTATCCCTTAAAGAATGGAGAGTAGATTCCATCTTGTGAAGGTGTTCACACATTCTTATACTTAGCCTACCAAATCATATCGGTATATTTAAAGTTCATAAGAGCTCAGTGCCTCATTGACAATTCAAATAGACTAAGTAAATGATATGTGTATTATGAGACTTGTTCATTGTGGTAGACAATGTTCTTACAATGTTAGTCCCATGATCTACCAATAAACTTTCGAGCACTAGCACATCAATCTGGAGTTGAAGACTAGCTAGCATTTTGGAAAATAATTTTTCCATTTAATCATTAAGAAATTATTTTTGAGAGCTAGTATTTCAACATCTTTTGTTGGTTTCATGTTTTGGTTGTCCTTTTTGGTAGTTGGCCAGTAAATAACTTGGGCATTTGTCATTTACCAATAGGGTTGGTGGTTTGTAAATATTTTGGAGATCATCATTTTGACATATGTTATGTAGGGTTGTTCCTTTAGACTTATGATCATGACGAGTTGGTTTTGTTAATAAGTATGCTTTCCATTTAAATAATTTTTTATGATGGCACTTAAAATCTCTGATCTAATCCGACTTTTACAAAAACATGTTTAACTCGTTTGAAGGAACTTGAGAATAAAATACATTGGGGGTGCGGGTGTTGTATTCTTGGAATTTTTAAAGCGGGTGCTGCTGTCACGTTGCTAGTTTGGGGCGTGAAAATTGTAATCACGCTTTTTTTATTTTTTTGCAATGTAATTTTACTTATATCCAAGGAGTAAAATTTCATTTTTTAGGGGTATGGAAATTTTAAAACCATACAAAAAAGATTTCGAAATATTTCGCCGAAATTTTCCGAAATCCTCGAAATTTCGGCGAAATTTTCGATGTAGTGTTCAACAAAACCAAAACCAGATCTATATAGGTGGGAGTCGCGGGGTGGGAGGCGTGGGTTTTGGGCGCGGACGGTGGTTCTGTGCGAGGTGGGGGAGGAGGCGAGCGAGCGGCGCGAGGCTGGCTGAGGGATGAGGCGAGCAGCGCTAGGCTGGCTGGGGAAGGAGGGAGGAGGCCAGCAGTGGGTTTTGGTTGAAGGAGGTGGGCGCAGATCTAGTGGCTGGGGAAGGAGGGAGGAGGAAGGAGAAGAGAGAGAAAGAGGAAGGAGCAGAGAGAGAAGACTACTGGAGGAAGAAGAGGAAAAAGGAAAGAAAGAAAAGAGGAAGTCACGGCCCACGAGGGAAGAAGAGGAAANAAAAAAAAAGAAGAGGAAGGGCACGGGGGAAGAAGAGGAAAAGGGAGAAAAAGAAAAGAAGAGAAAAGAAAGGAAAGGGAAAAAAAAAAGAAAAAAAAAAAGAAGAGAAAAGAAAAAAAAAAGANTTCTTCAATGTTTTTTTATCAATGTAGTAGATAATATGTTGAATAAACATACAGTTAAGTTTCATTCAAAATTTCTATATTTTAATAGCAATTTTAGTCATTTTTGTCTAATTTTATCGAAATCGAAATTTTAATCGAAATTTCCACGAAAATTTCCGTTGAAATTTCCATCGAAAATTTCCGTTGAAATTTCCATCGAAAATTTCTTCGAAACCGAAATTTTACTCCTTGCTTATATCTTAACAAAAAAGAACTCAAAATTCTAAATCTTAAAACTCAGTAATTCCATAAAACTTACTAAATCAACCTAAAAAACACTCAAATAAGTCTTTTGCATTGCAAGTGTTACTACACTGTAGTGGGCAATCTATCGACCCCGGGCCCAAAACGATTGATAGGCCTCTTGGGAGAGAAGTACAGACGTTGATGCACACATGATTTGACGCTATTTATGTCTTCATAAATTAAAAATAGATAAATTCTAATTTTTGTTATTTGTAAGAATTCTTAGAAGTTTTTCAGTAGTTTACTTCTAATTTCATTTTATGTAGTTAAAAGAAAATGTGAAGTATTTGTATGACTTCTCTTGGACTTACATATGGACTAAAATATCTGGCCAATGGGTCTTTGCACAATATGAAGAAAAGGCCCAATAATAGAGAAAATGAAGTGAGGAATAGGGGTCCCATTGCCACTCCCATATCCCAATTCCTTGACAGATGATGAGTGGGTGTGGATGTCTCAGGTCCTTGATGGTCACTGTAAACCAATTCCACAAGCCTCCGGCTTTCCATCGCTTCCCGCGTAATTTCAAACACCAACTGACTCTCAAAACCAAACCCACCTCAGTTATCAATCTTCACAAGGTACTTCACTCTTTCTTTCTGTGCACTAAATCAATATTTCCTTTGGGTCTTGTCGTTTTGCTCTTTAATATCTGAAATTTCTGCAGTGCTGTCGTGGGAGTGTCATCAGGTTGAGCTTCGCAGAATATAGTAACGGAGCCAATGCCCATATCTTGGATGATTCTCTAGTTCACCAAAATGAAGGTAATTCAAAGGGAATCGAATTCCTGCATTCCATGGAAGCACGCTGCATTCGTGCTAATTCTCAGACATATATTTTGCTTTTAAAAGGGTGCTCGAATTCTGGGTCTTTTTTAGATGCCAGTAAGCTTCACTCTAGGATTTTGAAGTTGGGGTTTGATGGAGAACATGTAATATGTGACGGACTTATTGATGCGTATATTGCTGGTGGTGATTTAGAGAGCGCAGTTAAGGTTTTCGATGATATGCCCGATAGAAGTTTATTTTCATGGAATACCATAATTCATGGGTTTCTTGAGAAGAAGTTGATGGGTCGGGTATTAGGTCTCTTTTTGCGAGTAATAGCAGATAATTTGCATCCTGATGAGACCACGTTTGCCCAGGTTTTAAGGGCATGTGGTGGTGGTAGTGTCAGCTTCCAATTTGTGGAACAGATTCATGCTAGGATTATCTGTTGTGGTTTTGGTACTAGTTTGCGTGTATGTAATCCCTTGATCGATTTGTATTCCAAAAACGGATTTGTGGATTCTGCTAAAATGGTCTTTGATAGATTGCATTTAAGGGATAATGTTTCCTGGGTGGCTATGATTTCTGGTTTATCTCAGAATGGACGCCAGGAAGAAGCAGTTCTCCTATTCATCCAGATGCATAATTCAGGAACTTCCCCAACACCTTATGTATTCTCGAGCGTGCTAAGCACCTGCGCTAAAATAGAGTTATTTACGCTGGGAGAGCAGCTGCATGGCCTTGTTTTCAAGGGGGGATTTTCTTGTGAAACATATGTGTGCAATGCTCTTGTAACATTATATTCTCGCTCAGGGAACTTCATATCTGCAGAACAAATTTTCAAAACAATGTGGCACAGGGATGGAGTATCTTATAATTCACTGATCTCTGGGCTAGCTCAGTGTGGATTTAGTGATAAAGCATTGGAATTGTTCAAGAAAATGCACACTGACTGTTTGAAACCAGACTGTGTCACGATTGCTAGTCTTTTGAGTGCGTGCGCATCAGTTGGTGCTCTGCGTAAGGGAAAGCAACTCCACTCATATGCAATAAAAGCGGGAATGTTATCAGATATTATCATTGAAGGTTCTCTGCTTGATCTTTATGTGAAATGCTCTGATGTGCAAACTGCCTGTGAATTTTTCCTTACAACAGAGACCGAAAATGTGGTCCTGTGGAATGTGATGCTAGTTGCCTATGGGCAGCTAGATAATCTGAGCGAATCATTTGAGATTTTTAGGCAAATGCATATTGAGGGCATCATTCCTAATCAATACACTTATCCAAGTATTCTGAGAACCTGTACCTCTGTTGGAGCTCTCAATTTAGGAGAACAGATTCATACTCAAGTCATAAAAACTGGTTTTCAGTTTAATGTCTATGTCTGTAGTGTGCTCATTGATATGTATGCTAAGCATGGGGAACTGGATACTGCCCTTGGAATTCTCAGAAGACTCACTAATGATGATGTTGTCTCTTGGACAGCTATGATCGCAGGGTATGCACAGCACGATTTATTTGCTGAAGCTCTTATACTTTTTGATGAAATGCAAAACCGAGGGATTCGATCTGACAACATAGGATTGGCAAGTGCAATGAGTGCATGTGCTGGTATTCAAGCACTGAATCAAGGAAGACAAATTCATGCTCAGTCGTGTGTCTCTGGTTATTTGGATGATCTTTCAGTCAGCAATGCACTTGTTACCCTTTATGCTAGATGTGGAAGAATATGGGAAGCATACCTAGCATTTGAGAAAATTGATGCTAAAGATAACATATCATGGAATGGGTTGTTATCAGGGTTTGCACAGAGCGGTTACTGTGAGGAAGCACTGCAGGTATTTACTCGGATGAATAAAGTCGGAGTAGAAGCTAATTTGTTCACATTTGGCTCTGCAGTTAGTGCTGCTGCTAATTTAGCAAATATAAAACAAGGAAAGCAGATCCATGCCATGATAATAAAAACTGGGAATAATTCAGAAACAGAGGTTTCTAACGCTTTAATCACATTGTACTCAAAGTGTGGCAGCATTGATGATGCCAAGAGAGAGTTTTCTGAAATGCCTGTAAAAAATGAGATTTCTTGGAATTCCATGATCACTGGCTATTCTCAACATGGGCGTGGTATTGAAGCATTACATCTATTTGAGCATATGAAACAACATGCTGTAGTGCCAAGCCATGTCACATTTGTGGGAGTACTTTCAGCCTGTAGCCATGTAGGCTTGGTAAATGAAGGGCTTGGCTACTTCAAATCCATGAGCAAAGAGCATGGATTAGTGCCTAAGCCTGAACATTATGCTTGTGTTGTTGATCTTCTAGGTCGAGCTGGTTCTTTGAGCTGTGCAAGAAAATTCATAGAGGAGATGCCAATGAAACCAGATGCAATGATTTGGAGGGCTCTCTTAAGTGCTTGTATAACTCAGAAGAACACAGAAATTGGAGAGTTTGCTGCCCATCACCTTCTAGAACTGGAACCTGAAGACTCAGCAACTTACGTTCTCCTATCAAATATGTATGCAGTGGCAGGAATGTGGGGTTGTAGGGATCAGACAAGGCAATTAATGAAGAAAAGGGGTGTGAAGAAAGAGCCTGGTCGTAGCTGGATTGAAGTCAACAATTTGGTTCATGCATTCTATGTTGGTGACCGGCTGCACCCTCTTGCAGATAAGATATATGAATTCTTAGGGGATTTGAATGAACGGGCGGCTAAAATTGGTTATGTCAAGGACCGTTACAACCTTTGGAATGATATAGAGCAACAGCAGAAGGATCCAACAGTATACATTCACAGCGAGAAATTGGCAATTGCTTTTGGCCTACTCAGATTATCTAAAACAATTCCTATATGTGTAATGAAGAATCTTCGTGTTTGTAATGATTGTCATAATTGGATCAAGTACATATCAAAGATTTCAAACCGAACTATCGTAGTACGGGATGCTTATCGTTTCCATCATTTTGAAGATGGTGTTTGTTCTTGTAGAGATTACTGGTAAGAATATTGAAAGGTTATCAAGAAAGCAGTGTTTCCATGGAGGATTTCGAATCACTTCATTGTCATATGAGTGAGCCTCCTACTGGAGTCCCCACTTATAGAAGACCACGGTATGAACCCTAACCAGCAGTTTTCTTTTACTGTTATTTTTACAGAGTTTTAGATCATGGCTTGTTAGCTCTTATGTGACACTGATAACTAGTGAAATATTCTAATAGGTTCTATCTTGAACTATGGTAACTCTAAAATCTCCATTGTTTAATCTTAAATATATTATTACCTCTTCATATACTTTCTCAGGTGAACTTAAATGAGCTTCTGCTTTGTGAGCATGTCCTTTCTAGCTTCTCTACTGTTCTAAAGCTATTGAATACTTGGACTAATTCAAATTGCCTGCCCAATTTTTGTCTCAGCTACTGCTGCTTTCTGGAATTTGAAAATTTTAAGGACTTGGCAGTTGTTGATGGTCACTCAATTTTAAGGACTTGTATTATTATATTCCTGAACTTCTGGAAAGGTAACTCAGATACATCTCTTTTTCCCCACGGGTCTTAATTTTTTTTCTACTAAAAAACTAGGCTAACTTTTCTTTTCAGAAAAAGAAAAAGAATCATGCTAAGAAGCTTCTTGGTTACTGCTTCCATCTACAAGTCCTGATTCTCCGATTTCAAACATTACAGTTTGAACGTGCTATTTGGGATTGTGACTTGTGTTAATGTACCATTCTGCATCTTAGGTACTGCATGGAACAGCAAAAGACTGTGGTCCTCATTTTGGTGCTGTGAAAAACCGTGCTTACAGAATACCGGGATAAAGGTGATTTGAGTATTTTTTATCCATCTTTGACTTTTACCTGCTTTTTCTGATCCAAATTTGTTGATATCTTGTCTATTTGATGTCTTAGGTGAGAGAGTAGATATGTATGGCCTTTGAGAAAGTATACTGTAATTAAAGAGTTAAGGAAGGTTCAGCAATGGTATCATGAGCTCTCTCTCTGCCTTGCTTGCAAAACAATGTTGGCACCATCTCTATAATCCTAATTCTCTTTGGGCTCAAGTTCTCAAGGGCCTCTATTTCCTGGATTGTAATGGTCTTCATGCTTTGAGGGGATCTAGAGCATTGTGGGTCTGGAGTTTCTGAGTTATTAATGGTGAATCTATTTGCATCATAGCTGTGTTCCTAGTTCTATGGATGGTAGGCTCTATCATATATCCCCCCTTCTGATATGGGTTCGGGTTTGCTCACTTCTCTCATCAATTGGCATTCTAGGAAATGGGAGCATGACTCAATTGTTAACCTTATCTCTAATCTGGAATTGGTGGCAATCTCTTCAATACCGATTGGGGAATGACTTTTGCAGGATAGATCTAACTAGCCTTTGTCTAAAACTGTATGTACACTGTGAAAATTGGCTATCATTGGTATCACATGTGAAATGTCTCATCTATTGGAAAAATTATAGGGTATAACCGATATACCGCCACGTGATATAACCAATCCAACGTGTAAGGGTATTATTGGACGATGTGTTTATATTAGTAGGGTATGATATTAATAACATCCACTCATATTATAACACATAGGCTAGTTATACCACGTGTCAATATATCGGTTATACAGAATAATTTCTCCATCTATTGCTATCCCTTATGCTCAATCCTCTTACCTTGTGAATGGTTTGATTTGGAAATGGCTTTAGAGCCTTCAAACTGTGCCAATGATTAAATTCTTCTTTTGGAAGATAATTTGGAATGCTTTTGTTGATGTTTTATTTGTTTAATATCTCGCAAGTATACGAATCATGTAGTACGGTTCGTATAAATCCAAGGTCAAACCCTAGGGAGTGTATAAAAATGTGACACACTAATTTTAAACTTTATATTACTTTTAATCTAATCTAGTTCAAGATATTGATAATTGGTTCTTGATGAAACAAACTAAATAACAACTAAATACTAAATAAAATGGCAAATATAGGTGTAAGGATCTAGAAATTGGTATGGAACCAAGGTCCAGGATTCCATACCACCATATGCAAACCTAGCAAACTTCTAGCAATTTCCCACAAAAGATGGGCACCAGAGACTTAATTTGATGACCCCACTAAAAGTATTTATATTTTCACAAAAGAAATGATTTTCTATGGTAAGATATTGTTAAGCTTAAGAATACAACTCTAAGCATCCCAAGTGAAACTAAATTTAAGTAATAACTAGAAATAATAGAATTTTGCTTTTAAAACTTTAACCAACAAGCATAAATGTGGAAAAGAGGCTTCTAACTACCCATGCTACATGGCGTCATGGGTGAAAGTTTGCTCTTTTCACAATTTATAAACAAGATCTATAAACTTTAAAGAACTAAAACATGGGAAATTAACTAAAAAGTAACTAGAGAATGTTCATGGGGTGCTTTCCCCTTACTTTGATAAGAGGGCTTAGTAACCTCCCATGATTCTAATGCTAATAAAATAAAGGGAAAGCAAGAAATAGAAGAACATTTAAATTAAAGAGCAGGAAAGAAATAAAGAATTCAAATAACTATTAAATAAAATAAGGTATTACATAAAAGAAATAAAAGACAAAAGAAAAATTAAAACTCTCACAACTCTCCCATAAATTCCAGCCCCAAGGGGTCGGAAAGTCTCTTACCAAAAACTTAGAAAATAAAACTAGGAATTAAAAGCTCCCTAAAATAGGTCAAGACTATTCCTTTTATAGGCAAAACTACAAGGGAATTAGGAAATTGCTAGGAAGGTGCAACACACAAAATATCTTAAAGGAGGGACACTTGGCACACTATGAATGGCTGGGAGAGAGGGAAGAGATCGGCACAAAAGCTGCTGGCAGCAGCTGGATGAAGGGACAAATGTTGTGTGCTAAGAGGAGGGAAGGCAGAAGAAGGGCTGTAGGCTAGGGATGGCAACATGGTGGGTTGGGGTCGGGTTTGCCAATACCATCCCCGCCTTGCCGGGTATACGGGGTCTCCGTCGGCTATGCAGGGACTTGGTAATTTTTTTGTTAACTTTTCTTTTCTTATCAAAATGATACTAAATCAACACAAATATATAATATAATATAGATGAAATATACTAACATACACATATTACATTAAAACATCATTAAATCATATAATA
The DNA here is from genome assembly GCA_003254865.1 of Dryas drummondii. NCBI lineage: Eukaryota > Viridiplantae > Streptophyta > Magnoliopsida > Rosales > Rosaceae > Dryas > Dryas drummondii. The sequence goes on along the minus strand of QANW01009302.1, from coordinate 305,237 downwards.
ACATTATTAAATTCAAAAGAAAAAATAAAAATTATAACATAAAATTGAAATGTAATTATAAAATTAATATTATATGATATATTTATTAAGTTAAACGAGTACACGAGGCGAGCCGGGGCGGGGAGTGGTATTACCATACTCGTTTAATCGGGGCGGGGCTCCACGGGATTGGCGGGGACAAAGATTATTGCCATCCCTACTGCAAGCTAGCTTGGAGGTTACGTATGCAGATGGGCATAAAAATGAAAGAGAGGAGACGTTGGCTTGTACGGCTTGGAAACGGCTCAGACTCCCAATGACACGTGTCGCCCAGGGGCCTGGGACTAGGGCTAATTTTGTGGCTTTTCGACTTCCTTGGGCCTCTCTTCTTCTATATTCTTTCTTCTATTTGGGTCTTTTCTTCTCTTCTCATTTTAATTACAGTTAATTAGAAGTAGGTCTAATTTTGGAGGGTCATTCAGACTAAAACCATATATGAATTTATATTTGTATTTAAATCCAATTTTTAAGGCTAAGGTCCAAAAAATGGATTTTTTAAATTTTTGACTTATATTATCTCTTAAAATTAAGATAATTAATATGAATTAATTTTAAAAATTATGAAAGACAATATCTGTTAGAACATTTTTAATTTTTACATTTTTTAATTAAAACATTCAAGATTATCTAGTTTTAATGTTTTATAATTTTAAAAAAAGGTAATATTTATTTAAATTATACAAATATAAAAAAAAATGCATTAACCCACAAAATGGAAACTAATCAAACAAGTAATAAAACAAGTATATATAGGTACATTTCAATTGTACTTACCATTACCCAAGTAGTAAAATTTTAGATTTCGCAGAAATTTCGATGGAAATTTCGATGAATTTTAAATTTCAACAAAAATTAGATAGAAACGACGGAAATTGCTATCAAAATACAAAAATTTTGAAAAAAACTTTACCATATGTTTATTTAACATATTATCTATTATAATGATAAAAAACATTGAAAAAACCAAATTATATAATAGGTTTCATATAATATAAGATGAATATAATGCGCGCTGGAAGCAAATACTGTTAAGAAAATGGTTCACTAATTAATAATTACATAAATAACACCTCAATTTTATTTATGCTACAATATTGCATCATGAATTACATAAGTATGCAATACCACATAGAGTTTCTAGGAGGTTCAAAATGTTCGCTGCCTTCAGTATTTTCATGTTCAGAGTAGGTGTACTGTGAAGAATAATCACCCTAAGATACTTCTCCAGCATAATTTTGCATGTAATTGTTTATGAGACCCCGTATTTTTTCAAGTTTTATTTTGAAAAATATTTTAAATATTTTGAGAACTTATTTGAGAAAATTTAATTGAAAATCTAAAAAAGTTTGAAAAATAAAATGTATTTTCAGATTTGTCCAAGTGTATATCGACTTTTAGTGACAGGATCGCCCCCAAATTTTACTCTGAAACTCGGAGAAGTCCTGTGGGAATAAAAAATAAAGGAAAATCCTACTGAAAATTTGACAGAACCTCCCCTGAAAATTGACTAACCCAAAATTTATGAAATCTATAAAAATACTTCTTAAAACATCAACTGCCTCTACCACAACCAAAAAGAGTCTCAGACCCCACAAAATACAAAATAATCTTATAATTTTGTTAGAAACTAAAAGAAGATAGTTTTGGTAGCTCTCAAGCTTAGTTTTATTGAATCTCAACAGAGGCTATTATATAGCCAAACAAAACAGTAATGATTCAAAAGTGTGCACCCACGTACTGCACAATCTAACAACGTGGCTAAGAACAATTCAAAAACAGCTTTCCCTACAAGTCAGAGATTATTAACAAGAACACATAACAGAATAGATAGGAGCCTAGGACTTGGTCAACACTGCAACCAAAACTTCCTAACAATCCTCCCTTAAACTGTACTGTAAACATACAGTCAGTTTACTACTTGAGCACTGCACACACCAAGCTGCTCTCTCATCTTCAAGAATAAATCCAGCTTCAAAGGCTTTGTTAAAATGTCGGCCAACTGATCCTTTGAGCCATAATGCATCAATTCTACTACTCCATTATTAACCAGGTCTCGAAGAAAATGAAATCGAACATCGATATGCTTACTTCTACCATGCATAACAGGATTCTTCGAGAGTTTAATAGCTGAGTTATTATCACAGAATATAGTGCACTTACTTTGCTTAAGTCCAAGCTTCCCAAGCACTCGCTGCATCCACACACTCTGACAGGCACATGCAGCAGCAGCAATGAACTCTGCTTCGGTGGTGGAAAGAGACACAACTGGTTGCTTCTTGGAACTCCATGCTACAGCTCCAGAGCTCATTTTAAAAACATACCCCGAAGTACTTTTGCGGCCATCAAGATCACCAGCATAATCACTATCTGAATAAGCAAATAAGCTCCCTTCTCCTCCTTTTCTGTAGAGTATCCCCAACTCAGTTGTCCCCTTCAAATATCGAAACACTCTTTTTACTGCTTGTTGATGCAACACAGTAGGGGCTTCCATGAAGCGAGCTAACAAGCTTACTACATACATGAGATCGGGTCTGGTGGCAGTCAAGTACATAAGACTACCCACCATTTGCTTGTAGACAGTGGAATTAATCCTTGTGCCTCCTTCATCTATAGAAAGTCTATTTCCAGGAACAATGGGATTTTTCACAGAATTACTTTGCTCCATTCCAAATCTCTCTAGTACTTCATTGGCATACTTCTTTTGACTTATGAAAATCCCAGCTGAGCTTTGCACCACCTCCACTCCAAGAAAGTACTTCATACAACCAAGATCAGACATATCAAATTCTTCTTTCATTGAACTCTTGAACTCCTCAAACATTAGCTTATTGTTTCCTGTGAAAATAAGGTCATCGACATACAAGCTGATTATAAGAGTACCTCCATCTTTGCCCTTCTTTGTGAAAAGTGTGTGATCACTCAAGCATCTCTCACACCCCTCCTTGATGAAATAGGATTCGATCTTACTGAACCAGGCTCTCGGGGCTTGTTTAAGCCCGTAGAGTGCTTTCTTCAATTTGTAAACTTTGCTCTCTTCACCCTTCACCTCATAACCACGTGGCTGGTCCACAAACACTTCCTCACTGATCTCACCATGCAAAAATGCACTTTTAACATCAAGTTGATATACTTTCCAACTTCGATTAGCTGCAAGTGCAAGTATTAGTCGAATAGTGTCCCAACGAGCAACAAGAGCAAATACCTCAGTGTAGTCGATACCGGCTTGCTGTGTGTATCCCTTGGCTACAAGCCGAGCCTTACATTTATCCACCTCTCCCTTCTCGTTCAGCTTGGTCTTGAAAATCCATTTAACACCTATCTTCTTTGCTCCTCTTGGCAACTCAGTTAGTTCCCATGTACCATTCCTTTCTATAGCTTGAATTTCTCGGTCCATAGCTTCTCTCCAAGTTGGGCTCTTAACAGCTTCTTCAAAATTTGTTGGATCATTTTCAGCGAACATAGCAAGTTGTTGTAGTTGTTGTACCTCATCTTCTTCGTCGGACAAGCCTTCACCAGTCACATAATCCTCCATCCACACCGGTTCTCTTCTTCTCCTCCCTTGAACTGGATTTGTCACATCTGTTGGTGTAGGCGGGCTTGAATTGTTTGCTCCATTTTCTTCTTCTTCTACCTCTTCCTCCACAGCTTCTTCTCTTTCTTTTCCTTCATCTCCCCACTCAAAAACATCGCAGCGGGCTTGTTCACTTGTTTTGGCCCAGCTCCATTTTCCTTCCTCTTCAAAAACCACATCTCGGCTTATGACAATCTTCTTGGACTCTGGATCATACATTCGAAAGGCTTTGGATTCTTCACTAACCCCCAAGAACACACACTTGAAGCTCTTATCATCAAGTTTCTTTCTTTGGACAGCAGGTATGTGAACGTGCCCGATGCACCCAAACACTTTGAAGTATTCCACCGAAGGCTTGATTCCATTCCATGCTTCCTCAGGTGTTTTATCTTGTATTGCTGATGTAGGACACCTATTGAGCACATGCACTGCCCAATTCACCGCTTCTGGCCAGAATACTTTTGGAACCTCCTTTGCAGTCAACAAACACCTCACCATGTTCATTAGGGTTCGGTTTCTTCTCTCTGCGACTCCATTTTGTTGTGGAGAGTAAGCCGTAGTGAGTTGTCTACCGATCCCATTTGAACTACAAAAATTGTTGAACTCAGATGAGGTGAATTCCCCACCTCGGTCAGTACGCAAACAACAAATATAGTTCTTTGTCTCTTTTTCTACCATGCTTTTGAAATTTTTAAACACCGCAAATGCCTCTGACTTAGCATGCAAAAAATACGTTCACATCTTACGACTATGATCATCAATAAACGTAATTATATACCTCTTGTGGCTGTTGGATTCTGGAGTAATTGGACCACAGATGTCTGAGTGTATAAGCTGCAATGGCTGAGAGGCTCTCCACGAACTTTTCTTTGGAAAAGGATCACGGTGTTGCTTCCCTACAACACAGTCAGGACATACTTTGGAGCTAGCTTTCAGCATTGGTAAGCCTATGACCATACTTCTATATGCCAACGTCCGTAATCCTTTCATGTTAAGATGACCAAACCTCTGGTGCCATAGATTTGTTGTTGAACCATCTGATGATGCTTGAAAACAAGTCGGCCCTGGAGCATTAATAGGCATAGAGGCCAGCAACACAAACATTCGGTTTGCAGACATATGTGTTTGCATAATTAGCCCCTTGATTGGATGGTAGATTTTACAGGTATTACCTTGAATCAAAATGGCCAAATTTTTCTCTTGAAGCTGCCCAATGCTAAGCAGATTATTCTTTAGCTCAGGAATGTAAAATACCTCGGTGATCACCTGAGTTTTGCCTTCAAATTGCATTCTGATATTTCCTTTTCCCATGACAGCCATCTTTGAGTTGTTTCCCAGCTTTACTGAATGCCTAAAGGTGTGATCAAGCTCAATGAACCACCGTTTGTCTCCACTCATGTGGTTGCTACAACCTGAGTCTAAGAACCACACCGCTTCTCTTCTGGAATCTTGTGTCTCAACATAGGCCATGAGCAACATCTCTTGGTCTTCATCTAACTCAGCATACTCGACATAATGAGCATAGTTGGGACATTCATATTGGAAATGTCCTAACTTGTGGCATCTGTAACACTCCACAGTGGCTTTGTTGAAAGCTCTTCCTCGACCCCTTCCTCTTCCTCTAAAGTTTCCACGATCTCGACCTCTTGCAACAAACCTGTCTTCCTCCTTTGCTCCAGATCGCTCACCAGCAATGACAACTTTCAAGGCTTGTTCCTCCTCTTCTTGCCCTTGCATCCTCTGTTCGTGGACGAGTAAACTCCCATGAAGCTCATTGATGTTCAAGGTGCTTAAATCATGTGATTCCTCTATCGAACATATGACATAGTTAAACTTAGTCGTCATTGATCTCAAGATTTTTCCTACCACTGCACTCGGCTCCAATTGTTCTCCATTGATTTTTATCTTGTTCACCACAGCTAGGGTTCTTGACATGTAGCTGTCTACCTTTTCTCCCTCCTTCATGCTGAGCAATTCATACTTCCTTTTCAAAGCTTGAAGCTGCGCTTGTCGGACTTTTGATGAACCTTGGTATTTCTGCTTCATTGCATCCCAGATTTGCTTGGAGTTATTATCTTCCAGGATTGTCTCCAAGATTTCTCGAGGGATAGCCTGATAAAGATAATTCTTTATCTTCAAGTCCTTCAACGTCTGCTCATCAATCAGACTTTGTTGTGCTTCTGTAGGATCTGCTCCTTCAGCCACTGTAAGAATACCATTCTGCACAAGATTCCAATACTCCTTGGAACGCAGAAAATTCTCCATTAGCTTTGCCCAATGTTCGTAATGGCCATCGAACATCGGAATGCCAGGATTCGCATACTTCCCATTACTTCCTTCTGCCATCTCTCTTTTCTCTCGTGTTTCTCTCTTACGGAAACTCTCTATTTTTTTCTTTTCTCTCACACTCAGTGTTTCACTCAAACACGCTTTGTCTCTCAATGTTTCACTTGCTCACTACTTCTCAAATCAGGCCTCGTTGTGAAGCTCTGATACCACTGTTAGAAACTAAAAGAAGATAGTTTTGGTAGCTCTCAAGCTTAGTTTTATTGAATCTCAACAGAGGCTATTATATAGCCAAACAAAACAGGAATGATTCAAAAGTGTGCACCCACGTACTGCAAAACCTAACAACGTGGCTAAGAACAATTCAAAAACAGCTTTCCCTACAAGTCAGGGATTATTAATAAGAACACATAACAGAATAGATAGGAGCCTAGGACTTGGTCAACAGTGCAACCAAAACTTCCTAACAAATTTAAGTATGGTTATTAGAGCCACTACTCTTATTACAACAATTTTTACAGTTAAAGAAAATGAACTTTCAAAACGGAAATGATGCCTACAAGATCGGAGTAGAGAAAATGGACGCTATGCCTCGAAGTGATTGACTCGACCTCCACCAATGCTACGGCCTGGGGAGAAACAATTTAAGACAAAACAAGAAAATTGTGAGATAAATTCAGTGAGTGGACAATTTATAAGTACGGGAAATAATTGTCGTTTATCTTTTCACGAATCATTAAAAGTCAAATTTAAACTCTAAGACCTCACGTTGCTTTTTAAAATCCCCCAGTTTTAAAACTATTTTCGAAATTTTTTCTAAAACGTCATAAAATCATTTAACATAAGATACATGAATAAATCTGATATGCAGTCATTCATTAAGAACTTCTAAATAGAAATATCATGCAAAACTAGAAGTCTAAGAATCAAGATAAGGCATAAAAAGAACTTTTCATTTAAACTTTTGTAAAAGAATTCCTTGGAAGAATAATGAAATTACACCATATTCATACCCGTACTGTAGACAGTGACAGAACCGTCCCCGAATTTTTGCCCTGAAACCCGGAGATGTCCTATGGGATCCAAAATCAAGGAAAATCCTACCGAAAATTCAGCAGAACCTCCCCTGAAAATGGACTAACCAAAAAATTTTAAACTAGTAAAAACACTTCTAAAACAATAACCACCTCTACCACAACCAAAAAAGGTCTCAGAGCCAACAATTTCAAAGAAAACCAAATTAAACTTTAAGAGTGGTTATCAGAGCCACTATTCTATTACAAGGAAATTTTTACAAAAATATAATGGCGCCTACAAGGTCCGAGTCAGGAGATGGACGTAAAATGCCTCGATGTGGTTGGCTCGACCTCCACCGAAACTACTACCTGGGGGGACAAGTTAAGATAAAACAAGAAAAACTGTGAGACAAACTTAGTGAGTGGACAGTTAAATGGAAATGAAATCAACAATTAAATATCTTTTCAAAAAAACCCTTTATAACCACATTTAACTCTAAGACCTCACGTCACTCTTTGAAATCCCTCAGTTTTAAAACCACAAAGTTTATTTAAACTTAGGAAATCAAATAAAACAATATATAAATTCTCAAGCTAATCACTTCTAAAATAAAAAAACCATAAAAGCATCGTAACTGAAATCTTGATAAAATTCAAAAGAATTCCTCACTTAAATTTATATTTAATAACTTTTGAAGATAGCCATTTAATTACTACCAAGCATATACCCTGAATAACCTAACCATACACCTGTGCGGAATTCCTGCATCGCACAGGAAGACAATATCCTGGCCATGCACACGCTCGGAGTAAAATCCATACACATGCAGACAATCCTGGTAGTACGTGCACGCAGAGCGGCCCCCAAAGGGCTAAGCATCCCGACACACGGCCCAAAACTTATATGTGTGCTGTGATGGGTCCCAAAGACCTGTCCAAATCTGATAACCTGGAGGGTACCGTAAGAGTGGATTTTGAAAGACAACAACTCAACAAACAATATAGCTTTTATTTAGAATGTCAACTTTCAAAACCTTTTCCGAAAACTTTTCAATGAAACAATGAGTCAATATAAATACCAACTCTACCTTCTCATAAAAGGCCAAAAATAAATAAGTTACAAACATAATAAAGAGAAGTGGTAATAAATATCAAGAACCCCTCGTTCGAGAAAAATCAACATATAAAAATTATACTAAAACAACCACTTGTATATGGTTTTAAAAGCCAAACATTTCAAATCTAAACTTCAAATCCCTGATTAAAATCAACATTATAGAATAATTGAAATGATATGATTTTCGTAACTCAGTAAGGATTAAACAACCAACTCAAAGATTCTTATTTCTCAAACAATAACTGGAAAATAAGTAAAAATTTAAATTATATACTTTCATAAACATTTTAAAAAATAAAAGTCCACTCACAGTGAGTAATCTAGCTTCGATCCTCCACCATATCGTCACGAGCCCCGTTCGTCTCGCCTAAAGAATAAACAATAATTTCAATTAGTCTTGACTCGATAATAAATAAAGTGTGTACATGAAATATTGAACCTAATTGTCACGCCCATTTATCAATTAACCCAAAGATTTATTTACTTAAAGCTTAATAACCCCGTAAGCACTACTTCCTTCTTCGAATCTCCTTGGCTCAACCCAACATCGCCCAAACGTCCCAAAACAAATCCCAAACTTAAAAGAGAATTGTCCAAAGCTTACTTCGATCGGAAAGTTCATCTTAGAGAAAAATCGGTATCAAAAAGGTCTCAATTTAGTCCCAAAACAACTTCGGCTTCTCCAATCACATTCAACATAGCCATGATCAACAACTCACTCAACAATTACCCAAAAATAACCCTTTATTCATGAATGGCAGTGGGGGTTCGGAATCACTGTGGGTGTCGCCCAAAGTGACTGCCCCAAATCCAAATTTTAACGAAAATACCAAATTCGTCAAATCTACTCAAACTTTCAATTCTAAACAACAATTGGGGTTCCTAGGGATGAAATTTGTCCAAAATCATCACCAATAACAACCCCCAATCAGAAACTCAAAGGAAATCCGAAATGGCTACAATTCCCAGAAATTTCAAATTTCCAATTACTCAAAATTAATCAACTTAAGTTTAAGGAAATGAAAGCCCAATGGAAAAGGAAGAAAACTTACCAAAAATAGGGATGAAAAAAGCTGGGATTTGGCCGAAATCTGGTGAGGGAGAGGCGGCAGAAATTGGGCGTTTTGGATGATCTCCCGTGCGCGTGGCGGCTGGTCAGTGATGGTGGCGACTTGGAACTATTGACCGGCTGGTGGGGTTCACATCGGTGGGTCGTGGTGGCCGGCGAAGGTTAGTGGTGGTGGCTGGGTTGGTGTGCGAATGGGAGGGATGCAGGAGAGGAGAGAGAGAACGTGCAGGGAGAAAGAGAAGATGAGAGAGATAGAGGTCGGGGAGGGGTGGCTGACGTATGGGAGAGGTGGTGGCTGCGGTCGGGGTGGTGGTTGACTGGCTGTGGCAGCTGGTGTGCAGGGGTGGTCGCAGGGAGAGAAGACCAAGAGAGATAGGGGTGCGGGGAGAGAGGAGAGAAAATTATGAGAGAGAGAGAGAGAGTGTAATTGGGTATTTAAAACATAAATTTAAGTTTTGAAATTTACTAAAATACCTTCTTCTAGAAGAATTTACTTAATTCCTTCCCCGAAACTCCGATTTAAAAACCGCTTTCGCCCAAGTGTTCGGGAATTCGAGTTCTACTTAAGCGTCTCAAAAATATTAGCCAAGTTTCATTTTTAAACTACCCCTCAAAAACCCTATAACTCCTCTCCAAAAACTTAAATAAATCCAACAATTAAACTTTGAAAAATTGGCGTTCAAATTAAACTTGGCGTCGGGTCGTTACAGACAATGTCCTGGCCACAATCCCGCGCACGGGCAGGCTCAAACCCTGGCCACAATCTCGTGCATAGAAGTTACTCTGCACGAGCATGCTCATATCCTAGCCACAATCTCGTACGGAGAGGTCACTCCGCACGAGCAGACTCGTATCACTCCGCACGAGCAGGCTAGTATCCTAGCCACAATCTCGTTCGGAGGGGTCACTCCGTATGAGCAGACTAGTATCATGACCACAATCCTGTACATTTTACACAGGTAGGCTCGTCCGATCAGTACTTGCATTTTCAATTCACAACATTCCACATCCAAAATAAATAATCATTACGATAATCATACTAGATATAATAAATCCTCTCATAAATGAATTGAATTTAAAACACGCCATTTCAAATCAAGGTACTTTCCACAAGAATACACATATAAAACATGTTGAAACAATTCTTGTTCGTAAAATTTATGCAATTCAAGATAAAAGGAAATCAACGAGTATAAATGATTATTTGAGAGAAATTTCGGATTTAGCACTCAAGGTAGGTTCAACTTAAATCAAAGAGATTAAAAACACATAGCAAAACACAAATTATTATAATCAAGGTCCACTCACAAAAAGAGCCCTAACTTCGATCCTCCGCCTAATCATCACGAATCACGGTCGTCTCGCCTATCAAATAAATAATGAAATAAAATTAGCCTCGACTCGACAACATTAAAGGTGTGTGTGTACGAGATCTAAAGACACACCTGTCTCTCTTCCGACACAACAATTTACGACTCACCATTTAAATCCACAAACACCTCCTCAATCACCCCCAAAGCTTCCTTGCTCTAACTAACATCACCCAACCATCCAAATAAATCTTAAACTTAAAAGGAATTATGCACAACACTTATTTCAGTCGAAAAGCTCGTTTTAGAGAAATTCGGTATCGGCCAAGTCTTACATTTTCGCCTCCAAAACAACTTCGACTTCTCCAACAACACTCAACACAGTCAAGGTCGAATAACCCACTCAACGATCATTCTAAAATAAACCTACGTTCACGAAATCATAGTGGGTGGTGCACAAAGTGGCTACCCACCACCAATTTTTAGCCAAAAATTGCAAAATTCTTCAAACCCACTCAACCTTTCAATCTTAAACCACATTTGAGATTCCTAGGGATGGAATTTGTTAAACAAAACAACAAGAATAGCCCTCTAACCAGAAAATTAAAGAAAACCCGAAATGGCATCAAACCCCCAATTTCTCATTTCCACAAAACTCAATTTAAACAATGAATTCAATAGGAAAAAAAGAAAGCTCACAGCAAATGAAGAATTACCCAAAAAAAATATCGAAGATTTGAGGTGAAAATTCGACTGAAAATAGAGAGGAAGGCCGGCGGGTTTGTGTGGCTTTTTCGAGCAGAACTGGAGTGCAGGGGGGCTGGGTTGGCTGGAGGAGCAGCTGGGGGTGTCGGCCGGCCTGTGGGAAGGTCACCGGCGGCTGGTGGCGGCGATAAGTGGCTGGTTTTGAAGGTTGGTGGTCGCACACAGAGAAAGGGAAGAGAGAAGGAGAACACGACGAGAGAGAATAAGGAGAAGGAGAGAGAGTGGGCTTGGGGGAGGGCTCGCCGGTGGTCGGTGGTGGTGGCTGTGGCACCTAGTGGTTTCGGGCAGGGGGCTGCAGGAGAGAGAAGGAGAAAAGGGAGAGAAAGAGAGAGAGAGANATACCCAAAGTAGACATCACAGCAATAACGTACAAGAGCATATTGGGCTGCACTTCACTTTCACAAAGTAACAAACTAGCCAACAACAACTGTGACTGATAGACAACTACTTTCAGTAAGCAACAAGCTAGTCAGCAGCAACTGTGACTGATTGACAGCCACTTTCAACAAAAGACCGATCAAGTCCCAATGCATAAAATGCAAAAACAATTCTGTAGTTTTTTGTAACGTAGCATGTTTTAGTTTCTATAAATAGAAGAAGCTCTAACCAATGTAAAGCACGACAATCTTGAGAAGAAAAACTCTCTTGTGCTTACTGTCCCCCCCTCTCTCTCTCTCTCTCTCTCTCTCTCTCTCTCTCTCTCTCTCTCTCTCTCTCTCTCTTTTCACTCTCTTTCCCCGAGCTCTCTTCTCTCTCTGCAACTCTCACCAATCAGCTCCGCAATCACTGTCTCCGACGCGTTCGGCGGCAAATGAGGGTGGTTTTGGTCTCCCTAGACTTGCCTCCTCTCCCTATTCATCCCCATAGGCTAAGTTTTGCCCAGAAAAGCCCATAATCCAATACCCAGTTTGGACCTGTGGGTCTCCTCCGTCGTTGACTTACCTAGTGAAATTGTGAATTTCGGTGCAAATTTCGGCGAAATTATCAAAATTTTAATGACATCTTGTGGAGTTCATGTTAAAATTTCTATACCCCCAAAAAACGAAAATTTCGGTGAAATTTTGCCGAAATTTTTGAAATTTTACTCCTTGCCAATACCTAGGTTTATATATATGTTTACATTTCAATTGTACCAGTACCTAAGTTGGTATATATATACATATTCGATTAGGTGCGCACCAACAAATATGCGCACCTGATCGATCCGAACGCTCAGTTTTCGCCGTCGATTGCTCGACCATGTTGCTTCCTTCCCCTAGTTTTGAGGGTAAATCCCCATTTTTTTTACCTCATCCGCTCCTATGGTATAGAATGAGCTTGGTGGAGGTGTTATGTTAGGGTTTAGCTCCGGGATTATGTTATGGGGAGCCCAAAATCCCGAACCTAAACCATAACATAAATGTCGACAAATCATCGATCGATTGGTATAATTGAAATATACCCATAAAGAATTTTTTTTTCTTGCTTGATTATTTTCTATTTTATGGGCTGATACATTTTTATTAGATATCTATAATTTAAATCTCACAATTAATTTTAGGATAATATGATAATATCAAGATATTATAATATTAAGATAATATAAAACTAGGATAAGATTAAGATTTAAATATCATTAATTTTAGGATAATATTAGACATTTTTGAAATTAAAAACATCTGGACAATATTTTTGGACCTTAGTCAAAAATAAAAAAGCATTAAGGTATTAGTCTAAGAGAGGAGATAAAATTGGACCGGCCTGTGAAGCACCATTTTAATTAAACCTATAAAACAAAAATAATACTAACTATCAAATTCAATCTAATCTAAATAAATAAAACCTAATAATATTTAAAATAGTGTACAAACCACTAAAAATACTCAAAAGCAAGGACTAAAATGTGAGATGTATGGATGTAAACTATGCAATAGATTAAGCTCAACAGCTTTGCCAATGCCAACTATGGCTAATGTATTCAAGCGTCATGTTGATCTCAGCCTGCTTTGCCCGCTAAAGGACTCCAACTATACCCCATGTCTCTATTTAGGACATGAATTTCACTTTGTGTCAACTGAGGACTGAAACTTTCATTTTGTGTCATTTAAGGACCCTGTTTTTTTTTTTTAGTTTTTAGTTTTTATCTCAACTTTGGCCCGACATTAGACCCATAAAACCTTCACCAAATTCAGCAAACTTATACAGGGTTTAAAGCTACGCATTTCCTCTTTACAACCATATGAAGATCACCCAAATAGGACTTATACAACTCCATATAATCAGCCCCAAAGTAGGGTATCCGAAACTGTCTAGTTTTCCAAATATTTTCTTAGAGGTCCGATTGGACAGTTTCGGGTACCCTACTTTGGAGCCGATTATTTGGAGTTGTAAATGTCTGATTTGAGTGATCTTTATATGGTTGTAAAGAAGAGATGAACAGATTTAAACCAAATATAAGTTTGCTGAATTTGGTAAAGGTTTGATGGGTCCAATATCGGGCCAAAGTTGAGATAAAAACTGAAAAAAAAAAACAGGGTCCTTAATTGACACAAAATGAAAGTTTCAGCCCTCAGTTGATAGAAAGTGAAATTCATATCCTGAATAGAGATATGAAGTATAGTTAGAGTCCTTTAACTAAAATTTTTCCTTCAAAAAAATTAGTTTTATGAAAATCCTCTATTTCTTTGCCCCTGGGCAAGCTTAACCTGGTTTATTAGCAAACTTGGATATATAGTAAACCATCATCAATTTACTTATGTTGATCTCTGGGTTTCTATGCTTTCCAAGGACTGTGATTTGAACTCTTCTGAAATTTGGAAGGCTTGATGTAAATTCTTGTATGAGCACATCACCCCTTGCCCATTTCATGGCTGCTTCCAAGGCTTGCTCCTTTGTTAATGAGCTCCTATTAGCGAAGACTAAGAGCACAATGTTACAATATGAATCTTGCAATTGTTAATTTGTTTGGATTGTGACTCTATAAAACTTATTTAGCACATCAATGGTAACATTAGGAGGGCTTGGTCCTATCTTGACTCAGATTCAAAAGGTCATGACTAACTTCTCCTGAGTAGATTGTCGCTTCGCTTGCCCATTAGAGGTTCTGCCTTCAAAATTGGGTCCGACAACCCTCAACCTCCTTGATCTTTGTGCTTAAAAATGATGGATTGCACTGCCTTCTGCATGATCTTCACCCTATGCCCTGAGGTTCCTCTGCTGTTTTGAGGGCTCTTGGGCATTTGATGTTTTATGCGCCACCTAGTTAACTGGCTTTAGGGTTCCATTTAGGTTGTTAGTTATTACTTCCTAAATTATTGGGGTAATGTATGGAAACACAATCTAGTAGTAACACTAGTGGGACTAACTATTATTTCTATTTTTTTGATCCCCAATTAATGGAGCAATATTTCATTTGTTCATTAACTGTGCCTCATTCATTTACATGAAGAAAGTAAGACATTGTCATGCCATCCTGGTGAACGAAAAGTTGTAATAATAGTTAGTATGTATAGTATAGTATTGATAATTTGACAAAAAAAGAAAGTATTATTAATAAAATAAAAAAATAAGACCAGGATCCTCTCCAACAAAGTCTTTTTTTTTTTTTTCCTTTACTTTTAATCCTAGCCATTTCATATCATGAAAGTGGATCTAATGGTAAAAAATTAATTAGCGTTTTGGAAGAAAGAAAAAAAAACCTCCTCTTGCCCTTGGTTGTACAACTACTTGTTTTTCTTACTATAGATTCTTTTGGTTTCAGATTTATAGAATCATGCATGGAAATTATATGGTCAATGCGGGACCATGGTTAGGAGTACTTGACGTCACGGATATGAAAGTAATCCCACGTTTTCGATCGGAGTTCAGAAAATGAGGTTATGAATTTTAAAATTGGACAAGAATTAAAAATTATTTTGATATTCCAAAATTTAATTAAGGAGTTGAATTTTTCATAAAAATTTTGGAGGTCAAAATAGTGTTTTGAGGCTCACGATAAATACTTCTCACTAAGACGAGTCTGTAGAATTTATGTGACATTTTTCAAATTCCCGAGGTGACAGGACTGCACCCGGGCCCACCTTGGAACCCAATGTGATCCTGTGGCGTTCAACAAATGCCTTGACGTCGTACGACCTGACCTCAACGATCTCAATACTTGGGAGAAACAATAAAAAACACAACATGAGAATACTCCTAGTGAGTGGGCAAAAGAACTTTAAAACTGACAGGACCGCCCTCGAATTTTCACCCTGAAAACCCGGACAAATCAAGGAAAATCCTACCGAAAATTCTGCAACACCTCCCTTGAAATTGGACTAACCCATACTAGTGCAACCTGTGGAAAAATACTTATATTCCTTTCAGCCACCTGTACCACAAGACAAATGAGGGTCTCTGACCTGCCCAAAGATAAAGTAAAAATAACATACAACAAATTCTTGTTATCAGAGCCATTCTAAATTTTATACAAATAAAAATATAAGAGGATTCTAGCCTACGAGATCCTCAAACGTTTTCAATATGCCTCGACGTTCCTCTTGGCTCGACCGCTCCTACCTGGGAGAAGATTTAAAACAAAACATATGGGAAAAACGTGAGATAAACTTAGTGAGTGGACAATTTATAAGTACGGTAAGTAATTGTCATTTATCTTTTTACAAATCCTGAAAAGTCAAAATTTAAACTCTAAAACTTCATGTCGCTCTTTGAAATCCCCCAGTTTTAAAACCCTGTTGAAACTCCTTTGCAAACAAAAACAACGATTATTCCACAAAAACATATTCATCATTTAAGTAAACACAATTAATCCGATAAGAACTTCTATAAAATATGCAAGATAAACGATTAAACATGATATCACGCCAAAATAGACAATAATATAATTAACTCAAATCCTCCATTTGGCATTCATGCAAACTATCCATCTTTAGGCCATGAAATGAAACGTCACATTATATAAGTATCCGGAAAGCTGCTAGTTATACTCTTGGGTAATTAAGCTCGCCACATCCCATGCATAGGCACGAGCAGGCAGATAAGCTCGCCACTTCTTGTGCAGAGCGAATTGATGCATGGGCAAGCAGGTAAGTATGCTCGCCACTTCCCGTATAGAGCGAATCAATGCACGGGCAGGCCGGGATGCTCGCCACTTCTCGTGCAGAGCGAATCTATACATGAGAAGGCAGGAATGCTCGCCACTTCTCGTGCAAAGCGAATATATACACGAGCAGGCAGGTGAGTAAGCTCGCCACTTCCCGTACACAGCGCAATGCACGGGCAGGCAGGTATCCTCGCACAAGTTCTAACACAACGTTATCCAAACTAATTCATAACTAAATTTATTCATCAGTATACATGCCTCTTGAATTTCAGATTTCATCTCCCTTAAGCAAAAATCATTAGAACGTGTCTGTGGGAAATTTATACTTAATTCATAACCCCGGAGCCCAAATCAAAACTTATTAGTTACTCAAAGAGTTGTACTCATGAATAAAGTCAAAGTTTCCAAAGTGCATATATATAAACATCCAATTTAAACAACCACCCTCCACCAAAGA
The DNA here is from genome assembly GCA_003254865.1 of Dryas drummondii. Taxonomy (NCBI): domain Eukaryota; kingdom Viridiplantae; phylum Streptophyta; class Magnoliopsida; order Rosales; family Rosaceae; genus Dryas; species Dryas drummondii. Next base: position 288,527 of record QANW01009302.1, on the reverse strand, counting down.
GAATTTCCTCAATCAAATAAATACATCAAAGTTCAAATAAATCTAAAGATATGAATATGAATTTAAATTATGGAATTTATTAAATTTCTTTCGAAAACCAAGTCTAACCCACAATGCAACAATCTAAATAAACTCAAAATAACAATTAGAACAATAATCATGAAATTTATAAATCAATTATTAAAAACAAGGGGTCCACTCACAGTGCGAAATTTAGCTTCGATCCTCTACCGGATCGTCTCGAGTCTCGATCGTGTCACCTATAAGCAAAGAAATAAGACATGAAATTAGGTTTGGTTCATCCACAAATCAAACGTGCATATGGGTATAGGTGTTCCGCTCAACCTTTCCATATTTTAACGGTTAAATTAAAAATACCCTCGAACCCAAATTTAAATCCAACTCGACTCGAAAACCAACATCTGTCAATTATTTCCCTATAAACCTCATGTACGATATACCTCGGGCTCGTTCAAAAGTCGTTCCGGTATCGCCAAGTGTCTGATTACGGTCCGATTTATGATTTCATCTACTTTGAGCAACTTCTACCTTTCAACCATCAATACCCAACTTAATACAGTCCAAATTTCACATTCTAACAGCCAAATTGACAGTGGGGGGGGGGGGTCAGAACCACCACTGTCGCCGCCCAAAAAGACGTTGCTAAATCCAAACTTTACAATTTCTATAAATTTCTCAAAATTTACAATTGTTGTTACACCCAAGAATAGCTCCCAATTTCAGAATCCCAAAGGAACCCGAAATGGGTTCCTAAACCCCAAAAATCAATTTTTCAAGTACTCAAAATTTAACCAACAATTTCGTAGGGGAATTAAAGCCAATGGAAAGAGGAGAAAAACCCACCTCAAATCGTGTTAGGGTACTGATTCTGCAGAAAGGAAAACAACAAACACAAGATAGAAAAAGGAAAACTAAACTTTCACTTAATTCGATGATGGGCTCTATTGGCCAAGAGAATACACTTATAAACTATCCTTCAGTAAAAATACTTAGTAGCTCAACAACGAGCTGAAGTGGACCACTACGTAAGAAAGACACCTGTCAGTGAAGCACTGGCTCAACTAACACAATCAGCAGTTGACTAGTATACTAATAAAGAAGAATAACAAATTAAGAATGGGCTAACTTGAGTATCTTAACAACTCCACCCCCTTAAGAAAACTAGCTACCTTTCAGCCTTTGAAGTCTGGATAACGGGCAAGAATCTGATCTACTTCCTCCCAGGTTGTATCTTCAAAAGAGGTGTTATTCCACTGAATTAACCACTTAGTGACTACCACATTGTTCTGCTTAAACATGCCTCTATCTAAAACTAAAACAGGATACCAATGAGGATTCAAGGGATCCTTCATTGGAGGAAGATGAGTGGAAGGCACAACACTTGAACCCAATTTCTTCTTAAGCAAAGACACATAAAAAACTGGATGAATCTTAGCAGTGGGTGGCAATGCTAACTTGTATGCAACACTGCCAATCCTTTCCAACACCCTGAATGCACCATAATACTTTGGTGACAACTTGTGTGAAATTCTTCTCTCAACGGATTGCTGTCTGTATGGTTGAAGCTTCAAGTAAACCAAATCTCCTTGCTCAAAACTTCTCTCAGTATGTTTTTTGTCATACATCACCTTCATCCAAGCTTGGGCCAACTGTAACTTCTGTTTAAGCTCCCCAAGCAAAACATCTCGATCCCTCAATAGCAAATCTACCTGGTGGACAGCAGTTGTACCCGGTAAATAGGCCTGTATTAATTGGAGGGGGACTATAACCATAAAGAGCCTGGAATGGTGACATTTTAATAGCAAAATGGTAGGTAGTATTATACCACCATTCCGCCCAAGGAAGAAGTGGAACCCAGCTAGATGGTCGATCTCCAATGACACATCTGAGGTATTGCTCCAAAGTTTTGTTCAAGTTTTCTGTTTGCCCATCTGTCTGTGGGTGATATGCAGAGCTTTTACACAACTTAGTCCCTTGCAAGGTGAAGAAAGCTTCCCAGAAGTTACTGAGGAAAATAGGATCTCGATCGCTAATGATGCTTACGGGCATCCCATGCAATTTGAACACAGTATGCACGAAAGCTTCTACTACAGTCTTAGCAGTATAAGAATGAGATAATGGTAAAAAGTGTGCATACTTGGTAAATCTATCAACTACCACCAATATAACAGACTTCCCAGCTGAAGTAGGAAGACCTTCAATGAAATCCATGGAGATGTTCAGCCAAGCACCCTCTGGAATTGGGTTTGGTTGCAACTTACCAGGTGGAAGAATAGCCTCGTAGTGGTTCTGCTGGCAGATGGTACATTTAGCCACAAAAGTCTTCACATCTCTTTTGATACCAGGCCATAAAAAACTTCTGGAAATTCTCTTATACGTCCTAAGATAGCCCGAGTGACCTCCTGCAGGGCCCGAGTGAAATTCAGCCATAATCTTATTTCTCCAGTCATCAACAAGAGGTACAAAAATCCTATGCTTGTAATGCAGAATGTCATTATTGAAGGTGTAATTTTTAAAAGGACACTTTCCTTGTTTTACTTCCTCTACCAACTTCCGTGTCTCTCCATCACTAAGGGCAGCTTTCTTAAGTGCAGAGATATAGCTACCTATGGGCCTGGAGATTCCCATTATCTGCTTAAACTTTCCTTGCTTGGATAAAGCATCTGGAACAGTGTTGTTGGATCCAGCTCTGTACTGTATGGAATAATCATATCCAATCAACTTTAAAAGCCATTTTTGTTGCGCTGGAGTAGTTATCCTTTGACTTAGGAAACGTTGGATTGTCCTATGGTCAGTGAGGATTTTAAAATGGTGTCCTAAGAGATATGGCCTCCATTGTTGCACTGCATAGACCATAGCTAGCATTTCCTTATCACATACAGATAAAGCCAAATGTCGTTGTGTCAATGTCTTACTTAAGAATGCCACTGGATGTCCCTCCTGAGATAATACAGCCCCAATTAATACCCGTGCCTGAAGCATCACATTCCACTACAAATTCTTTGGTGAAATCTAGTAAAGCTAAGACAGGTGTAGAGACCATGGCCATCTCCAAATTCCCAAAAGCCTGTTCAGCTGCCACGCTCCATAGAAATTGATCCTTCTTGAGCATGTTGGTGAGTGGTTCAGTTATGGTACCAAAATTTTTTACAAACTTTCTATAGTAACCAGCTAAGTTGAGAAATCCCCTCAAAGCTTTCAATGTGTTGGGCTTAGGCCACTGGTGAATGGCACCAATTTTAGAAGGATCCACTGCCACCCCAGCCTTGGAAATGACATGACCCAAATATTCCACACTAAGGGTTCCGAAACTACATTTACTCATCTTAACCTTTAGAGAATGCTGCTGCAGGAGTGAGAAAACCTGTTTCAAATGGCACAGATGATGTTCCATAGAAGAACTATAAATGAGTATATCATCAAAGAAGACCAACACAAATTTTCTAAGAAAATCCCTGAAAATATCATTCATAAGTGATTGAAAAGTGGCTGGAGCATTTGTTAGCCCAAATGGCATTACAAGAAACTCAAAATGTCCATCATGGGTCTGAAATGCAGTTTTGTTTATATCAGCAGAATGCATCCTAATTTGGTGATAACCTGACCTTAAGTCTAGTTTAGTAAACACCACTGCCCCATGCAATTCATCTAGTAATTCATCTATAACAGGGATATGATACTTATCTTTCACAGTAGCTGCGTTAAGTGACCTGTAGTCGATGCACATGCGCAAGGTACCATCCTTCTTTTTAACCAATAGTATAGGTGAAGAAAAAGGACTGACACTTGGTCGGATGACGCCACTGTCAAGCAACTCTTGCGCAATCTTTTCTATCTCAGTTTTTTGAAAGTGAGGATATCGATATGGACGAACACTGATGGGTGCAGTACCAGGGGCTAGGATAATTTTGTGATCTTGAGCTCGGGTAGGTGATAGAGACTTGGGTGGTTCAATCAATTCTGAAAACTCAGTCAGCAGTGCTTGAATGTCTGGATGAGTTGCAGGCAATACCCCAGTATTAGGTACAGGTTGTATATGAATAAACATGGCTTCTTTCTCCTGATTCAAAAGCCTGGTCATTACTCTGCAACTTACTAGCTCCGTTTGAGCAGCCAATATTCCCTGTAAACTATGTTTCTGTCCTATGTACTGAAACTTCATCACCATGGTGTCAAAGTTCCATACAATATCTCCCAGTAATTTCAGCCATGCTACCCCCAATACTACTTCACAACCGGTGATAGGTAGTAGATAAAAATCAGTCTGGAAATGAAACTGTTGAACACTCATTGCTAAACTAACAAGTCCCTTGGTCTTCATTCTTGTACCACTGGCTACCAAAACATTCAGGGGATGGAGAAGATTTATTTTAGTATGGGTGTGCTTAAGCAGACTAGGATGTATGAAGTTATGTGTAGCACCAGAATCCACCAGTACATGAACTTCCTTTCTCTTAAAAATACCCTTAAGCTGCATAGTCTCAGGCTTGGTGTGCTCATTAGTCAACACATGCAATGACATTAAGGGTTCCTCCTGAACATCTATAGCTGGCTCCAGCTCGCCACCCATGTCTGGTGTTATCTTGGAAGGCTCCTGCATGTAATTCCTCCATCAATAAGTAAGCCTTAGCCCCTCTTCGACAATTATGACCAGGTTTGTATTGTTCATCACAAAAAAAAACATTGATTCTTGGCTCTTTTCTCCTGGTATTCAGCTTGAGTGAGTTTTTTGTTGGCCAACGTAAACCCACCTTCATTCATAATGTTTCGAGTCAGCCTTGGCATAGAATTGGTCACACCACTGACATTTCTTTGAGACAAATTCGCCGTTATTGCTTGACTTCGATTGGTATTCATGGGTGGTCTTTGGACCACTGTTCTACTAATCATCCGATGGCCTAAATGTCTCTCCTCATAAACTTTGGCTAACTCATATCCAGCCAACAAGTTGTGAGGGTTCATTGCCCTTACATCTACCCGTATGTCTTCTTTCACCCCTTCAGTAAAACAGGCCAACAACAATTCTTGAGACAAACCGGGAGCTCTACAAGACAATTTGGTAAACGGAGATTTATAATCAGCTACCGACCCTGTCTGAGTGAGCTTAACCAAGGCAGCCTGATAATCCATCCGGTTAAAGGAGCCAAACTGTCTCATTAATAAATCAGCAAAGCCAGCCCAAGTTCTAGGCTGCTCATGTTGGAATAAATGCCATAGATGAGCAGCTTCCTCAGTTAAGTGCATGGCAGCAATAGTCACCTTTCTATTCTCGGGAATTTGATACAGTTGAAAATATTGCTCAGCCTTATTCAACCATTCAATAGGATCTCCACCTCCAAATGTATCAAACTCAAGTCGCATTTGTTTCATGGTAGGAAGGTTAGGATCTTGATGGTAATGTGGTTCAGGTTACTGGTATTGGTGGTGAGTCAAATGAGGGTACAACATTTTTTTTTGGTGAGCTAATGGAGGTAGGCAAGTTTGGGGTCGGGAGAAGTGAGGGTAGTGGGTAGGAATTTGGGAATAAGTAGGTGGTGCTGTATATTTTGGGTGAGAGGTATGAACTGGTGAGGAAAAACTGTGGAGATGTCCTAAATAAGGAGATGAGTATGGGTGTTGATATGGTGATGGGTCTGGTGGAATTGAATAGGCTTGGTGGTAAGTGGAGTGTGATGGTGGAATTTGTGGTTGAATGGGTGTTGTAATAGGTGGGACGAAGGTCTGGTGGGTATGAGAGTATCCAATTGGTTGTTCACCAGCCGTATGCAGCATGTGAGTGTCCTGCAATGAAGATACATGCCCAGTATAACCAAGAGAAAATGCAACAGGACTAGAGTTCACAAAAGGATGTGCAGTATAACCCAAGAATTGAGAACTATCAGAAGGCCCTACTCTAGCATGAAATTCAGGGACAATAGGATTAAGACTACCGGAACTCTTGGGTGATGGTGGAGGTGGTAAATCAACGATTCCCAATGGTGGGGTGGTAGAGAATGGAGGTTGTACCGAGATTGGTGGTGTTGGCAAAGATCCACCGACATTTCGATCGTCCTTGGACTTCCCACCCACACGGATTTGCCGAATTTCCTCCAACATAGCAGCCTGTTTGCAAGTATAACGGACGACCAAGGTATCCATGGCTTGTTTTAGCGCCTGGATCTTAGCTTCATAAGCATCCCGTTGAGATTGGAGCTCAAGCTCAAAAGGATGGATCTCATGGTGAACCAGAGGCTGCTAAATCGGTGGTTGCCGCTGACCCCCTTTCTTCGGTCCCATGACAGAAGGGCTTTGATACCAAATGTTAGGGTACTAATTCTGCAGAAAGGAAAACAAAAACACAAGAGAGAAAAAGGAAAACTAAACTTTCATTTAATTCGATGATGGGCTCTATTGGCCAAGAGAATACACTTATAAACTATCCTTCAGTAAAAATACTTAGTAACTCAACAACGAGCTGAAGTGGACCACTACGTAAGAAAGACACCTGTCAGTGAAGCACTGGCTCAACTAACACAATCAGCAGCTGACTAGTATACTAATAAAAAAGAATAACAAATTAAGAATGGGCTAACTCGGGTATCTTAACAAATCGAGTCTAATCAATCCCAGAGGTGGCGAAAATCGCAAGGAGGAGGAGGCGGGTCCGCGAGTTTCCTCGCGTCGATCCGCCGTTTGTGGTGACTGGCCGGCGAAGGGAGGCTCAAGGGAGGACGGCCGACATAAAGGCTGCACGCCGGTGGTCTTGTGTTGCCAGGAAGGTAGCCGGAGAGCCAAGCTCTGGCCGGGCTATCACCTGTGCAGGGGAGGTCGCGAAAGAGAGAGATGTCAGGGAGAGAGAGAGAGACTGAAAGAAGAGAGAGAAAGGAGGGAGGCTGAGGCAGTGGCGTCTACGTCTCCTGGCCGGATGACGGGGGAGAGGCCAGAGAGAGGGAGAGAGGGGAAGGGCCTGGAAAGACAGAGAGTGTCGCGAGGAGAGAGAGAGAGAGAGAGAGAGAGAGAGAGAGAGAGAGAGAGAGAAATTAGATTTTTAAATATGATTTTGGTTTTTTTTTAACCCAAATTGTTAATTTACAAAATTGCCCTTCGCTCCAAATGCCCATATCTCTCAAACCGTGACTCAGATCGATGCGTGCTACATGTCTATGAAATCATGGACTCGAAACCTACCTAACGAATCCAAAGTCAAAATTAAAAGCCCAATAGAATAAGGAGTCAACTTTTGGGTCAAATAAATTTTAAAAGAAAGTTAAAATTTAATCACAACCTCTTTATTTTCCATAATGATCAAATTAAATTCTCAAAATTATTTAGAATAACTCCTTGAAAAATATGGGATCTCACAATTCAATCTCCCACTACGCCTCTAAATGGCCATTACGAATAACAAATTTAAAATTTTCGTGAAATTTGGTTTGGGTTGTTACAAAAACTTTTCCCTTGAAAATCATTATAATAAACTATTCAAGTTGAAAATATCATATTTGAACTGAATATTTATATCATTTGAAATTATCAATATAACCTAATATCTCAACCATTGATACTAAAAACTCACACCTCACTAGTATCCAGGAGAAATGCTGGCCATACACCTGTACAGAATATTGCATCGTACCAGGCAGGCAAATAAGCTAGTCATAGCTCGTGCAGACTGATCTCGATGTACAAAGAAATCAAATATATCAAATACGCTCCAAACTTAATAATAATAAAAATCACCCCAAATCAAGCACCCGTGGGGAAACTGTCATACTTATAATCTTTTATTGGCTGTAAACTCATTATCTCAAAATACTCCACACTAAATTTTCGGGAAAACTGTCATACATGTGTAGAGCCTTTGCACTGTCATACACACACAGAGCCCACACAAACTGTCATACATGTGCAAAGCCTCTTCACTGTCATACACATGTAGAGCTACCCAAATTGTCATACATCGCCGATAAATCTCAAGGCTAATGCAGAGCCTTGTTATACCTACTGAAGGGGCAATCACATGGCAGTTTCAAACCTCATTCCATTACCCATATATTAAATTCTCTCCTAATCCTTCTATAGATTTCTTAACCGGAACCAGTCCCAAAACATGCACATTATCCATATCTCATGATTTCCATCAATAGAATTCATCTGTAGAAATATTTTCCTTGGGTCCACAAGCATAAAACAAAATTTCCTTGATATAAATACAATTTAAATTTCATAAAATATGCTCTCCCATTTTAAATAAAACTCTTATAATTTTACCCGGCTTTCTCAGCTCATTATAATTTAAAACCCCTTTTTCATAATTTAAGCATAAATAGAAATTCGAACTCAAACCTCAGGAAGTTCCCTCCCGAATCATCATTTATTTCTCAAACAGACAAATCTCAATACATATATAAATAATAGAAATTAAAGTATGGAATGCATAAATTCAAATCCACAAAATATATATCCCACTCACAAATTTAGCAGAGCTACGTTCGATCCATCTAAGGATCGCCGGCGAGGAGGATCGACCCTGTTTCGCGTCGTTTCTACATCGGGGGTGGTTGCCGGAGCAAGGAGTGGCATGGCTGAACTCGCCGGGGCCTGGGCAAGAAAACCCAAGTGGTCACCGCCCTCAAATCCGCCGGAAAAAAGGTGAGTCGTCGCCGGAGGCCCAATCGGCTTGAACTGGGTTCGATTTCTGGGCTAAACGATGCACAGAGGAAGGAAGAGGAAGGAGAGGCGAGCTCGAAGAGCTTTCGTCCGCCTCCATCCGCCGCCGGACGCGCGCCCACGCGCCGGTGACAGTGCGGCGGTGCTGAATGGGCGAGAGAGAGAGAGAGAGAGTATCAGGGAGAGAGGTGAGAGGGTGTCCAAAAATTTCTGGATTTTGGGTATTTAAAACTCACTCCTACAAAATTACAAAATTGCCCTTCCCTTCAAATGCTCGTATCTCTCAAACTATAACTCTGTTTAATACATGCTTCGTGTCTACGAACTCGTAGACTCGAGATCTATCAAACGGACACAAGGTCAAAGACGAAAGTCCATTAGTTTGAAAAGTCAACTTTGTGTCGGGTCGTTACACTCATCACGGCACACATATAGGCTTTGGGTCGTGTGTCGGGATGCTTCGCCCTTTGGGGGCTGCTCTGCGTGCACGTATGACCAGGATTGCCTGCACGTGTTGATTTTATTCGCACGTGTGTATGGTCAGGATATTGCCTGCACGTATTGATTTTATTCGCACGTATGTATGGCCAGGATATTGCCTGCACGTGTTGATTTTATTCGCACGTGTGTATGGCCAGGATATTGCCTGCACGTGTTGGATTTCACTCCACGCGTGTGTATGGCCAGGATATTGCCTGCCTGTGCGATGCAGGAATTCCGCACAGGTGTATGGCCAGGTTATTCAGGATATATAGCATGGTGGGAAATGAAATTGGTATTTTCAATGGTTTAAGTATGAAATTTAAGTAAGAAATACCTTTCGAGTTTTATAATGACTTCGATTTTTATTATTTTTATGACTTTGATAATGAAATGATTGACTTTTGAGAAACGTGTTTTGAGTTATCTTTTCTTTGGGTTTCATAAATAATACTCTCAAGCATGGAAATGGTTTTAAAACTCGGGGATTTCAAAGAGTAACGTGAGGTTTTAGCGCTAAACGTGGTTTTGAAGGATATTAAACTGTCCACTCACTGAGTTTGTCTCACGGTTTGTTTTCTTTTGTCTTAAATTGTCCCCCCAGGTAGTAGCTTTGGTGGAGGTCGAGCCAATCACGTCGAGGCAGTTACATCCCTATTCCTTCTCGAACCAGTAGGCGTCATTTTATATTATTTTCGGTGTAGAAATTCCTTGTAATAGAATAGAAGCTTTGATAATTACTTTACAAATTTTAAGTTGGATTTCTGTGAAATTGTTGGGTCTGAGACCCTATTTGGTTGTGGTAGAGGTAGTTGCTGTTTAGAAGTGCTTTTTAACAGGTGTTGAAATTTTGGGTTAGTCTATTTTCAGGGGAGGTTCTGCTGAATTTTCGGTAGGATTTTCCTTGATTTTGGATTCCCGCAGGACCTCTCCGGGTTTCAGGGTGGAATCCGGGGGCGGTCCTGTCACAAACACATTCAGATTTTAGAGGGTGAAAAACAAGTTAAGAAAATCATTTAGTTTGAGAAAATCAAAAACATTTTCTTACTTGAAAATGATGAGCACACACCCACAAAAACGCCCAAGCTAAAACGCAGCAAGAATACCCACAAAAAAATATGCTCATCAACCCACTCAGAAAAAGCTGGACCATTACACCCATATACCCCATACAACACACACACACACTCACCCTGTCTGCCCCGTGCCACATGGAAGCCAATCAATGGCTGTCCGCAAGAGACAAATAAAGGGCATATTCCTTTTGTCCTACAGAGGTATTCTAGTGCAGCTGATGATAAGAATGTGGAGCTGTAAAATCAATTATTTCTTTATTTTGCAAAATTCAGAAATGAGGAAGAAGATGAATAATGCTCAGGTGTGTGAGTGAGAGGCGTGAAGATGATGAGAAACAAGAACTGATTAGATTTATTCAGTGAAGGAACCAATTCATGTGCTGTGCACATGCATGTTTAGAAAAACAGAAAATGAGCTTTAAATGAAATGAGCTTTAAGAAACAAATCCCGAAATGGCTAACTGAAGTGACACAATCATTTAAGTGTTAAAACTGTACGTGAAAAACATTGTCCTTATGATCAGTGAATGACAAGTCAAATAGACACAAAACTGTTTTTCGTGAAATGCATGAAGTGCAGTATACCTTGGATTTTTTTGCATTGCAACTTCATTCTTGATTTCTTCAATACAATTGATCTTACCCTTAATTCTAGCCTAGAGCTTATGAGTGAATAATTAAAAATAAATACAATGATTTTGACAAGGAAAAACCAATATATCAAATCCTAGAAATTAACAATATCCCCCTTTGGCTTTCCTTGACAAAACATTAACTCATTCACCTCACAAGACTCTCAACATTCAGCCCAACACTTTATTATAAGCTTACAAAAAGTGTACCTGTAAGAAGAAGTACTTGCACAACACAAAACATGATAGTACAGTAACCAATGCAGTTTAAACAAATACATTCTCCCTTTTTTTGTCATTTGAAGACAAAAGGGCACCAAAAAAAAAAATAAAAGTGAAGTTGAAGAGCACATAGAGTTGGAAAATATGCAAGAAAAATCAATGGCAACATGATCAAAAAGAAACTGAAGTAAATGCCATAACTTCCCTAAAGACGAACTCCCTCTAAAGACTAACTCCCCCTAAATGCTAACTCCCCCTAAACCTGATAATCTGCAGCAGCTGCAGCATCTCGATACCGGGCTTGCAGAATATAGACATGTAATATAAGGGACAGTTAAAGAAGAAAATAGGCATGCAGAAAAGTCACAAATGCCCTTTAATGAACAGTAACCAAGGAATAAAATTTCGGGTTTCGAAAAAATTTCGATGAAAATTTCGACGGAAATTTCGAAGATTTTTAAATTTCAACAGAAATTACACGGAAACGACGAAAATTACAATCAAAATACGGAAATTTTGAATGAAACTTTACCATATGTTTATTTAACATTATCTACTACNATTTTTAAATTTCAACAGAAATTACACGGAAACGACGAAAATTACAATCAAAATACGGAAATTTTGAATGAAACTTTACCATATGTTTATTTAACATATTATCTACTACATTGATAAAAAACATTAAAAAAAAATTAAATTATATAGTAAGTTTCATGTGATATAAGATAAATATAATGCGCGCTGAAGGCAAATACTGTTAAATCAAATTAGTATAATGAATAAATGAAATCCTAATATTAAACTCTATATACCCTAGTACTTTTTATACTCTATAATCTATATATTAAATCCTATGTACTTTATAATCTATACTCTATATTGTTTAAGATATCGTGTATGATATTAGAGTTTAGGCCCTTTAGGGTATTTTTAATTATTTTTTATAAAAAAATATATTAGAGTTTATTAGTTTAGGGTTTAAAAATAACTAAACAAAACCCCAAAACGGCCAAACGAAATCCTAAACCATTTTTTTTCTTTTCAGTTGCCCAAAAATCCTAAACCCCAATCAAAGAAAACCTTTTTTCTTTTTTTTTTCTCTTTTTTTTTTTTTTTTTTTTTTTT
>QANW01009302.1:221587-276181 GCA_003254865.1 Dryas drummondii | reverse complement strand
TCTCCCGTTCTCTCTCTCTCTCTCTCTCTCTCTCTCTCTCTCTCTCTCTCTCTCTCTCTCTCTCTCTCTCTCTCTCCATCTCCATCACCAACCCACCCTCACCCTCATCTCTTTCTCCCTCATCTCCCCCAGCCGCCACTCATTGCCGCCGAAACCCACCGAAAAGCAACTGCTTCCAAGCTCTAACCGCTCATCTCTTCCACCTTTTACCTCATCTCCCCCATGCCGCCTCCCTCTCTTGCTCTGAGATCGTCGAAAATTTGGCCGAAATTTCGAGCATTTCGGCAAAATTTTGAAAATTTCGGTGAAATTATCATGAAGAATTGATGATTATGCGTTTCGATTTCGAACTCCTCTAAAAACAAAATTTTCACCGAAATTTCGCCGAAAATTTTGAAATTTAAACCCTTGACAGTAACCCAAAGAGCTGAATGGGCCTGTTAAAAAGACTATATTTGACGAATTGTAGACCAATCAAAATGAGCAAAATTCGTACGTATGACTAATAAAACACAACTGGAACAGAATGCAGCCATATGGTTTGACAAAAAGATAGAGGAATCTTGGAAGAGATGGAAGCAATGACACACAAAAAAAATCCTATGAGTTAAATGTGCTTCAGAGACTTTATTTTGACGAGTTAATTACACTTACACCCCTGAGGTTTATCGACTTTTCACATACACCCCCTGGGGTTTCAATAATTACACATACAGCCCCTGAGGTTTTAAAACTGTTACATATAACCCCCTATAGTGAGATGAAAATGATGAAAAATTATGTAAAAAAGCATGCTAAGGGATTAAATAGCCTAATAAGATTATTCAAGGTGTAAGGTTCAACCTGAATACAAATAATTTCTTTTTTATTTATTTATTATTTTTCTTTTGTAAGGGGTTATATGCAACAGTGTTAAAACCTCAGGGGGTATATGTGTAATTATTGAAACCCCAAGGGGTGTATGTGAAAAGTCGATAAACCTCAGGGGGTGTAAGTGTAATTAACTCTTATTTTGACAAAAGGATTCGACAAGAAAAAAAATGTGAAAAGAATTAACCACTGTAACGACCCAACCCAACCCAAATTTCATTAGAAATTAATTTTTATTTTCTTAATTATTATTCATAATGGTCATTTAAGGCGTAGTGAGAGATTAAATTGTGAGACTTCGTTTTTTTTTTTTCAAGGAATTTTTTTAAAATATTTTGGTAATTTATTTGAGATTTAATTTATGTTTTAAATTGGGCTTGACCTAAAGTTGACTTTTAAAATTAGTAGGCTTTTGATTTTGACTTTTGGCCCGTTAGATAGATCCCGATCCCACGAGTTCGTAGACACAAAGCACGCGAAAAACAGAGTTACGGTTTGGATTTTACAGACGAACAAAGTTTGGGGGCATTTTAGACTTTTGCGTTCTAGAGATTTTTCTAGAAAGACCCAATTTTTATTTAAATTTCCTATCTCTCTCTCTCTTTGCGAACGGACTCACGCACACCCCCCGCCGATTTCTTTCTTCATCTCTCTCTCCCATCGATCCTTCTCTGTCTGAGGACCATCGACCACCCCACCGGTCGAAAAGTGATCCTCTCTAACCGGTCATCACAGCCCACACCTCCTTCTCACTAGCCAACCACCACCGAAGGCATAGCGAAGAGAGAGAAGTCGAGACTCACCGCCGACGATCTCGTTTTTTCCGGCAACATTGCAACCTCCGACCACCTCAGATCTCTTCCACTCGAAAAGTCGAACACAAAGGTGTCATCACCTTGCCAAGATGACCACTGTACACGGCGATTCGAAGAGGAAAAGCTCACAGCACCTCCGGCAGGTTTTGTGTTTTCCGGCCAACTCCGGCCACTGTTGACCTCGACCCAAGTATCGAAATCGATCATCTCTTCGTCCTCTACAAGTTTGTATGATTGATTTGGTATGATTGTGCCCGGAATTAAAAACCCAACTTAGCCACCCATGGCCACCGCGAGCTTCGCCGCGTGTGGTGGCCGATTCAGACTCCCTTCAATGTTTTTATATCTTTTTAAGTTTAATGAGCCTATTGGAGTTGGAATTAGGTTGATACATTTGTGTTTAGGTTGGAAATCAAGTTTGGGCAGCCATTGGGGGTGGCAGTGGTGTCGAATTTCGGCCACTCCGAGACCACACGGCCACTAAATGGAAATTTGGGTGTGTTAAATTGGATAAATTGTTGATTGTGAGTTGATTTGTGAGCTGGAAATGCAAATTCCTGACAGTTATTGAACCGATCTTAGATTATCAGTCGATTGTTGTGTAATTGGACAGGTTGTGAGAATGTTGGGAAATCAATGGTGACACTTGGTTGCATGTTTGGATAGGTTGGGTATACTCGAGGATCTCAATCTCAGTGTAGATTGGTTATCGGAATCATAAATCGAGTCGCAAAGGATATGGAACACGAGGAGGGTATAATTTCTATCCTTCTAAATTTGGGATATTTATGTTGTATGAGTGGATCGACGAGATTAGACTAGACTTAGGTTAATTGGTTTTTAATAATTGAGGAATCTAAATTGTTGGAGAGGTTAATTATGAGATTAATCGACTATTAAAAATGAATTGGAAATGGCGTGTTTTAAAATTCAATTCGTTTATGAGAGGATTTATTATATCTAGTATGATTATCGTAATGATTATTTATTTTTGGATGTGGAAATGTTGTGATTTGAAAATGCAAGTACTAATCTTACGAGCCTGCTCATATGGAGTAAGCCCTCCGAATGAGATTGTGGCCAGGATACGAGCCTGCTCGTACAGAGTGACCCCTCCGTACGAGATTGCGGCCAGGATACGAGCCTGACCCTCCGTCCGTACGAGATTGTGGCTAGGATACGAGTCTGCTCGTGCGGTGTGACCCCTCAGTATGAGATTGTGGCCAGGATACAAGCCTGCTCGTGCGGAGTGACCCTCCGTACAAGATTGTGGCCAGGATTTGAGCCTGCCCGTGCGCAGGATTGTGGCCAAGACAATGTTTATAGTACGAGTATAAGTGTTTTGAGATATCAGTTTATAAAGATAATTTCAGTTTAGATTTGATATTTCTCAGCTTGAAAAGTTTTATTGTTTTTTTCAGTATATCGAGGTTTATATGAGATGATTTTCGAAAATGGATTGCAAAATTGTTTTAAAACTAGGGGATTGCAAAGAATGATTGTGAGGTTTTAGAGATTTTTATTTTAAGACTTCTGAAAGGATAAATAAATTTATGTTCTTTTTCTTAACTTGTCCACTCACTAAGTTATCTCACAATTTTCTTGTTTTGTCTTAAATTGTTTTTCCCCAGGTAGTAGCTTTGGTGAAGGTCGAGCCAACCACATTGAGGCAATTACATTCATACCCTTACTCGGACATTATAGGTGCTATTTTCATTGTGTAAAAGTTCCTTGTAATAGATTAGAGGCTCTGATAACCATACTTAAATTTTAAGATGTTTTTTCTTTGAAATTGTTGGGTCTGAGACCCTTTTTGGTTGTGGTAGAGGTGGTTGATGTTTTATAAGTGCTTTTACAGGTTTTCAAATTTTTTTGTTAGTCCATTTTCAAGGGAGGTTCTGCCGAATTTTTGGTAGGATTTTCTTTGATTTTGGATCTCACAGGACCTCTCCGGGTTTAGAGTGAAAATCTGGGGGCGGTTCTGTCAACCACCAATGTCAACACTCTAATAGATATGGAAAATGAAAATTGCAAGTTTTGCAAGCAAATAAGCATATTTGGGATATAGGGAGGTCATTGCTAGCAATCAAGACTTGTTCTAAGAGTAAAACTATGTCAAAGACAACCAAAAAGTTAGATAAGTTTCATCCACAAAAAGATATTAAAATTTGACCACTCAACAAAATTTCTAATTTGTGAACAAATATTAAAAATAAAGTTTTTCAACTGATGACAATGGTTATGTGAAAATTATTTTTATATTTTGTTTAGGCACACCCCATATTTCGTGCAATGATTTGGTCCAATTTTGCGACTCTTTACCCTAGAACACCATAAAAACACTTTATCACTCCCTAGGGCCATGACTTCTTTGGTCACACTTCCTCTTGTTTTTAATTTTGTATGATGCACATTTGTTCAAATACGGAAAACCTAGCTTAATTGCATCCTCAAACAAATTGTCTTTGAAAGATATTTAACAAGTTTGATTGACCATGACAACGTGTTAAATAAAAAAATAAAAACTTCAAAGCTAACATTTGACAAGACAAAGAGATTATGCTTATTCACATGACAAATGTTATGCAAGAACCTTTTTGAATATCAAAGAGAGTGTGACAAGTAATGTTAAGACTTTTCAAAATGATTATTTTAAAACAAACGAAATGCATCTAAGCAAGATAAAAAAACTTAGACATTGAAGCACACTTAACTACAAGGGATCATACATTGGTACAAGTGCCAATTGACTTCCGAAGACTAATGTGCTTTGGATTCTCCAAAGCTTTGGTAAAGATATCCGCAAATTACTTTTCGGAAGGAACAAAAGTCAAAGTAAGAGTTCCACTTTCCACAAGATCTTTAATGAAATGATGTCTTATGTCAATGTGCTTGGTTTTAGTGTGTTGGACCGGGTTCTTGGAAATGTCTATAGCACTCATATTATCACAATAGATGAGAAAAGTTTTCTCATCAATTCAATAATCAGCTAACATTTGTCTCATCCAAATGAGTTGTGTACAAAAACTCACTGCTACTATGTATTTAGCTTCAGCAGTCGACAAAGAGACAGAATTCTGTTTCTTGTTGTGCCAAGACACCAAGTTATTTCCAACATAGAAAGCACCCCGAGGTGCTCTTCAAATCATCACTACACCCAACCCAATCGGAGTCACTAAATCTAATCAATTTAGTGTTGGTATCATGGGTATACCACAACCCATAGTCAAGAGTCCCACTTATATATTTAATTATCCTCTTTGTTGCAAACAAATGAGATTGTTTAGAATCACTTTGGAACTTAATTAGCACACACTCCTACTGCAAACGCTATGTCTGGTCTACTAGCTGTGAGGTAGAGGAGACTCCCTATCATGCTCCTATACAAGGTTTGGTCCACTTGCTTACCACTTGGATTCCTATGAAGTTTGGAGCTTTTACTCATTGGAGTATTAGCCACTTTGGAAGACTCAAGCCTAAACTTTTTGACCAAGTTTCTAGCATACTTAGATTGAGAGATAAATATCCCACAATCTTCTTGCTTAACTTGTAACCCTAAAAAAAAATTCATTTCACCAACTAAACTCATTTCAAATTCACTAGACATTATATCAATGAACCTCTTGACATGAAAGTTGGAAGTTGAACCAAAAACAATATCATCCACATAAACTTGAGCAATCAAGACATCATTTTTTAACCTTTTTACAAATAAGGTCTTGTCAACTGACCCTCTTTGATACCCATTGGATAACAAATGATAAGAAAGTCTCTCATACCAAGCTCTTGGAGCTTGCTTCAGCCCATACAAGGTTTTCTTCAATTTATAAACATCATCTCTCATGTAAGGATCCTCAAAACCCTTTGGTTGTTCCACAAAAACTTCCTCATTCAAATAACCATTTAAAAAGGCTGTTTTAACATCCATTTAATACAATTTAAACTTAAGATGACATGCAATGGCACAAAGTAACCTAACGGACTCAAGTCTAGCAACAGGTGCAAAGTCTCATCAAAATCAATACTCTCTAAATGAGAGTACTCTTGAGCAACAAGCCTAACCTTGTTTCTAACCACATTCCCAAACTCATCAGATTTATTTTTAAAGATCTATTTGTTTCCAATGACATTTGTGTTGGCTTATCTTTCTACAAGAGTCCACACTTGGTTTCTCTCAAATTGGTTCAATTCTTCATGCATTGCACTCACCCATTCCTCATGATTGAGTGCTTCTTTGACATTTTTAGGTTCAACAATGGACACATAGCACACATGAGCAAGTTCATTGGTCATTTGTTTTCTAGTCCTAACTAGCTGGTCTACAGAACCTAAAATTACATCTTCACCATGGTTACACCTCACCCATCTTGGTTTTTCAGGTCTGTTACTTAGAATTTTGCCATTTTGATCGCTCTCTGACTTATCAAACTCAACAATTTTTGAGTCATTAGTAAGTTCATCACTGCCTAACTTGAACTCATTTTTAACCAAATTATCCTCTTTTGGAACAGATTGAGGGAACAATCCATCCTTATCTGCAGTCATTTCAATAGATGCATCATGATCATCTATTTTCACATTTATGGACTCCATCATAGAACTTGTTCGCAAATTGAAAACTCTGAAAGCTCTACTGTTTGATGAGTAGCCTAAAAACAGACCATCATCACTTTTAGAATCAAATTTTCCCAAATGTTCTCTATCCCTAAGGATGTAACATGCACTCCCAAACACTCTAAAGTGTGTAACCTTAGATTTCCTACCCTTCCACAGTTCGGAGGGAGAGTTTTTGGTTTCCGACCTAAGATAGACTCTATTTATGATGTAACATGTTGTGTTGACCGCCTCAGCTCAGAAATGTTTGGCAAGATTTTGGCTATTCAACATCACTCTTGCCATCTCAATCAAAACTCTATTCTTTCTCTCAACAATTCCATTTTGTTGGGGTGTTATAGAAGCTGAGAATTCATGTTTGATACCCATTTGACAACAAAACTCATCGAATTGAGAGTTTTCAAACTCAATTCCATGGTCTGATCTAATTCTGGACAAAGTTGACAGACTTGACATACCTTCACTTTTCAGCAGTTTTAC
Organism: Dryas drummondii; assembly: GCA_003254865.1. Taxonomy (NCBI): domain Eukaryota; kingdom Viridiplantae; phylum Streptophyta; class Magnoliopsida; order Rosales; family Rosaceae; genus Dryas; species Dryas drummondii. The sequence continues at coordinate 269,402 of QANW01009302.1, read as the reverse complement.
AATCTTAACAAAATGATGGAAAGTCTCCGACTTGTCCTTAAGAAATGACACCTAAGTGTACCTAGAAAAATTATCTATCATGACCAGAATGTATTTCTTTCCATCTATTGACAGAGTTTGGACAGGACCAACCAAATCCAAGTGAACTAGTTCAAGTGTCCTAGAGGTGCCCATGTCTTTGACCCTTTTGTGTGGTTCTTTAGTTTGTTTCCCCATTTGACATGGACCATAAATAAAAGTTTCGGGTTTTCCCATCTTTGGTAGACCTCTAACAACCTCATGCTTAGACAACTTGTAAAGATCATGAACATTAATGTGTCCAAGTCTTTGATGTCAAAGAGAGCTAGTGTCATCAATAGCTCTATTGCAAGTATTTTCAAATTTTCAACATTGCCATCAATGACATAGCAATCATCCCTAGACCTAGGGGCATTCAAGATCTCCCTTCCTTTGGAGTCAACAATTCTACATCCACTTTTGGACATACACACTTCACCACCCTATTCATCACATAGTTGACTAATACTAAGTAAATTAGAATTCAACCCTTCAATAAACCTTACATTTTTCAATTCGGGTATGCCGGGAATGTGTACAACCCATTTTCCACTCACATAGGACTTCTCTCCTCCTTAAAAAGTCACACTACCACCATCATAAGAAGCAAGTGAGGTAAAGACCTCCTTATCTCCTGTCATATGTTTGGAACACCCACTATCTAGGTACCAAATATTTCTCTTAGTGGCTGAAAATGCGGTTAAGGTTACTAGACATTTAGTGGAGTTCTTCACAACCCACCTTTGATGTGAACTTGACTTATTTTTGGAAAGTGGAGTGACAAGTAAGACAATTTTGGTTACCTCTTTGAGTAGATTGGTCACTTGCTCTTTAAGAGAAATATTTCTCTTTGCTTCATTTGATTTTTTTCCTTTAAGTTTGTTGTAATTTGGTTTAATGTGACCATTGACATTACAATGATGACAAATCGGGACAAAACTTGTTTTTCTATGTGAAGTAGAGCAATCAATTTGTATGACATTTGGTAAGGCTTGACTTGACTTAGAATAAAATGGATGTAAACCAATGTCAATGAAACCTAAACCCTTTTTGACACCATGATCAGATTTTGACTTGACAAAAATGGTCTTTGTGTTAGATACACTAGGACTATTTTCACTGAAACTCAAACCGGTCTTGTCCCCATGATGCTTCCCTATCCTAAGCATCCTATCAACTTTTTCAGCCCCAATGGTGAGCTCAACAATGCTCTCATTTGCATCATCCACTTCTTTTTAAGTTTCTCATTCGAAGATTTAAAGTAGATGTTGCTCTCCTTGAGCACTTTGACTTGACTTTCTAGATTTTGTTTCAAGATAGTTACACTTTCTAATTCACTCTCTAATGACTCAATCTTCTCACTCAATTTCAATTTGACATTCTTAAGTTTTTGATTTTCTTCCTTTATGCTAAATGTTTCGGTGAAAAGTAAGTTATACTTATCACAGAGTGCAGTGTAAGACTTATCATCAAGAGTAAATTCTGAGTCAGATCCACTATCAACTTGTTCAATCTCCTTGATTGAAGCAACAAATGCAACTTCATCACCCTCAATGTCGAATGAAGACTCACAATCATTGGAGTCCTCACTCTCACTATCACTCCAAGCAATCTTCATGGCTTTATTCTTACTAGAAGAATAATTCTTTCTATTATTTGCACATTCAATTGTTATGTGACCTATTCCACCACAAGTGTAACATTTCAAATCTCTCTTGGTTGTTCTTCCTTCTTTAAAGTTAGGCTTTCTCTCTTGTTTTCTCTCAAAAGAATTCTCTCCTTGAGGTTTGAACTTGAAGTCCTTGAAGTTGTTACCACTAGTCCTAGCTTATCTCCCTTTATTCCTAAGAATTCACCTAAATTTTTTGACAAAAAGGGAAACCCCATCATCGGACATTGATGATTTTTCACTCAAGTTTTCACTCATTTCTTTGACACTTTGCAAAGCAATATCCTTTGATTTCTTACTGTCCCTTTCATCCATTTCAAGTTCCATCTCAAAAGTTTTAAGCTTTCCTACCAATTTACCAATCTTGAGTTCATCCAAATTTTGGACTTCTTGAATTGCATTTTTCTTAGATTGAAATCTCTTATGTAGAGATCTAAGAACCTTTTGGACAATGGTAGACTCCTCATAAGGTTTACCTAAGGACATGGCTTCATTTGTGAGGACTTCCAACCTTTCATAGAACTCGGAGAATGACTCGGACTCTTTCATCCTAATTTCTTCAAATTTGGCATGTACTATTTGAAACTTAAGTGACCTAACTTGTTTGTCCCCTTCATGAACAACCTTAAGTTTGTTCCAAGCTTGCCGTGACACAATGTTGTATGTGTGCAAATTGTGAGGAAGATAGTACAGTGATTTCGGCTATAGACCATTCAGACCTAGGCTTAGGAATTTCAATTCCATCTACAATTTTAGTGGGAGGAATCCACTCAACAGTGATATATTCATATGCCAACTCATCATAAGCATCAAGGAAAATTTCAAATTTCTCTCTCCAAGTAGCATAGTTGCTGCCATCAAAGAATGGATGAGAATTACAAGACCCTGCAACTCAATCTCTTTCCATCTAGACACACCTAAAAACAAACAACACCCTAGAATCTATCTATTTGCTTTTAGAGTAGCACTCTGATACCAATTGAAAATTTGTATTAGGTGATTTATTTACCTAATTAACTTGATTAAAACCACTATCAGTAATCGAACCCCAATTTTTGTTTTATATGATCACTCAAGGATTAATCAAGCAGACAAAACTCTGACGACACAGTGGCTAAAATCTGAAGACACAAATTGACTTGTAAATCAAAAAATAACCTTTGTTAACAACACAAATCAAACACACAAAAGGATTAAGTGACAACCTATGCACTCAAAGGATCCATCAGTGTAGGCATCCTAGTGCTATCAACAACTAAAGTGGTGTGTGAGCAGATTTTCAAACTTTCATTTAGCATTCAAAAGGTTAAGTTAACATGCTAAAGTGGAGTGTGTGATCTTGTGATAGAATTTCTAGATTAATAATAAGCAACACAATAGAAATAAACAACGAATAAGGCACAAGATTGTTCACCCAAAAAAACCACTAACGGTTAAAAAACTGGGGGTCTTTTTCAGCTAACCAAGCAATCCAATATCAAGGGTTTCAATACAAGCAATCACACAACAAGCTCAATCACTCTAGTCCTAATACTAAGTGGCAGCTTCTTACCATTGTGTATCCTTGTGCAAACACCTTGAAGCTAGCAATCAGTCATTCATGTCATTGGCAGCTCCTCCTTGAGCTCTTCAACGCACGATACCGATCGCAACCAAGCAAGTGGATTCCAATGATAATGCTATAAAATGCAAGTATGGATTCTTTAAAAATCAACCTTCTCAAGCAAGAGACATGAAAAGGCTAATGGAGAATCCTAGATCTAAAATATAAATGATAGTATTTATGAATTTGTGAAAAGCTTTAGAACACACTCAAACACATTTAGATTTTAGAGGGTGAAAAATAAGTTAAGAAAATCATTTAATTTGAGAAAATAAAAAACATTTTCTTACTTGATAAGGATGAACACATACCCATAAGAACACCCAAGCTAAAACGCAGCAAGAATACCAGTAGAAAAATATGCTCATCAACCCACTCAGAAAAAGCTGGACCATTACACCCATATACCCCGTACAACACACACACACACACACTCACCATGTCTGCCCGTGCCACGTGGAAGTCAATCAATAGCTGTCCGCAAGAAACAAATAAAGGGCATATTCCTTTTGTCCTACAGAGGTATCATAGTACAGCTGATGATAAGAATGTGGAGCTGTAAAATCAATTATTTCTTTATTTTGCAAAATTTAGAAATGAGGAAGAAGATGAATAGTGCTAAGGTGTGTGAGTGAGAGGCGTGAAAATGATGAGAAGCAAGACCTGATTAAATTGATTCAGTGAAGGAACCAATTCATATGTTGTGCACATGCATGTTTAGAAAAATAGAAAATGGGCTTTAAATGAAATGGGCTTTAAGAAACAAATCCTGAAATAGCCCACTGAAGTGACACAATCATTTAAGTGTTAAAACTGTACGTGAAGAACATTGTCCTTATGATCAGTGAATGATTAGTCAAATAGACACAAAACTGTTTTTTGTAAAATGCATGAAGTGCAGTATACCTTGGATCTTTTTGCATTGCAACTTCATTCTTGATTTCTTCAATACAATTGATCTTACCCTTAATTCTAGCCTAGAGCTTGTGAGTGAATAATTAAAAATAAATACAATGATTTTAACAAAGAAAAGCCAATATATCAAATCCTAGAAACTAACAAGTTGTTTGGAAAAACTTGTCGGTATGCATGTTTGTTGGCATCTACTCAAGTTCAGACTGATTTAGATATAATACTTAAGAATATGAATTTTGGTCCTAATTGTAACACTTATACTATTTAGGGCATTCCTCAACAACCAACACACAAGGAGTGTGGCTATTTTGTAATGCAGTTTATGAAAGAGATAGTTGAAGATGAAGGATTAAGCTTTGCTATTAAGGTGAAAACTAAACCTGAAATTTAGTCATTTTTAAAACTCTTGTGTCATTGTATCAGTAGATTTCGTACTAAAGATATGAGTTCAATTTCATGATTTTCTCACTGTTTAAAATTGATGAAGTCTCTTAATGGTGAGAAGCATTTTCTATGAATTGCCTATTGCCTATTGCCTATACAATACACAGAAGGATTATTATAGCCAAACAACAATTGCATAAAAATGGGACAATAGGAAATAGAAAAATAAATAAGATATCTGCATAGATGAAACTTGCAAGGTTGTGTTGTGATGGGATTGATCACTCTTATTTGTACTTTCTCTGAAGCCTAATGATTTAGCTAAGTGATTCATTTGTAGAGGAGCTAGCAACTTCTGATGTGTATGATGGTCACATATTGTTAGTGTATGATGGTCATTGAGGTAAACTTAGAACTAGAGATGAAATGTTTATTGGACATGGTGCTGTAATTTAGTTTATGCTTTTCTGATGTGTTAAGCCGTTTGTTCTGCTATTCATATTTGGTGGTGGTGTGATTATTAACTGTAATAAAAAAAGATTGTTATCAAAAGCTTATTTAGTTTTAGAAAGGTCACTGTTGTTAGCTAGGCTCATTGTTAAATATGTAAGGTGTCCATACTGCATGTTAATATGTACAAATAGAAATTCTTCCCAAAACCTGTTAGTAACACAGTAGCAGGAATTTCCCATGTCTTATGCATGCATGGGTTCATGGTGACTTGATAAATTGATGGTTTGGCTAATATATGATAATCCCTTTTGGCTGCTATATGTGTATTACGTACTGTGCATGTAGCTTTGCATTTGGCTGCTATATGTGTAGTTGTGTGCATGCATGTACTCAAGTCCCTGCATCTAATATATATGGTATTTGTCAATTTCTATATATGATAATTAATCCTTTTTGTTAATTAATTAATCCATGGTTAATTTCAGTGGGAAAGGACAAAGGACAATACCTACTCCTAAGAACAAATTGATGAAGTACGGAGTGAATGGGCAAGCTTTGTGGTACGCTATATGTAGGTCCTCGATCTGGCTGGGTTTAACAAGCAGCATATAATATATGTTTATGGTCTTCTATTTTGTACAACTAACTAGCTAGGTTGTGTATAGACATGCATTATTTTATATATATATGCATGCTAGGGGTAGTTTAGATCAACTAATCTTGCAAAGTCAGTTATTTTGGTACTTATATGGGTGACTTTGCACGATTAATTATTTCATGTGTATAGCTTCAAGTTAGCTAGCTAGGAACGCAAGTATTATTTTTGGAGTTGTTGATTGGCAAAGTATGTGAATTGGTTTGACTTTGTAAACTCCATTTCCAATTTAATATATTTATTGGTATTTTTGAGTTGTCCATATATATTTGAGAATTTATAATTGGAGCAAGTAGGATTTGAATGTCTTTCTAACCATCACACAACGCAAATTTGCAATGGTTGTCAATTTAAATGTGAATCAAACAAACAATGGTTTTCATTTTTAATATATTGTGTTAGTAAAACAGATACAACGGTTTTAGTTAATTCACCATTGTATAAGAAATCTTCTAACAACAATTAATACCAAACAATGATGTATCTCATTACCCTATACAACAATTTTAGAATATAAAATGATGTGTATATTTAATTTAAACAACAGTTTTTAGGTGAAACCATTGTCAAAATAATATTATAACAACATTTTTATACCATGAAAGAATGTTTATATGTTATTCAAACAACATTTCTTAAGTAAAACTATTGTACCAAAATTATTATCACAACAGTTTTAATACTGAAATGATGTGTAAATAAAAGTCAAACAACATTTATGAGTTAAAACTATTGTATGTAAATACTTCTCACAAGGGGTTTTATAATTCAATGATGTGTATAGGAAATTCAAACAACATTTATTAGTTAAAACTGTTGTTCAAATTTACATACCAAAACGGTTTTTGTAATGAAATGATGTGTATATGAGATTCAAACACATTTATGAGTTAAAACTATTGTTTATAATATTGCTAAAAACATACCTACCAATTTATAACTGTAATATTCAATGGTTTTTCTAAATAACGATGTTTAACTTGCTTTCCAATAATGTTTATACATATTAACTGTTGTTATTTATAACATACAACAATTGTTTTTAAAACAAACCATTGTGTTGAGTTCCACTAGACAACAATTTTGTACCAAATATAAGGTTTTTCAACCACCATACATGACATTTGGAAATAAAAAACGTTGTATGAATCCACTCACACAACGGTTAAAAACCGTTATATGAAAGGCACACACTCGTCGGTCACCGACACAACGGAATTTTCCCCTTATAGACAATGGTGAAAAACCGTTGTCTATTAACTCGATTGTTGTAGTGCTTTTTAGCTAGTGTTCTCAGTTTTATTTGACTAGATTATCGAGGTCAATTGGCCAAAGTATGACCATGGTTATGTAATACTCACTAATACAAATCCAATTCAGGACTGAGTTTGCGCAAATCGAAGACCCGAGCTAATTTTAGTGAATTACGGAAGTTGGATTGAATTTTTGGAAATTATAAAAGTAGAGAAAAATAGGTAAACAAACACTTTTTTTTACTTTTTCGATTATTCAAGAAAATTTTGTAAATCGTTAAAAAATTTGAAACTGTAGAAAAATAGTCTCCAACATCAAGGTGTCGACGAATTTTTCATCGGACTCTAGGACATACCATGAAATTTGGGAGTCATTGATCTAGAGAATTTCCTTTCCCTTGGAACAAGCTTCTGTTCTTGAAGTAGTTCCTAGTTTAATTTTTGATTGGGTTGTCCTATTAAGTAAGTGGCCATTAAGGTTTTTGCACTAAGGACATAACGCTCAAATATTAAGCTAACAGTAGGGAAACTCTACCGGTTTTCCGATCCGCCCAGAGTAAGGTATTCGGTTAGGTTCCATAGATCCCTAAGCTTGGTTAAGTTCTTTAAATTTAGTTTGTTTACTTATTAGGCTTTAATTTTGTGCTTAGTTCTAAGTTGGGTTATTCAATGGTTGGAGATTAAGCTAATAAAGTCTACAACCAGGTAAGTACTCCTAACCTCTCTTGTTAAGTTGGATTAAGAGCATGATTAGTTAAAGTTATATTTAAATTAAAATAACTAATTATGCATGATAAATCTGATTATTAAATTGCTACAAACTAAATAGACAATTTAGGTAGCATGCAATTAAAGTAATAAGTTGGACTGTTTTATTTACTTTACTTGCACTTGGACATACGTGTTAATTAATCAACTTAATAATGGATTGAGAGCACACTGGTAAAGTAACCGAACAACATGATGTTGAGGTCAGTGCATGAGCATAGAAGCATTGAACACTGAGCCAAAGCTCCCCCAGTCGCTTATGTATTGACCTGGTCATGTTGTTGGACTTTAACTGGTCAACTATCAGCCTTAAATTAAAAATGGATTTATGTAGGAACCCTAAGGGAACCTTGAAATTACAGAGACTCAGTCTAAGCTAGATTGGTTTCTTGAATTTTCTAGGAATATATGACTAAAAAGAAAGGTCATGCCAAAACTTTGTCAAAATTTACTTTTACCCAAAGAAGGAACTAACGTTATTGTTGTGGAACTGCATCGCAAGGTTACGCTTGGACTCCAGGTAGGGGAATCTCACACCTTGATAATTGAGACTTTATCTATGTGTATGTATGATACTAAATATTGGTGCCTCCAAAATTGCATCATTTTTGTTTGCCATATTGCGTGGTTTTAATAGTGATATTTACTGATGAATATGATCTGAGAGTAAAGGGTCATGTTTTTATGGACCTTGGGTTCGATTCTCTAAACTTATGGAAGGAGTTTGTACGAACGAGCTAGTCAGTTCATCTGTTCGGAGACCAACTTATGAGGTACTTACTAGAAATGGCTACTCTCGCTACGGTACCGAACTTTCATTCGATAAGTGTAGTTGTTTCTTTAAGTGTTCGATCATCAAGTAAGATCTGGATTTGGGTACCCATAAAGTTTTGTAAATTAAGGCTACATGTCATTGTTGAGCTCAATTTATATATATTTTATATCCTTAAAATCATAAATTTTTGTCCATGACTTTTAGCATTTTTAGTATTTTACTTCTTATTTTTATTATTTAGTTAATTAGTGAGTTTTATTAGTTCTTGTCATATTTCCTAGAATTTATTAGGTTGCATTTATTTTATTTAGACTAGATTTAAATTTAAGAATTTTATGTGTTTTTGTTTGTTAGTTTTGTTTTGTTGTGTTGGAGAGGAAAAAGCCTAAAAGAATTAAAGAAAAAGCCCAAAGAGAGAAGCCCACCGGCCCAAGATCCCGGCCCACTTCTCTGGGAGGCGAAGAGTCACTGGGAAGCTTCCGCCCAGCACATCTCTCTCTCTCTCTCTCCACTGGCCTGCGACACGCGTCCTACTCCAGCCCCACGTAAGCCGGGCCGCTACCTAGCTGTAAGCTGCCATCTCCTTTTCTTCTCCTCACTCTCCCTCACGCTTCCCCAAGAGCAACCCAACCACAAAGCCAAGCTGAGCCGCAAGCCTATTTCTTTCCGTGCGACAAAATTGGTTGATTAATCTTCTTCACAGCCAATGCACGTTTGACACATGTCCCTTGCATAGCAGACTTCAGCCCTTTGCCAGTTTTTTCCTTCCACCTCTCTCTTTTCTCCACAATTATCCTCTCTCAGCCAATCAACATGTGACACGTGGCAGAGATCCTAGCTATTTTCAGCCTTGCACCAGTTTTTTTGCTGATCATTTCCTCATCACAAGTCCTAGTCTTTGCTTATTTAAGAGAGCCTTAAGCCCCTTCTTCACATCCTTTTCTGCACATTTTATTTTCTGTCTTAATTTAGTATCCCTAGGATTTCTCTCTATGCCTTTTGGCTATTTTGTATGAGAGAATAGGAAAGTTCTTTATGTATTTACTCATTTTGTTTAATGAAATGAAATTTTAATTCATGTCTCTCTTCTCTCTTCTCTTAGTCTTTTATTTACTTTATATCTTTTATTTTATATAGTCCTTTACTTTATTTTATTTAATGGTTATTAGTGTTTTTTTTATTTCCTTATTCTTTAAATTACATGCTTATTTATTTTTGTCTTTGTTTTTATTTAGTTAGTATCAATCTCATAGGTAGGTACTAAACTCTCTTACCAAAATAAGGGGGAAGCACTACTATGTTACATTCTCTAGTTAAGTTTCAGTTAATTTCTCAAGTTTTAGTGCTTTAAAATATTATAGATCTTGTTCATAAATTGTGAAAAGAGCAAACTTTCACCCATGATGTCATGTATCATAAGTTGTTTAAAAGTATATTTTTCACATCTATGCTTAGTTGTTAAAGTTTAATGCAATTTTCTTTGATCTCTACTTGTTACTAAAATTTGGTTTCTCTTGGGATGTTTAGAAGTTGTATTTTTAAGTAAGAATAAGATCTACCATAAAGAATCATTTATTTTGTGCTTAAAATGTAAGTATCTTTGGTGAGGGCATCAAGTTGAGTCTTAAGTGCCTTCCTTTCTTTGAGAAATTACTAGAAATTTACTAAGTTTGTACATGGTGGTGTGGAATCCTAACCTTGGTTTTCATACCATCGTTTAAATTTCCAACACCTAAAAGTTGTCATTTTTCATCTCTAAATTTAATATTTGAGTTCTTGCCCCTTGTATTTACTTTATTTTCCTTTCAATTACTTTATTGCTTTATATTTTAGTTGCATCTTGTGTTAGTTTCCTCAAAAAACCTACCATTTTTTAAGCTAAGTTAGTTTTAAATTAATTTAGAATTTTAAATTTATTGTATCTCTTTGCAACACTCCCTTAGGTTCGACCTCGTCTTTTATATGAACTTTAATATAAAGACTTGTATACTTACGAGAAGAATTAACAAATAAAATTTACAACAGTCATCATTCAAAGCTTTGTGGAATTCAATTATCATTATTATTGCTAGTTTTTTGTGGTAAATCTTTTGAACTTTTTTATTACTGGCTATATATCTTGTAAATATTTTACTTATTATTTTCAAACATATCCGGGGCCCCCTGATGGGAAGCTATGAATGTATATGATGCTTACCCGTACTTTCTCTTTTGCATATCTTCCTTAGGTTGACAATTTGGATTGATCTGTTGGGCTTGACACTCGCATCTCTTGTCTGGCATTCCCAGGTCCTAGATCCTAGTCTTTGTTGTTTCTATTGGTGTCCTGTTCTTTGTTTTGTCTTTCATTGGATTGTAAGATATTTCGAACATCTTTTGCATTTCATTTGGTTTCTTTATTTGTAAAAATATTTCTTAAACATAATCTTTAAAGGTGTCATGTTTTTTAGGGTTGTTTTGTAAATTCATCACTCTAATGGGTTGGTTTTTATGTAAAATATTTCAAAATGCACTTACATCAAATCTTGTATGCAAATTTACTCTGATTCAACTTGTATTCGATCAAAAAAAATGAGTTTAACTCGTTTTAAAAGAAACTTAAGAGTATAATACTCGGAGGACTGAGTATTGTATTTGTGGAAATTCTCAATACGGATATCGATCGCTGTGGTGGTCCCAAATTGGGATGCCACAACTCATCATCACCATAGCAACTTATGACGAGTTAAAATCAAATTTCAGAATTTTGCACGAGGAAAATGATACAAGGGTAGATTTGTCAATTTGCCTACACGCAAGAAGATATTCCGAGTGAGACGAAAGAATATGTGGCAACGGTTCTTTCCGTGGAGTGAGTGTTTTTATTACCTTCCCAGTTCTCATTTCCCATTCTACATTTCCTTGCTTTCGAGAAACCAGTTTAATTTGTTCTCGTTTCCGCTGAGACTTATTCCGGAAATCGGAATAGCCAGTAATGGCACAGTTCACAGCTCAAGGACGCGTGAAGTTGCTCTTCAATGGTGAGGGAGTCTCATCCGGGTTGGAGCAAAAAGACCCATTTAACTACATCCTCCCAGCAATCCAACCCCACACCCGCAGGCTCAGGTGCTTCGATTCTACTAGGCTTTACTCCTCCTCTTCTTCTTCTTCTTCTACGAACAAGGCGAAACGTTTAAATGCTGAGGCCCGTTTGTTTGTTGGTGATGAGGGTGTTAATGGTGACAATAAGGTTGGTCTTGGTGTGGATGATGATGATGATGAGTTTGAGAGGGACGAGTTGGCTTGTTTCAGAGGTCTCGTCTTAGATATCTCCTACAGGTCACTTGACTCACTTCTCTTTATGAACCACTTGTTCTTTACCACTATCTATTTGGTTTTGATAAACTTGTAAATTGTTTGCATGAGTAGCTTGTGTTGGCCTGCTACTTTCTATGAAGAATAGAATTAGCATTTTTTTGATCTCTTATTGACCAATTGGTCATCTGAATTTGGCATTTTCTGGTTTAAATTAGCATCATGGTTTGGCTATAATAGTAAGTTTAAGTAGTAAATAATTTACTTTGGTTGTTCCTAAAATGGAATTTCATTAGTGTTACAATTATGTTCTTGTGAGGAACTGAGGATGTTGGATCAATCTAGGAAATTTGTTTTCTTGTTGATTTCTCTAAAACCGACTATTTCTGAACTGAGTAATTGCAGTAGAGCTAAAGCCGAAGACTTAAAGTCCTCAACCAGAAATAGATGAACAAATTTGCAATTCTTGTTGGCACATTGTCCTGTTTTGATGCTGAGTAGTACTTTAATAAATTGAGTAAATCATGCACAAAAAGACACCCACAGTTTTTTTCCTTTAATTATCTACCGGATATGCATATTTAGTAATGTTGTATGTACTTAATATGTTTCTTATCATACAAGTACCATCTGGTGGTCTTGTAGCAAGTATCTGTGCATTGTGTATTGTTTCGCTGGTCATGTTGAAGGCCAACTCTTTGCTACAGTGATGCTGTTGTCATGGAGGACCATCTTGTCTAGGGATTTCGTGATGACAAAATGTCTCCATTTGTGTTTGATTGCTAGTATTTATGTCGTTGGCAATTCATAAGCACCAACTTTTGGATTCTTTTGTTCTTGAATATTTCATTTATTTTTCTTTCCCTCATTCCTCTCTACCATTCTAGAATTACTTGAAATTTTTTTTGTCCATAGTTCTGATTGGTGTTCTACTGTGCCAGGCCAGTTAATGTTGTCTGTTGGAAGCGTGCTATTTGTTTGGAGTTTATGGAGAAGGTGGGACTGCCATGGCTCGCTTACTTACTCATGTTCGATATTCTTCCAACAGTAATAATACTAATTGGATAATGTTATCTGCAGTCACTAATTTGTGATGTCAATTATACTCGAAGATGATAACACATATTATATTCCTTCAAAACACATCTACCTGCCATGTTCAGGCTAGAATACTATGAGTGGGTTTATGATGACTATTTTGAATACCTGTTTTAAGTGCATTCAATTCTTCTGTTGTATCAGGCAGACGTACTAGAGTACTATGATCAGACTGTAAATTCCCCAAGTGGATCCTACTACATACCGGCTGTCTTAAGGGTACATAATCACATGATGTTTTCCCATCCTTTTTCCTGGGATTGGCATTTTCATTGGTTCCTTGCTTGTTGGCACTATACCCTGTTATTTCTGACCAACAGTTTTCCCTTGTTGCTTCTACTCCACTTGAACTGATTACATTCATCTCTGGCTCCAGGTTCCCCATTTACTGCAGGTTGTAAAGAGAAGAAGAATTAAGAGCAGTCTTAGTCGTAAAAATATACTATGTCGGGACAGTTTCACTTGTCAGTAAGTAGATTACTCTTTTAGTTGAGTTAAACTTGCTCAATTAAGTACATATCTCTCTTTTGTGATTTATTTGATTACCTAGTTGCTTCTTTTAAGATGAGAATTGGATTAAGGACTTGCGTCCAAGGGACCAATAAATAAACATTGCAGCTAGACTAGCTCATAAAGTCTCTTGCAGCTAGACTAACTCATGTAGTGCTGCATTTTCTATGATCATCTCTATTTTAGGTATTTGGGGAATCCAAGTGTCTGGTCTATGTTGAGCTTCTTCTTCTTAGAAACTCTGCAGAGTTGTTTCACTGCCAACAAGATCTCATTACTATAAACAGACACCGTTGTAGATCTGGGACCGAATCCCATATATCTTCACTAGGGATGGGAGTCTTTGTGGGATGAGAGAGGTTATCTCTATGTAACCTATAGCTTAACAAGCTTCTGATGGACCTCAGAAAAGAAAATAAAAAATTGTGAGGATATAGTGCTGTCTGGTCTACGTTGAGTTCAGATCTCAATATTGACTGTTATTTTTCTGTTACTTTCTGCGGCAAATCTGCAGAGTTGTTTCACTACCACCAAGATCTCAGTGATCTGTTTGTTAGGCTGTCATCAATAAAGGGACTTCATTAGCCATGCAATTCTAAAATAAATGTGTTATTTCCGCTAAGGACCGTAGACTTAGATATTGACAACTAACTTTATATATCTATTATCAACAGATACTGTTGTTCACGTGAAAACTTGACTATTGACCATGTTTTGCCAATTGCTCGTGGTGGAAAATGGAAGTGGGAAAATCTGGTGAGACTATCAATTGCATTAAAGATTTAATTTATTGATGCATTAACTATTATTCATAGACGTTGCAGTGGTGCTTAATTCTCTGATTCTTTGTGTGCCATATATTGTTTTTTGTCTGTTGGGAAACAGAAATTATTGAAAGGAGGAAGTAGTATATGAGACTATTGTGTCTTTGGTAGAGCGAGAGAGAGAGATCCAATATCATGTTGATATTAACTCTCCAACCATAGTTTATTAAACATTGGCACCCATCTGAGCAAAGGATTTCAGCTTCAGTTTCATTAAGTAGGGATGAATTTGTAGTGATCACAATTTAACTGCATCAGTACAATCCAACTTCAGTTAGGAGAGCAAAAGAACAGGACATAGCCACGGTACTTGACCTTCAACTGATTATCTACGGTTGAGATCATCCAAAAACTCCCCAAGAGAGAGGATGGTCCTGTCCATCAACCTGTATAATGAATTCCCCATGATCATTGAGATGGTAGAGCACTCTAAGAGAGGATGCTCCTTTCCATCAACTAGTATAATGGATGCCCCATGATCACTTAAACGGAGGAACATTCTGTTGCTTCATATTTCTCTGTCTTTTTCTTTTCTCTGCCCGACTGCTCTGGAAAGCCCCAATTTGGGAGGAGCAAATGTGACCTTGATGTGGTGAACAGGATTAACACTGAATATACTTATTGCAAAAAAGAATAAAATTAGTCGAACTCGCTGCCTAATTGCTACTAACATAGATTATGAAACTGAAATGGTGCATGCCTTGAAAATGTAATCGGGAACATAAGTCAATTCAGTTAAGTCCGAATTCCAACTAACTGAGGTCTGCTTCCTGAATCCTTCTTTCACTATTCAGCCCTGTTAAGGCCATTGTATTAGATGTGATAGAGCAAATGACGTGAAATAAAATTAGTGTTGGCCAACGTGTATGTGGCCATTCTATTTCACTTTGCTGCTACACATATCAATTTTGCAAGAGAGGTTTCTCTTATAAATTTTGAGATCAGGAGGAATATGGAAAATTGGATTCTCAAGCAAAGCGAGTTTCTGCTAGTTTTTGTTCTAATCAACTACTCTTCTCTACCCAAATACTTGTTTAATTAATGACCCGTGTTGATATGGTTCTCCTGTTAATGCTTAAAAGGTTACTGCATGTGCAAAATGCAACTCAAAGAAAGGTCAGAAGTCACTAGAAGAAGCAAATATGAAGCTGCTTAAAGTCCCAAAGGTATTCTCAGCTTTGTTTCATTGCTATAATTTTCTTTTTACATGAAATGGCAAGTGTCTGACTATAGCTGGCAACAATAAGAATGCTGCAGTTTTTGTTTAGGTTTAACCAGTCTCTTTTTTTTCCTTTTTTTTTTTTTTTTTTCCTGTAATTATGTTGTACGTCTCATTTTTAAAGTATGGAAATTCTTAACTTTCAATTAGCTGAGGGTTCGTTAATTGTAACATAAAATTAATGAGCTCAGAGAGAGAAAGATGAAGGATCTGTTATTCTCTCACTATTGACAAGACTTCATCCACTTGATCTTGCAGACTCCAAAAGACTATGACATACTTGCCATACCCCTAACAAATGCAGCAATAAGAATGCTGAAAATGAGAAAGGGAACTCCCGAAGAGTGGCTCCAATATCTATCAAAGCCTTCTTCAAAGCCATGACATTCATGGCTTGTTGGAGTTGTACATTTCTGTGCTTCGTACATAATAGATATACGCTCATTCAAGGTGCTGAAGTCTCCTAAAAGCACCTTATGCATTCCATTGTTGGTGTAAGCACTTAACTTTTTCTTTATTTGCCTTAAGAATTGTAAAATATTAGTGTATATGTTACCCTCAGAAATCATGGCCAAATTTAGCCAATAATTTAAGCAACACTTGCGTCATTCTCGTTTTAGATTTTGGGTGTGCCACTACATGGCCGAAAAAAAAGGCGTAGAATTAATAAAGGTTATGTCTTCTGCCGTAATCTAACTTCTAAATCAAATAATTGCACGGCCAAGGAAGAAACAATCCCAGCCCAAGTTCTTGCCTTATTTTTCAAGGACTTTACTAATCGTAAGTCTTTGTTACAGTATTAGTGAAATCAAAAGTAGAATAGGCTCAAAAGTAATTGAGTTGAAAGTCAAACAATGAACTTTGATGAAAAAGGAATAAGTAATATGATTATCTTGAACTTGGGTAACAATGGTTGTTCTAACAATAAATAAAAGAAAATAAATCTCTCATGGAATAAACAAAAACAAATCGATGCTAAGGAATTTGGAAAACCCTAATAGAGCTAAAAACAAAGAGCAAATTGGTGAAAGCTTGAATGATTGAAGAACTGCTTGAGAACTTTTGAGTATTGTTGAATTTGAGGTTTGATTGTTGAAAATTGTTGAGAGCTTCTTGGTTTCCTATATCCTCTATTTATATAGTGATATAAGTCAGGTCAAGTCTAAAAAACCCTCCTCGAGTTGGACTTGGTTTGTCTTTCCTTCATGCCCAAGTCTTTTTTACTCTGAAACCTCGGATAGATCCAAGGGGCTTGGGCCACATTGATGATCGAGGCTTCTCTTCAAACTTTTTGGGCTTTTGACCAACTTCTTGGCTCAATGGTAGGTTTGGTATAAACAATATAGTAGTAGCATATCTGATGTAATTTTATCTCTTATCTTGTTTTTTATCTGTGAATTTCAAAGGTTAGGAATACTAGCAACATCTTGTTGATAAATGAATTAGAGCAGTGTTATTCCCACCCACCAATACTATTTCCCCACCTCTTTCTAAACCATTTTTTAATTAATTTTTTTTTTTTAATTTAGATAGATGCTATCTAGATCATCACTATACAATGGCCAAGGGTACTCTCCTCCTGAAAGCGAGAGTTTTTTCCAAACCGTGACTCTCACGCTTGCAACTGCAGGCGGCTAGGGTTAGGTTTTTTTTATCTCGACGCCACTGTCGAGGCTTGTATCTTCCTCTTCTCCCACCCTCTGCAACTGAGTGCCTATTGCAGTGGACGAAAGATGGAAGAGATAGAAACCAGTTTCTCAAAGACCCTGACGCTCAGAGAGGAGGAGGTGGAAGCGATCCCGATAGCCAGGCCGACCTCGACGATTAACTCGGAGGTTCTGCAACGCAGTCTAGTGGGACACGTTCTCACCATGAAATCCTTTTATCGCACAGCTTTCAAGCAGACAATGGTGAAGATTTGGGATGTGATGGGAACAGTCACTGTGAAAGACCTTGGGCCCAATCTGTTCTTGTTCATATTTGCTTTCTCGGAGGATAAGGACCAGGTACTCCGGCACGCTTCCTGGACTTTTGACAAGGCCTTGGTCCTTTTAGACGAACCAAATGGCAGGATCGCCCCATCACAGATGAAACTAAAATTCGCAGATTTCTGGGTGCAATGGCACAACCTGCCTTTTGATTATATGACTGAGGAAACTGGTAAGATTATTGGGGATGGGATTGGCCAATTTTTAAAGGGAGCAGGGGGATCTGAATCACATTTGATGGGCCGTTTCCTACGCATCCGGGTCAGAATTGATGTTACTCGCCCGTTGCCTCGAGTTAAGAAGCTGTTGATTGATGAGGGGGTTATGATCACGGAAGAATTCCGATATGAACAGCTTCCACATTTCTGCTTTGAATGTGGAAGAATTGGACACAACTCCAAGAACTGCACTTTCATCCCCAAAGAGCAGAAACAGAAACCTCTGCACCAATGGGGGGCCTGGCTTTTGGCGCGGGGAGAACCTGGAAAATTTTCCCCCGTGGGGATGACGGAGGATGGACACCATGAGGCTGCAGTAAATACAATAGTTGACGAGGTGGTGGAAAGAGAGCTGCGAAGCAGAACGGCACAAGGCGGGGAGAGAAATCCAGGGGATCCTGCCTCTGTGCTGCATAACAATGGCCTGGATTCTGGACAAAGATTTGAGGGCAATGTAAGGAAGAGGGCTGCCTCTAAGAACACTGGCCAATAGATTCCAGTTCAAAGTATCTTCAACAACCTCACGCAGGTACTGGAGGATGTCACCAACACCCTCTCCCCTCCCAACCCACTCGGGGGTTCCCCTGTAAGGACAATACTGCAAGAAAGGGCAACAGAAGAATCGCAGAGACTTGCACGAGTGGAAGAGTGGGAGAAACACGAAAGGGAGAAACAGATACAAAAAGAGAACCAAGCAAACCTGCAACACACAATGAAGGGAGAGCTAAAGGCCCCAACACCAAAAATACCTGCAGTGCAGGGGGGTCTAATCACAGAATTGAGCAATGTGTTAAAGCAGGCTTTACAACCTACAGCTGCGCTGTCGCCTCAGGCAACGCCCCCCGGGCAACCCAAGACAACTGAACGTGGGAAAAAGCTTGACAAAACCACCCCTCAACCCAGCAGACCTTCCTCCCGTGGAGGAGAGGGGGTTGAAAGGGATATGATTCTGACTAGAAAACGTAAAGCAGAAGGCATCGTCCCGTCTGAGACAGGAGTACTCAAGAAAGGAAAGACTATAGAAACTGACAGCAACTCAGCCGTTTTGGCTAAAGTGGTGGGTTCGGGTTTGCCGACCCACCACAAGCAGTGAAGCTCCTAAGCTGGAATGTTCGGGGGCTCCGACAACCCCGAACATTCGACTCCCTTAAGAATCTCTTAAGGGAGACAAAGCCGGACGTCGTCTTCTTAATGGAGACGCGAATGACAGAGCAACAAATGGAGAATTTGCATACAAGATTGGGAATGAAAGGAAGTATGCGAGTGGGTAGACGTGGTCTGGGCGGAGGCCTTCTCCTTCTGTGGGCACATGGCTGGGACCTTCGGCTCCTCAATTATTCGGAAGGCCATATTGACATGATGATAGAGACTCCCACTCTTTACAATTTCAGACTCACCGGGTTTTATGGCAATCCCATGACTGGACAGCGTCGCCACTCATGGGAACTGCTACGACGTTTATGTGATATGAGGAGAGGACCATGGGTTGTAATGGGGGATTTCAATGAGATCCTGACTGCACAGGAGAAAGAAGGAGGTTTAGATAGAGCAGAAGGGCAGATGGGAAATTTTCGGGATGCAATTATGGATTGTGAGCTTGAAACTATCAGATATGTTGGCAACCACTTTACTTGGCAATGTGTTAGAAATGGGTCAGTATTTGTACGTGGCGATTGGATNGTGAGCGATTGGATCGCTGCTTAGTAAACGCCAATATGAAAGCCAGCTTTGGCCATATATGCACCCACCATTTGGAGGCTACGGGGTCTGATCACATCCCTATTTTGACTGAGATTTTGCCACATAATACCCCTATCACTCTTGGGAGACGTGTTCGACGGTTCCACTTTGAACAAATGTGGTGCAAGGAGACCCAATGTGAAGAAGTTATCTCGGACACTTGGAGTTGGGCGACCCGGCAGGGGCAGTCAGTGATGGATGGAATCAAACAATGCGCTGAGCACCTCTCTGCTTGGAGTCATAGGTTTTATGGGACCCGAAAAAAAGCTATCAACCGCCTTCGAACTGAACTGGGAAATATCAAGGCACAACCACTGCATGAGGGCTCTTTCCAAAAACAAATGAGAGCTGAACAACAACTGGACACCTTGATAGCTGGGGAGGAGACTTACTGGAGACAACGGTCGAGAATTACTTGGCTTACCGAGGGAGATAAAAATACCAGATACTTCCATGCACAGGCCCAGGCACGGGGGAAAAAATTTTTCAGTAATCGGCCTGCTGGATGATCGGAACAACTGGGTCACAGACTCGGATGTGATTGGTACTATGTTTTGCAATTATTTTTCCACTCTATTCACTTCTACAGGTGGTATTGATATGGAACGATTTCTGGGATTGATTGAACCGAAAGTCACTGCTGAAATGAACCGCTAGCTTATACATCCATACTCGAAAGCAGATATTGAAATGGCACTCAAGCAAATGTATCCCACTAAGGCCCCAGGGATTGACGGAATGCCTGCTCTTTTTTACCAACGCTACTGGCATATTGTTGGTGATGACGTCTCCACCTTCTGCTTGCGTATCCTCAATGGCGATGCGAGTGTTCGGGATGTCAATCACACATTGATAGCTTTAATCCCCAAACTTGACGAGCCCAAGCGGGTCACTGAATTCTGACCCATCAGCCTTTGCACAGTTCTTTACAAACTGGTTGCCAAGGCACTCGCAAATAGACTTAAAGTTTGGATACCCTATGTTATATCTGAGAATCAAAGTGCTTTTGTTCCAGGTAGACAGATTTTGGATTATGTGATCGCTGCATTCGAAACCACCCATGCCATCAAGCATACACGAGTGAATGCCACTCCGAAAATGGCCATTAAACTTGATATGGCGAAAGCATATGACCGAGTGGAATGGAACTTTTTAGAGGCGGTTCTACGGAAACTGGGCTTTCATGAGCAGTGGATTAACCGGGTTATGGATTGTCTTTCAACGGTGTCCTTTTCTGTCCCTTAGCGAGGCAACCCACTGGGTCTTATCACCCCGAAGCGAGGTCTGAGACAGGGGTGCCCGCTCTCGCCCTACCTTTTCCTTTTTTGCGGGGAGAGCCTGAGTCTGGCAATTCACCAAGCCGAACACAATGCAAGAATTACGGGTGTCCGGGTTGCTACGAATGCCCCCCTATAACCCACCTCTTTTATGCGGATGACAGCACACTTTTTCTTGAGGCCACCGTCGACGCCTGCCTTGCGATCAGGGACATCCTCTATGCTTATGAAGAAATATCGGGACAAAAGGTCAACTATGAGAAGTCGGCTGTATGTTTCAGTCCAAATACTGATCATCTAATTAAAGTGATCATCTCACAATGTCTACATGTGCCTATCGTCGCCTGCCACGAAAAATATTTAGGCCTCCCTACTGTGGCTGGACGGGAAAAAAAGAAGCTATTTAAAATAGTACAAGATCGGGTTTGGCAACGGGTTCAAGGATGGAAAGAACGTTTCCTCTCACGGGTCGGGAAAGAGGTCCTTATTAAGGCAGTCCTACAGGCGATTCCTACATATTACATGAGTATTTTTCGAATGCCAAACGGGGTCCGAAAAACTATCACTTCTCTTATTGCTCGGTTCTGGTGGGGAAAAGAGAAGTTGACTCATGGTATCTATTGGGTTAGATGGGACAAACTCTGCCAGCCAAAATGGGAAGGGGGCCTGGGTTTCAGAGAGCTGGGGTGTTTTAATCGTGCTTTACTTGCAAAACAGTGCTGGCGCTTCATGTTGAATCCACTTTCTTTGGTCAGTCGAGTCATGCAGAGCAAATACTATCCGACCGGTTCTATTCTCTCGGCTGGGCTAGGCACCCAGCCATCTCTTGTTTGGCGATCCCTACATTGGGCACGCACTCTGCTCCACAAAGGCCTGCGATGGAGGGTGGGCGATGGCACCTCTATCAGAGTTTATCAGGATGCATGGCTGCCCACCCCTACCACCTTTCTGCCGCAATCCCCGATGAGCCTGCTCCATGATACACGGGTTAAGGATCTCATCACCTCAACGGGGCTATGGAACATTGCACTGCTTCAGCAACATTTCTGGCCACAAGAGGTGGAGGCAATCATTAGTGATCCAAAACTTCTAGGCGATAGAAAGATAAATTCCTAATCAATAGGAACAAGGAGTCGTTGCTTTTCTTTGGAAGCGGACTTCCTTAGAACGAGAGGAAACTAAAGATAAAATAAAGAAACAAAAGGAAGAAGAAGCTTTAGGAACTACTTGATTTATTTGATTGAATAACTTGAGTTTATATACAAGTTCTGATAGCTAAAAATAAATAACTAAAATTAACAAATGAACTTAAACCATAAAATATGAATGGTTTAAATTCTTAATTAATATAAACCTTTCAATTCTAATGGTTTAGAACGGAATGTTTTAAACCATTAGTTTTAATGGTTTTAATTAATTAATTAATATAATTTTAAATATATAATATAATATAAATAATTATATTATATTATATATTTTATATAATACGTAAGATCCTCCTGGATCATGGCTCCCCCATTTAAGAACCTTGAGCTCCTGCTCAAGTTAAATGGTGAGATTTGGGAACTCCTGAGTTGCCTTGTCTCGTATATACCACTTCGATTTGCTGGGAAGTTGACCTTTCCTGCCAATGTGAAAATACTCATACTTTCTATGTCGGGTCTCATTAACCTTCTTCTCTAAGATGCAATCTTCCGTTAGAGGGTCTTCTCGTTCCATCCTCAAGTCATCGACTGATGGGAGACGAGTGTCTTCGTTGGGGCAATCATCTGTAGAGATGGTTCGAAGAGCTTCAAATTCTCGGCATTGATGACCGAGTACATATGCATGTATGGTGGTAAGTCAAGCTGGAAGGCGTTATCACCAATTTGCTTGATGATCTTGAATGGTCCATAACGAATAGGCTTGAGCTTCTTGCCTTCTCCAGTTAACCGCTCTTTTCCAAGGTGTAACCATACTAGGTCACCCTCCGTAAAGTTACATGGCACACGATGCTTATCATGGCGAGCTTTATATCGTTGTTGAGATCGTTGCAGTTGTGCCTCTACCTCTTTATGGATCTTACTCACTCGTTCGAGAAATCTCTGTGCTCGAACATGTTCTTCTTCTTCCTTTCCACTCAATTGCTTGTCACTTGTAGTGAATGCCAAGTCGAAAGGACTTTGAGGTAAGTATCCTAAACAAACCTCAAATGGAGATTTCAGTGTGGAGCCATGAATTGCTCGATTAAAAGCAAACTGTAAGTAAGGGAGACTTTCATCCCAAGTTTTTGGATGCTTGGAATTATAACCCCTTAACAAATGCACCATAGTTCGGTTAACAACCTCTGTTTGACCATCGGTCTGTGGATGAAAAGCAATGCTCCGCTTCAACCTGGTATCCATCATTTCCCATAAGAACCTCCAGAAATGTCCTAGGAATCGACTATCTCTGTCAGAAATAATTGATGTAGGTAGACCAAAATGTTTCCAAACATGTTGAAAAAACAATTTGGCTGCTCCTTCTCCAGTTATGGTCTTCTTACATGGAATGAGAATGACCATCTTGCTAAAACGATCCACCACCACAAACAAGTAGTCATTTCCAGACTTAGTTTTAGGCAATCCACCAAGAAAATCCATCGAAATGCTCTCCCAAGGTCGGCTAGGTACTGGCAATGGTATATACAATCCTAACTTCCTGTTGGAGGGCTTCGATGTATTGCATAGAACACAACCTCGAATGTAACGAGAAACGTCGAGATGCATCTTTGGCCAGAATACATAACGACGAAGATTCAGTAGAGTCTTCTCTACCCCAAAATGTCCTGCTACTTTAGAAGTATGAGCCTCTCGAATCCAATGTAGTCTATCTCCATCTTCTGGAATGCATAATTGTGTTCCTTTGTAAATCATTCCATCCTTCAGTTGATACTCACTAGTCTTTCCCTGTTGTAGCTTCGCATAAGTTCAGTTGAAATCAGCGTCTGTGTCATACCCTTTGGTGTACTCAGAATGAATAATTGGCTGGATCTTTATAGCCACCAGTAATGCGGAACTAACTGGTGTAGGTGGTCGAGATAACATATCTGCCAACTTGTTAGTCACTCCTTTCTTGTACTTGATCACAATGTTGAATTGTTGGAGGTAAGACATCCATTTTATATGGCGAGCTTGCTGCAACTTTGACTGTGTAGTCAAAAGTTGAAGAGGCTTATGATCTGAGTGAACTACGACTTTCTTTCCTAACAAGTAAGCTCTCCAATGCTTCACTGATTGGTGTAATGCATAAAGCTCCTTGTCATAAGTTGGATAGTTCAAAACTGGTCCACTGAACATCTCAGAATGGTATGCAACAGGCTTCCCATCCTGGAATAAAACGGCTCCCATGGCGTAGTTAGACGCATCTGCTTCTACCTCAAATGACTTCTGCAGATTCGGTAGTGCTAACACTGGGGCCTCAAATGTTTGTTTGACCATTCAAATTTGGAATTGGCCTTTGTAAGGGAGTGCAAAGGTCCTGCAATTTGTGAGAAGTGTCGAATAAACTTCCGCAAATATTGGCATGCACCAAAAAAAGCTCCGAACTTCAGTCACTGAACGGGGTGTAGGCCATTGAGAGATAACTTGTACTTTCTCTGGATCCACCTTCAGTTCTCCTGTACCAACAATGAACCCCAAGTATACAAGATGTTGCTTCCCAAATTCACACTTCTTACCGTTCAACTGTAGTTGATTTGTTTGTAACACCTCCAAAACCTTAACAATATGACGAAGATGATCCTCCCAAGTGATACTGAATATCAGTATGTCATCCAAGTAAATAATGACAAAATCGTCAATGAAAGGACGAAGGACCTCATTCATCAATCATATGAAAGTGGCTGGAGCATTGCATAATCCGAATGGCATAACCATCCACTCAAACAATCCCTGCTTCGTCTTGAAAGCAGTTTTCCAAGTGTCTTCTTCATGGATGCGAACTTGGTGATAGCCAGATTTGAGATCAAGCTTTGTAAAGTAGTGAGCACTGTGTAGTTGGTCTAACAGATCATCAATCCTCGGTAGTGGATACCGATTCTTAATGGTTATTTTATTTAGTGCCTTATAATCAACACACATGTGCCATCCTCCATCTTTCTTGGGCACAAGTAAGACTGGTGAACCGCATGGTGAACAGCTAGGCCGAATGACTCCTTGTTCAAGAAGTCCTTGAACTTGCCTCTTGATCTCTTCAGATTCTATCAGAGAAGTGCGATACAAACCCAGGTTTGGTAGTGGTGAATCTCCTACCAAATGGATTTCATGTTCAACAGCTCTCCGCGGTGGCAACCCCTGCACATCCTGGAATAAGTCCTTGAATTCCTCCTGTAATTTCTCGATATCGGAATATTGTGAAGGTGATAACATCAATGTTGATAGTGTCATAGCTCCTGAACTTAGCTCCTGGGGTCGAATCATTAATAAAACAAATTGCCCACATGAATTGACCAATCTCTTGGCCTGGGATGCTGTTAACAAACTATCTGTAGTTTGCGGCTTGCAAGAGTTGATGTGAAATTCCTTCCCATCTTTAACAAGACGATACTTGCGAAGCCTCCTGTAGTGAATGACATCCCGGTCCCATAGATACGGACTACCTAATATAACTTGGCATACGTCCAATGGAACCACTTCACATGTCACCTCATCAATGTATCAATTGGAGATTGCAAATTTGAAGGTACATTGCTTTGTGATCTACATGTCAATGTCCTTTTGAATCCACCCAAGTGGATAAGGCCTAGGGTGAGGTGTAGTTTCTAAGCCCATCTTTCTCACTAAAGCCTCTGAAATCAGGTTCTTCTGACTTCCTAGATCAATAATTGCCTGCACAACACTTTGCTTTACTTGAATGTTCACGTAGAAAAGCTCTTCTCGGTTGTGGGGATCTCCAATATCTGTGGGTTTTGTCATTAGGGCAAGCGTAGCATCAGGTTGCTTCAACTCTGGAAGTTCTTCTGCCTGTTGCACAGTCAAGGTAGCCTTTCTGTCATTTCTCCCTTGGTTATTTCTCCGGTTCTTCGGTTGCAACTCAGGATGGAGTATCCAGCACTTGTCTTTGACATGTCCACTGGTTCGACAATGTTCACAGTAATTTTTCTGGATGGACCGTCCTTGTTTTTCTTCCCTTTATTCTTCCAATCGGATTTGCTACTAGATTTATCATCTTTTTTGTCAATTCTTTTGTTTTTGGCCTCAATGGTGATGGCCTTTACTGTAGCTTCTTCAGTAGACTCTACGGTGAACAATTTTAGTTCTTTCCGTATATAGTCGGCTAGACCTCCGGTATACGTCATGAATATATCGTAGTCATTGACATCGATATCCAAAACCATAGCTTGGTTATGGAACTCAGTTGTATACTCTTGTACTGTCTGCCCGAATCTTTGTTTGAAATGTTGCCACCTGTACCACCTCTCTTCTTCATAGCCAACTGAATAGAATTGTGTTCTCAGTAGCATCTTGAATTTCTTCCAAGTCAAGTCCGATACATTGTGTCGTCTTTGGTAAGACCTCTACCATGTAAGGGCATGACTTGTAAGTTTCAAGCTTGCAAATTTTATTTTATGAGAATTACAATACTTATACACTGTGTAATAAGTTTCTAATGTGTCAATCCAATTGTCTAATTTTTCAGCATCAACGTTACCTCTATACGCATGGATATCAACCTTAAAATCAATTTTTAAGGTATCTACGGGATTTTTGTACTTACCCGTTTCGTCTTGGTTATCCCCTGTGTTAGGGTTGGCATCGTCTTCTTCTTCGCTCTCCTCGTCATCCTTCTTCTTAAGATATTTCTCCTTAGAAGTGGATGCTTGTGTGGAAATTAAATTTTCCACAAGCTTAGAAATCGATGCTGATAAAGTTTCCACTTGTTTCTCTAATTTGGTGATTCGTTCACCGTCACCAATTGGTGTTTCGCTCGAGTTTTTTCCTGTCATGGTGCCTCTCTTGGACTTTGGTCTTCTATGGACAATTAAAGGACCTATAAGTTCTTCACCAGAAGCTTTGCGTCGACCGCGAGTTAGGACCATAAACCACCGTCACCCTCTCGGATCTATTGCTCTGATACCACTTGATCCAAAACTTCTAGGCGATAGAACGATGAATTCCTAATCAATAGGAACAAGGAGTCGTTGCTTTTCTTTGGAAGCGGACTTCCTTAGAACGAGAGGAAACTAAAGATAAAATAAAGAAACAAAAGGAAGAAGAAGCTTTAGGAACTACTTGATTTATTTGATTGAATAACTTGAGTTTATATACAAGTTCTGATAGCTAAAAATAAATAACTAAAATTAACAAATGAACTTAAACCATAAAATATGAATGGTTTAAATTCTTAATTAATATAAACCTTTCAATTCTAATGGTTTAGAACGGAATGTTTTAAACCATTAGTTTTAATGGTTTTAATTAATTAATTAATATAATTTTAAATATATAATATAATATAAATAATTATATTATATTATATATTTTATATAATACGTAAGATCCTCCTGGATCAATTAGCCTCCCCCTCGGTAGACTGCAACAACCTGATAGATTATTCTGGCATTATACCAGGGATGGACGATACAGTGTCCGCAGTGGTTACTGGCTTGATCGACAATCCCCTGGTAACTTTGATGGCGAGACCTCCAGGAGGCAACCACTCCACCGTTTCTGGAAGGGTATCTGGCAGCTAAAAATCCCGAGCAAAATCAAATTATTCATATGGAGGTGTTGTCTTGAAGCACTTCCATGTGTGGTGGGCTTATTTAAAAGGAATTTAATTCAATCCACTGACTGCCCCCGCTGCCACTCTGCCTATGAAACTGTTCTTCATGGTATATGGAGCTGCCCCATTGCACAACGTGTGTGGGCTCTCTCAACTTTCGGTGCCGCTGTAGGGCTGCGAATGGATGGGAGATTCATTAGTTTTCTGGAATATGCGTAGACAGTTCTTACAAGGGAGGAACTAACTCTGTTCGCCTACCTATGTTGGGGCATATGGAACTCAAGGAATACATGGGTGTTCAATCAGATAGATGATCGGCCTGAAAGTGTTTATGAATGACTGGTCTCTCTTGCCACCGAGTATGAAACTGCAAACCTACCCCCGGACCTCCCCACTGTGTCGGTACAATCTCGGTGCCACTGGGAGCCACCACCGCTGGCCTGGATCAAACTTAATGTAGATGGCGCCACGGGAAGGGGTGCGGAACGAAGGGGGTTGGGAATGGTCATCAGAGACAGCGAGGGGGCTCTGCTACTTGCGGCGACCAAGCTGGTCTTCGCCCCTCTCGCCGCCCGTACAACAGAACTCATGGCTACATTGACTGGGTTACAGTTGGCTGCTGACATGGGCCTCCAGAACATAATCCTTGAACTCGATGCTCAAGGGGTGGTGCAGGATATCAACAGCCAAGACCCATGTATGGCTGCAGATGGTGCGCTGGTGGAAGATGTCAAGATACTGATGAACTGCTTCACTGCGGCTTGCTGCAAATTTAGACAACGTGTTGGCAACAGAGTGGCGCACGCTCTGGCAAAACATGCACTCTCTTCTTTGCTTCCAAATGTTTGGCTTGACTCTGTATCTGGGCCTTCTTGGCTCTCAGATCTTTTGTATGAAGATTTACTTCATGAATAAATGCCAAGCTTATTATTTCAAAAAAAAAAAAAATAATTTTTTTTAATTACCAAAAAGGACATACTTGAAAAAGAAAAAACAAAGAGACTGTAAGGCTGCCATGGCCACCCACCGCTACACCTTCAGTTGCAATTCATTTGGGGGTGCTCCAAATCTACAAGTGAAACACAAGCTCTAAGTGTATTGAAATATAGATCCGGCCTTCCCTAATTGAGATGAATTTCAAACTACTACACCAATTGCATACTAATTAACTTTTGACAAGATTATTTGTTGAAGCTTTTGACATTTTTGAAATGTGAACATAGATAAAGAGTAGTGGAAATTTGTAATGTGAAATGCAGAAAATCAGAACAAACCCCAAAAGGATCAAATGATTTTTATTATTAAATTATTATGGTTTTGAAGATCAGTTGAAAAATTGGGATATACTTGTTTCCTTGAATTTCTATTTGATCGACAAACTTAATATCATGATGAGAAAATATTTTTCTTTTAAAGAGGTGAACTGGAGTTTATACATGCATATGTTTTCTAGGGTTAGGGTTAGGATTGGGGAAAGAGAAAGCGAAGATGAAGGAGAAGGAAGGCATATGGGTAGTTTGGGAATGATGGGGGTGGGAAGAATAGATTAATTTCTTTTAAAAATAGTTTGTGGGGGTGTGAAAATATGGTGGATGGGAAAATATGAATGAGGGGTGGGAATAGTGCCACTCATGAATTAAAAGTAGTACAATAGATAGGATGTCAACAAATTAAGGGTTCAAAAAAAATTGTCCACGAACTTTGCCCTAATTCTCAATTTGGTCCACGAATCATAAAACGTGACAATTTTGTAAGGGAAACTAGGATACTAGCATGGCATTCTAAAACTATTTTAGAACATGACAATATTTGGAAGACAAACAAAATCCTAAATTTAACATCCAAGATCATATGGGTTTATAAATATAAATATGGCAAATCAAAACTTTGAAACAAGATAGGCATAGAACATATACCTCTTGCTCTAGCTTGTAGTCCTAGCCAAGTGAACCACAAAAGCCTATCCTCCTCCACCTTGAGTTGATCAAACACACCAAAGTTCAAATCTATGAAATCTCTAGAGGTTAACACGTATACTAGATGAGATGATGGGAGGAATGGATATAGAGAAGGGTTGCTAAATCTCCCTTTGATCTCTATGGAGTGGATAGAGAACACGAGAGAAAATGAGAGAGATGAGAGTGTGAGTGAGGTGCGGCACACAATGAGAGAGTTAGGGTTTGAACCCTCAAAGCTCTCTTTTATATCTCCTCATCTTTTCTTATGGTCCTTAGATTAAAGTGGCCCATCCTTGTCCATTGGATATCTTGTCCTTTTGTCCTTTTTTCTTTTAACCCACCAACAATTTAAAATTATGTTTGTGACCCCATGTCTTTGACTAGTCAAAGTCCTAAGGTATGCGTCACATATTAAATATGCGACACATGTGACAACCCCCACACCTTATGAGAAATTAATCATATTAATTCTCAACCATAGGTCACTAATTTAAATAGTGAATCTCTAGAATAAATTCTCTAATTTATTCTCTCATTTCACATGTGTCATTTCCATCATTCATCTAGGTGCATGTGAGACCACATAGGTTCCTCTTAATTTGGCCATGGAATTTAAACCAAGTTAAACCCTTTTAACCTTTCCCAATAATTAGAATTAATAAAACCCCGTATTAATTCTCTGGGTTCCATAAGCTCATGATTGGCACTTAGCTATGCATCATGGCTACCCAAATTAAGACGAATGGTGGTGTGTGAACCTATTCGATTATGCGTACGATATTCAGTCCCTCTCTCATCTCATGTCCATATATTGACTATAACTGTGGGCACGATTTGAGAGTGTCAATCCCACTGCTTATAGCGTATAGTCAATATTCACACACACACACACACAATGGGCGGTATATATCTTTTCCTTGCTTCTACTACACACACACATACACACACACGCACATGTACTTTCTAGTTGTATATTTATTTTGCAACCTTTAAGATTTGTATCAATACACTATAAATCCTGTCAAATGGATCTATTTGCGGAGGTGGAAATGTTTTGCGATTCATCATATGGTTCACTATCATGCTTTTATCCTGATTAAAACATCACTAGTTACTGCTAAGTTTTTACAGACATTCTTTCAATTGATTTGTCCTGCATTTATGTTGCAATCTGTTACAAAATGCTTAACTCTTTCTGTCTCTGATTGTCCAGCATCATATGCCCTACCAAATACAGTGGTGATTATTAAGTTAAAAATAGTTGTACTCTAAAACTTATTTTATTACTTAATAGATTATGACAATTGGATGGATTAATGAAAAACAAGGAGTAGCTGTGTTTTCTCTTTACTGTATTTTTCTCTAGCTTGACTCTAATAATATGTCCTATAATGTCTTGGGGTGAATATGGAGGTGCACCCTGGGGTGACCTATATATTGTCCCTTGTTTGGATGCTGCCTTGTCTAATCTGACTTTTCAATGCAGTTTTTTTGTGGGGAAAAAATAATGGGTTGTTTTATCTACCTTGGAAAGTACATTAGTCATTTGAATGTCTTCCAAATATGTTATATATATATTTATCAGTTAGTGAACCTTGCGTATGAAATTGAAGCTTGGCCAAATTGGAAAAATATTCTATTAGTTAATTAAATATATATGAAGTAGATATGGGCCAACACAGTTCGTTTGTTTGGTTTTGATTTCCTGCACAATATCTAGATATGCTAATATGGAGGGATAATGTGAATTGATATAACATGTGTTGATTTAGCTAGCTCAAGCACTTGTTTTGATTTAGCTAGCTCAAGTACTTGACTTTTGGTGTTCTTCTCGTATGCTAGCTCAATTAACCATTCTGATTTTTTATTAGTGTAATTTTGTTTTATTAGTTTCTTATAATTGGTCTTTTCTTTTGGCAGCTTAGGGACACTCAGCTATTGGAATTGGATGCTTGCTTATGAGAAGTATCAAATTGATTTAGTTGTGTTTGTTACTATAGGGCCTAATATATGCATTACTATTATGTAGGGAAAAAATAAGACATTATTGTACTTATGGAGCCTTATGTAATATATTTAATTGATTCTTTTGAGGATCATTTAATGAGATGTGTCTTACCATTTACTATTGACAGCATTATATAATTATATAATTTACTCTTGAAAGCAAACAAAAAAATGACATTGCAAAAATGCTATGGAAATGCAATGGAAAAGCTATGAAAAGAACTATAATAGTATTCTAAACACTAACAACACATATGATAGCATTTTAGAAATGCTATGAAAAAGTAGTATGATAGCATTTTATAAATGCTATGAAAAAGCAGTATGAAAGTGTTTCTACAATGCTATAGAATAGCCTTTTTTGATAGCATTCCAAAAACGCTATAATAGGCCTTTGATCTATTATTGCGTCAGTTGTCATAGCGTTTTAAGCTCTTTTGTGTTTTAGTGAGTGCAAATATGAGTTTTGTTCATTAAAGATAAATGGCCAAGATTGAAGGATGGAAAAGAGATGAGATTGGATGGCTTGGATTAATCAAGCCATCACATTATAAGGGAACACAAAGCCTTGGCCGAAACCCTAAGGAGGGATTCAGCCCCTTGCCTCATCTCTCTCACATCTTCTCTCTTCTCTCTCTTCCTCCATGAAACCTAGAGAGAAAGAGATGGGTCTTCATGAACCCATCTCCATAGCCATATCCTTGCATCCATATCATGAAAAGGTGATGATCTAGTAGCCAAGATCAACCTTTTCATTTCATCTTTCTTTCTCCCACACTTGGTGTGGACTAGCTTTAGAGAGATCACACTTGTGATCTTAAGCCTCTAGTTAGATGAGTGTTTGACAGGATCGTCCCCAGACTCCACCCTGGAACCCGGAGTGACCCTGTGGAGTCCAACACCAACCGGGTGTTAGGCCCGCTAATCTCCACTACAATGCAAAAATTTGTATTTTAATCTAAACAGAGCATAACTAAATAGAATTTTTTTACAACATCAACATACATAAAAACAAATAAGACAAAAACAATGTGCCAACAACATTGATGGACGAATGGTAGAGAAAACTGATGCCTAGACGTGGTGCAGTCTGATCTGAGTGATCTCTAAAACCTGGGGGTAAACGTAAAAAAACTAAAACGTGAGAATAATCTCTGTGAGTGGACAAAGTAAACTTTAAAACCAAACCCTTGAAAACCATTTGTAAAACTGCTCAATCAAACTCATTTCCAAAGAAATATAAATTTTAATCATAAACAACTTAGAATAATACCCAAAAACCATTTCCATAATCTTCATTATGAAAATCATGCAATGCAACCATGATCACGAAATCTCACTTCCTTACTCATATCAAAACAATTATTTAACAAAAAAATTTCAAACTTATGCAATTCAACAGATTTCCAAAACATCTCACAAATCATTAATCGAAAATACCAAAATAGTTAATCATAAATTTAAGCTTCCAAACAAAAATAATAAATCATTAATATTTTCCTCTTTTCCAAATGAATAAACGTGCACTAGCTTGTTTAAATCTCTCAATTAAGTTAGCATGCAATAATTAAATAATTTTCTTTAAACAAATAATCATAAATTGCATAAAACATTTATAAAACAAAGTCCACTCACAGTTTACTCCGAGCTATGCCGAATCCTTTCCGAAATTGAATCCTACTCACGACCCCTCACTTGTTTGCCACTAGAATAGCCGAGAGATGAAGCTCTATTGACCTAGTATAAAAACACGCCCGATTTCATAATTTGGAAAGTTAAATATACGAATTTCAAGTAAAGAGGTAAAATGATCAATATGTCCTAAACGAACGAGGTTTAAGTTTTTGTTTTCCCACAACAATTCCCATCTGATCAACACACTCAAACCAACGTCAAGAATCAGCGTATACCTTGAGAAACAAAGTCAACTTTGGGTCAAACCCAATTAGTCCAAAACCCTTTTTATTTCTCAAATAAATCTTTGAAAAATATGGGGTCTCAACAACCTAAAAACATAGCACTTTAACCGATAAGTTTTGAATAGCGTTAATCAATTTCAGTGAAAATACCGAATAAATTCTTAAAACATTTCCAAAGTAATTTAGAAAATTTTTTGAAGGTCTTTCAATTTTTGTTTCCTTTTAAAGTCTCTTAAAATAAACAAAGTTGAATAAAAATTTCTAATTTCTTTAAAAGTTTGGGTCGGGTCGTTACAGTGTTCATGCTCTTGGTGAAGCCAAATCATGAAGATGGATATGGAAAGAAGACATCCTCATGGATGTGTGCAAATCTTGGATTCCATTCAAGATGGTCATCAAGGGTAAATCTTTTATCTTGGTAGCTATTTCTTTTTTTTCATGTCTCATCACACCTAAAGATCTTAGGGCTAAGGGAATGTGTGATTAAAATTGAAAATCGACCATGCTTCCTCTCTTACAAAATTTTTCTATGTTACTACCCACCATTCCCTCCAAGTGGTATGTTGAGTGCTCATTTTACACTATTTTATGATACTAACTCCCTAACCTAGAGTGCAAGAACTCGGTATTTTGTGTTTTGTTAGTTTGTTTTTGTTCTTATAGGATAAAATGAGCAAAGAAGAGAAAAGGAGCCGAAAGAGCCATTTTTAGACATTTTCCAGTCAAGCTAGGAAAAGTGGAGAAATCCTGGTCAGACCAGGAAATGCTGAATCTCAGTCAAACTAGGATTCCTAGTCTCACCAGGAAAGATCAAGCTTGAATAAGAACGAATCATGACGATCCGAAGCCAGAAATGAGAAATCCTAGTTGGAGCAGGAAATCCTGTTTGAACTAGGAAACCTAATCCGAGTAGGAAATGGAGTCCTAATGAAGATAGGAGTCATGAGGGGCAAAATGGTAATTGTAAAATCCTAAGTGAGATAGAAATCCTAAGTCAATAAGGATTCCTAGGTGGACAAGGATAAGTGGTCAAAAGTTAAAGTCAACAAGTCAAAGGTTCTAGAAGCTTCTGAAAGACATTGGGCTAAAGCACAAATGGATAAGATGATTTTCAGCCAAGGTGATGGGCTTGGGCTAGGCATGATACGCAATGGAGGGTGCGGCATGGGCTTAGGAGGAAGCCTAGTGGCTGGCGCATGGGCTGAAGTTAAGGGCCATGTAATTGGCGCAAGGAGCTGATGGGTTATGCATATTGGGCTTAAGTGAGTGTGACCCAGGTCCATTAGGTCAAGATACATCAATCCCTATAAATACATCTCTACAATTCAGAAAGAGGGTTCTCTTTTCTGAAATTTCAGAAACCCTAGCCTAGCCTCTCTCCCTCTTCTCTCTTTCTTGCCGCACACCTTTGCTCCTCTTCTCTCTCTTTCTTTTATTTTTCTAACGCAAACCCTACCAGCCACCATCACAATCTCTTTATTTTCTCTTGCCGCAGCCCCCATCTTCTCCTTCTCTTCTCTTTATTTTTCTGCTACAGCCACCTCTCTTGTTTTCTTTTATTTTTGGGCTGAACCGAAGAAGGAGGAGGAAGCCTTGCCACAACCACGCCATCACCACTTTGCTACCACCTTGCCGAGCACCTCAGCCACCTTGCCGTGGAGCCCAAGGCCGAGCAGCACCACCGCGCCACCACCCTTGCAGCCGCACCATGTCATGCTGCCATCTTGCCTTCACCTTGCTGCCTTGGCTTGATTTCTTCTTCCCTTCCTTTGATTTTAATTATTTTAATTATGAATTATTTATTTGTGGATTTAATTATGTGTAACTGAATATTGGGCTAGGGCTAGGATGAAGCCCTAGCGATGCTATTTACTTTCACTATGGATTATTGATATTTTGATTATTTACATGTTGACAAATCTTGGATCTCTGTTTAAAATGACTTTATTTGCTTCGCATCTTTGACTGATCACCTTAGGTTGCATGCATCTAGATTTATGTTGTGAAACTAAAAAAGCTCGAAAGGATGATAGTTTCAATAGGCAACAAGTGGATATCGTAAGATAATATTCATGAGAAAAGGGATCATAGATGACATAGGGTACATTAATTTGGAGCTATGCGCTATGTGTTTGTCACTCTCACAGATTGTAAAGACTCTTGCATGGGTAATAGCTGCCTTAGCTTGAACTAGGGAACATGCAAGTTAACTGGCTAAGGAAGGCCCAAGAAGCTCTTAGTTTATGCACAGTAAGGGGAGTAATTTCTAAAGGTAACTAGTCAAACCTTTTAGTAGACGGACTTTGTTGACGTGTTTATACTTTGATTGTTAATATCCATAGTAAATTGAATGGTATGCTAGTGGTGAATTCTGACCCCTAGTGTTTCTTTATTATTGTTTTATCCAAATTCATTCCGTTTGTTATTAGTTAGTCCAGTTTCAAAAATCAATCAAAACCCTCATTGGTGTGTGTGAGTTAGAGTTGAGTTAATTGAATTTAATTGAGTTAGTAATCATACACTAGTACAATTCCCTGTGGGATCGACCTTGTATTTGTAAGCTTTGATACTCCGCGATTCGTGCACTTGCGAGTTAACCTAGAGCTCAGAAAAGGTTATTTAATTTGTTCTAGGAAAACATACAACAAGTTTTTGGCGCCATTGCCAGGGATTTGTTATTTGTGTTGATTGCTAGTTTAATTAATTTTAGTTAAGTCATTTTACTTAGGTTTTATTTTCTGTGTTTATTCTTGGTTCTTGCTGATTTCTCTTGTTTCAAAGGTACAATGGAAGAATCAAATTCGAAGATCACTCCTATGTCACGTGCAGAAGGCCAAAAGGTGTTGTGTGCATACAAGGGCAAACCGAGACTCAATTGGACACCATTACGGATGAGGTCAACCCTTGTGTCGCCAAGAGGGAGTGAATTTGAAGGATCATACGAAGAAGAGAAATCAGATGAGGAAGTCGAGGAGACCTTGCAGCCGAATGCCTCTCAAATGAGAATACCTTTGAGTGATTATTCGTCTCCAACACTTCTAGCTCAACCTACATGCATTGCTTACTCTCAAGTGGAAG
This sequence comes from Dryas drummondii, assembly GCA_003254865.1. Classification (NCBI taxonomy): domain Eukaryota; kingdom Viridiplantae; phylum Streptophyta; class Magnoliopsida; order Rosales; family Rosaceae; genus Dryas; species Dryas drummondii. The sequence goes on along the minus strand of QANW01009302.1, from coordinate 232,996 downwards.
CTGATTTTGAACTTTCAAGTGGGACAATCAAACTTCTTCCATCATTTCATGGTCTCGAAGGAGAAGATCCCTACGTGCATATTAAGGAATTTCATGCGATATGCGAGATTGGCAAGCTGAGAGGGTTGAGCGATGATCAAAGAAAGTTAAGGTTATTTCCATTCTCTCTTAAAGATAAAGCTAAACATTGGTTGTTTTCCTTGCAGGTCGCTTCTATTAAAACATGGGAAGAATTGGCATCCAAGTTTCTATTGAGATTTTATCCAGTTAGCAAGACTACCATAGTGAGGAAGCAGATCTTGGGGTTTACACAATCAAAGGACGAAGTGTTTCATGAGAGTTGGGAAAGGTACCAAGAGCTTCTGACTTCGTGTCCACACCATAATTTCGCCCCATGGATGCAGATTGAGTACTTTTATGAGGGTTTATTGGATCAAGATCGTAATATGGTGGATATGACATGTGGAGGAGCACTGAAAAAAAAGACTTTTGAAGAAGCATGGACACTCTTTGATACATTGGCGTTGAATTTACAACAGTGGAATAGACGAAAAAGAGTGGAAAAGAAATCAGCTATGGAAGCTGAGATGTCTGAACTTAAGCAGATGATGCAGGTTCTGATGGCAAATCAAGGAGCTAGTTCATCACAAGGAGAGTCGTGTTTTGAGGTTGAAAAAGTTCAAGCTAGACCAAGTGTACAGTCCCCTGTTGAGCAGAAAAGTACCTATTTGGAGGACATGATTGCTGCATTAGCTTAGAGTACAACTTCGATGTCTAATGATACCAAGTCGTTCATGAATAAGACTGAGGAGCAGTTGAATGTTACAGCTAAGGCTATTTCGAATTTGGAGGCCTAATTGGAATAAGTGACTTTAACCTTGGATAAAGTGGTAAAGGGTGCACCAATTCAAGATAAGGCTGAAGCAATCACTACTTTGAGAAGCGGGAAAGTGATTGACAACAAAGTGGGCACTACTCAAGATGATAATCCAAGCAATGAGGAAGAAATTGAGATGTTAGAGCCTGAACATGTCGAAAAGTACAAGAGGGATAAAGTTAAGGTTAAAGATGAGGACGAGGAGGAAAGAAAAGAAACAAGAAAGGCTCAATGCTACGCGAGCTAGCAAGAAGGCCAAGAGCTCCATTGCCTTTCCCTCAACGTCAAAGGAAGCAGAATAAGGATGAGCAAGCCAAGGAAATTTTGGAGATGTTTAAGAAAGTGGAAATCAACATTCCTTTGCTTGATGCTATTCAGCAGATTCCTAAGTATGCCAAGTTGTTGAAGGAATTGGGCACACATAAGAGGAAATTCAAAGAACATGAGCAGGTGTGTCTAAGTGAAGAAGTAAGTGTTTTTTTGCAAAGAAAGCTGCCACCTAAGTTGAAAGACCCTGGCAGTTTTACGATTCCATGTTTGGTTGGGGATCATAAGTTTGAGAAGGCATTGTTGGATTTGGGAGCAAGTATCAATTTGATGCTTGTTGAGATATAAATTTTAAAAAAAAAAGAAGGAGAAAATTAAGGACATGGGCTCACGTTTTAGGGTCCAGCATATCAAAATGCCTGCAAAATAAAATACCAGAAGAAAAAATAAGTTTTTCCTTTAAAAGAATAGAGGATGAAGGATAAATGCAAAGAAAAAAAAAGGAAAATAAAAAAGAGGATAAATACAGGAGATTGGTTATCTATCTGCAAGTTTTGAATTCATAGCTAATCCTTAGCCTCTTTGAAGTTGATCCTCTACCCCTTATGATGCCTATAAAAGGGGGGCAGCATGGAGTCAGGAGGATCATTGAGAAAATAACACCGAAAGGCTGCAGAAAAAGGCGAGTTCTCTAAGAAAGAAGCAGAGGAACGTCCATCCGCCAAAGCTTCACTATCACTAGGTAGATAACATTTCTTTTCATGGCTCCTTTCAATTTGGTTTCAGCTGAAACCACAAAGTTTATCAACGATTCGGCTGAATCCATTCTCTTGTAATCGGTTTCGGCTGAAACCACAAAAAAATTCAACAAAGGATTCGGCTGAATCCATCTCCCATTTGGTTTTGGCTGAAACCATAAAGGATTCTGATGAATCCATGTACCTCAAATACCGAGTGGATTCTGCCGAATCCATGGTATATTGAGTTTCAAAAGAAAGAGGTGCAGTCGGTCTGCTGATTCGGAGGATATTAAGTTTACCTGCAAGGAAACAAAAATAAAGGGTTAGTTTTTTAAAAAAAATTAATGGCAACAAAAGAGTTGAAGGAAACAAAAATTGTTTCTTTCTTCAAACGAAAAATGCCGACCTTTAGATTTGAAGCCTCAAAGAATAAGGAGGTTTCCTATTTTGTTTCGTTCGCTGCAAAGGAAAAGAATGGTCCTCACGCACCTTGATCACTCCCAGCACAAAGCAAGCAATTTTAGAAAATATACATATAGGCAATGTCTATCTGTTTGATATAAGAGAAAGCTTCCAAACAAGATCATCACCTGTTGACTGTACCTCTCGGATTCCTGTCTAAAAAGAGTGTTGCTTCCAATCCAAATCTATAAAATAGAAAAAAAAAAAAAAAAAGAATATGATTTGGTTAGTGAGTGAAATGAAACTGCAACTACAAGATAAAAAACGTTGTAGCAGTTTCCTTGATTTGAAATGTAGAATAAGAAAAAAAAAAGAAAAGTATAAAAAATGGTGGAGGGATGTATATTGGTCAAAAGAAATATATAGTTGGTATATTAGCCATGTATCAAAGAGGAGGAAAAGTAAGTTTTGACTACCTTTTTTTTGGATTTATCCTTGTTGTTAAGTCAAGTCAAACAACCAACATATGATTACTTTGGCTCTACACAAAAATAAATAGAAGTCAGATAACCATGGAAAAGAATGGTGTTGTGATATCTACTGCTACTTTCACCGAGATAAAGAAAGTTCAGTAAAAAAAAATAAAAGAGATGTCGTCGTATATTAAGCAAGAAGGAAGGGATGATGAACCTGTTTGGGTGCTCGTCTGCAGAAAGCTAAAACTGATGTGGGTAGCAATAAAAGGGAAAACGTCATTGGCAATTTTTCTTACCCCAGAGCCTCACAAAAGAATCTTGCAGATGTGCAATCAGTTTGTCTACTGTGAACCCGCAACAAGCTTTATCTTTGGAATTTCAGTGGGATTAGAAGTATTGATGGTTCAGTCCAAAGCTTACTCTTCCAATTTGGAAGTCGATTGAGACAAGGAAACTTATGTGTGGTGGGTCTCAAATAAAATTAGTCAGCTAGCAAAGGTTTTGATAAATGGGCTGGCAGCAGAGGAAGATAACTAATTACAATTCGGGCCTAATTGGATGGGCTCACAAAATTTCTGCCCATCTTAATATTGTACGAGCCCAAAATTTTGAATGACCTAAAATAATCTAAATTAATTACTTACACTTAAAGTGATTAATTTAATTTATCGGATCAAGTTCATGTACCTCAAAATCCAAAGGAAAAAAAATCCTAAGTCTTCTTTTGGTACAAAACCAATCGAGCCAAATTAGAAATTTTTCCTGTTTCAAAATTCAAATCCTAAACCTCAAATTCAAAAAGCTAAAAAATGGTACAAAACCACCTCTCAAATTGGTACAAAATCAACCCTTCAAAATGGCGTAAAGCCAAACAAGTAGGCAATGTGAACTACGTCCGATTTGATCCCACAATGGGTACGTAGGCAATGTGGATTAAATTCGCATACAACCGCAGTCAAATCAAATTTCTATTACTCCAAATTTTTTTGAAATTAATTCTCATACAAAGTTACCGAATTAATTTCGCAATTTCTCAAATTGCATTTTAATGAACTACACTCGGTTTGATCCCGTCATGGGTATGGAGGCAACCTACTAAAATTTAGGTGCAACCGCATCAAATCAAATACATCCAAATTTCTTAGAAATTTGTCTCACACTTAAAGTCCCTGAGTTAATTTCTCAAGTCAAATTTAAGGGCTCTAAACCCTACCCAAATTACACAAATCATTTAAATGGGTCATCCACCCATTTAATCCCCAAAAAACTCAGAACTACGTGTGGTTTGATCCTATAATGGGTACGTAGGCAACCTAAAATACGGGTGCAACTGCAATCACAAATAAATTCCATTTCAATGGGTCTTTTATCTATTAGAAATTCAAACAATCACAAAGTGATCCGTTGGTTTGTACTCAGTCAGACCCCGCTCTCAAGCTACATCCCGAGAGCCAATGGATTCAGGGCCACCACAGCTGGAGTAAAGGTGGCTAGGAGCCAGCCGAAGAGGGCTCTCTCAAAGAACGCCCTCCGCAATGCAAGAAAGAGGGCTGCAAGAGCCTAAAGGAAGAGAGAGGCCCAAGCCCAGACAGTCGAGGCTATACTGGCTTTGATTGCCTTTAAAGCCCCGATGGTAGAAGTTCCCAAGGCCGCTAAGCCTTTGAACAAGGCACCAGTTCCCCCTTACATCATGGTCGGATCAGTGCCGGTCTACTTACCCATCATAGAGGCAGTGATGGTCACCTCCATTGAAGAGGTGGACGAGGCTCCTGTTAGCCCCAAAACTCAAAACTCTGAGTCCACCCAATCTTCAGTTCAGACCTCTGAGGAATCAACAACGGAGCCCATTGGCTTCAAAAAAGAAGGGGACGTTGCAAGTCTCCACCTGAAAGATCAAGATTCAGAACCCTTTGGTTCGACAAAGGGGGTCGATAAGTGTATTGACATTTCATTCCCAAAGAAACAGAGAACATTTAGAGTACACAAGAGAGCGCTCTCTGATGACGAATTTCCGAAGCAAGCGAGTCAGTTGCTCGGGGTAATCCCTAAATCCCTCACGCAGTTGGGGGTAACTCCCAAACTCCAAGTTGGGTCTGCTTCCTTTACAGGCCCTATCACTCGGTCGAAAGCTCGTGCTTTGGCAGAAAACCCACGGGATTTGGCCGCCGACATTACTGCTAGGCTGGAAGAGCCGAGACATTCTGTTAGAAGACAAGAACATTCTGACAAGCTGGAAAAGTTGCCACATACAGTTGACGGACTTATCCATAAAGGGATAACCAAACTCGTGACCATATTTGATGAACCACTTCGGCATCAGTTGTTCTTTACCCAAGACACAACACCTCAACTCCAACAGTTGGGCATACTTATGGATGAGAATTTCGAAGGAATGCAGGTGATGATGACCGGTGCCTCAAACATCGAGGAGCAAAATCAACAATTGTTGAGGAGGCTCGCCGAAGTAGAGGCCGAAATGAACGCCATGAGGATACGACAAGAGGCTGAATTAAATGTTATGAAAGAACGACAAGAAGAAGAAGTCTTACGACTTGCAGCAGAATTGGTCGCTAAAGCCAATTTAAAACAAAAAAATGTCCTTGAAAATGAAGAGTTGAGAAGACGGGAAGAAGAAAGAAGATGGGAAGAAGAGAAAAAGAAAGAGGAGGAAAAGAAAGTAATGGAGAAGGAAGGCTTCTCAGGCGGGATAACTCCGTTAGAAATCCAAGCGATGATAGTCAAAGGAATCCAAGATTTCCAGAAGTCATTAACTCAACCTGTGCTCGGGTATAGAAAGTCGTATCCCGACTATTTTGATACCATAGCTTTTCCCAAGACTTATCGTCAGCCAAATTTCGATAAGTTTGACGAAATAAACATCACTCCTCACGAGCATCTAGCTCATTTTTATTCGGCTTGTGGTGAAACTTCCCAATCTGATGCCTTATTGGTTAGGCAGTTCGTTCAGTCTCTCAGTGGCTCGGCTTTCACATGGTACACTCAGTTAGAGCTAGGATCAGTTAAAACTTGGGATGACATGCAGAAGGCATTCCTCGCCCAGTTTGTCAATTCAAAGAAAAAAGTTACGATTACTGATCTGGCTGAGACTAAAAAAAAAGATAATGAAGGCGTAAATGACTTCATTACCAGATGGAGAGACCTTAATTTGCAGTGTCCAAGTTCTCCGAGTTGGGATTAGTACAAATGTGCATGAACAATCTCTCACCAGATGTTGCAACATTTGTGTCAACTGCAAAACCTCAGAAGTTTAATGCTCTAGTATCAATAGCATGTAACGTTGAGAAACAAATTGCTCGCCAGTAATCCAAGGCCCCAACTCCGAAAATACAATTCGGAGAAAAGAAGTCCGATAACAAGAAGTCGAACACGAAGAAAAAGTCAATGTCTACTTTTGTTAGGACAGATAAGGGAAATGACAAAGGCAAGGCTAAAGAGCCTCTGAGAAGATTGACTCTTAAGGAGAGAAAAGAAGTCAAGTATTCTTTTGACGTCCATGATATCGAAGAGTTGTTTGACAATCTCCATGAAGCAGGTATCATCAAACTTTCCGAGCCTAAGCGGCCAGATGAAGTTAACAGAACCAATGATCCTAAATATTGTCGGTTCCATCGAATTGTTAGTCATCCTTTAAAAGACTGTTACGTTTTCAAAGACAAGGTGCAGGAAATGATTAACAACAATCAAATAACGCTCGATTTTCCCAAGAAGGCAGATGTAAATATGATGGAAGTTGAACCCATTCCAAGAATTCAACCTATTCCAACTGTCTCATTACCAGAGGGTGCAGTGTCTGTGGAGTTCAAGGTTGACAATGAGGTCACGGTAGTACAAGCCTACCCAGACATGCTAAAGGCTGGAAACCCTAATATCCTAACCTTATACGAACTTATGATGGCACCAAGTCTAGATATTTGGGAAGATTCATCATCATCATCAGATAAGTCTACACAGGGATGGAAAACTTTCAGCCGTAGGGTTAAGAAAATGCCCATGATTCCCTCATCAGGAATTTCCACTCGCCTTGGTATAAAATTTCGGGGTAGACCATCTTTGAAGAATAAGAAAAAGAAGAAAAGAGCACAAAAGAAGGTTTGAGTCTCTTAAGAGGAGGAGTATGAACAACCACCAAGGGTGCCGATCACCCTTACAGAGTTTTTACCTGCTGAATTCTTCTCAAGTGATTCTAAGGAAGAAGAGGACGAAGTTGTGCAATGTTGTGTGACCTCCGTTGATGATGAGGGTGAGAAAGAAGTTGGTGAAATCACCTTGCGTTCTGGTCAACGCAGTCCATCTACTGACACAAATAAAGACAAAGAAGTGGTTGACCCATCCTCTAAGGAGGACAAGACCAACACTAAGAAGGTTCTCATGTCATCCCAAAAAGAAAGCACTTCGGATGAAGTCCCATTGTTTACTTTAGTGGCAAATGAACCTAAAAGGGACAAAGCAAAGATGCTGGTCAAGGATACTCAAAAGCCGCATAAGACGAAATATGATATTCTGGCCCATTTGAAGCGCATCCCAGCTCTTTTGAGTGTTTATGACGCTCTACAAATGTCGAGCGAGCTTCGAGAGGCGCTCATTATGGCACTAACCAGTCCAGAATCCTATAAGGAAAGTATGGAGATAGCAGAATCAGCAGTTGTGATGCAAAAAGCCTGCACTTGTTGTCTATCCAAAATCACATTTGATGACAGTGATCGATTACTCGGGTTTCAAGATCATAACCGACCCTTGTATGTTTCCGGCCAAATTGGAGACACGCCCGTTAAGAGAATCATGCTTGATTGTGGTTCTGCTGTAAGCATTATCTCATTAAAGACACTCCGCTCCTTGGGGATGGAACCTCGACAATTATCTCCCTCAACAATGACAATCCAAGGGTTTAACCAAGAAGGACAGAGAGTCATGGGTACCATTGGATTACAATGTAAGATTGGGGAGTTAATCTCAAGAGTTTTGTTCTATGTGATTGATGCCAAGACGTCCTACAATGCCTTTCTTGGGCGGCCGTGGCTCCATACATATGGAGTTGTGCCTTCTACACTACATCAGTGCTTCAAGTTTGTGTTGAATGGAAGAGTCAAGAAAGTTGTTGCTGACACTGACCCGTTCGAATATGAGGAAGTCAACTACTCCGATGCAAAGTGGTATAAGTCGCTTGGTTTCGTTATTGTATCACAAGATGACGAAACCACTAAAAACATGGGCTTTAAAACGGAGTTGGAAAAGCAAAAGGTCGAAGCGTTGAAACAATCTAAACAGGTTCGAATTAAGCTTACAGGCAAGTACAGAAAAGATGCCAAAGTTGACGAACAAAAGACTTCAGATTCAGAAGTATCTAAAGCATTAAAGTCGGCTCAGACCAGAGAAACACTTCACCAAACCAGTTCTTTGGCTAGCAAAAGCTCAAGCAACCTCAACTCAAAGTCAGAAGTGGCTTTCAAATATTCTCTAAAGGCTAAAAGAGAACCCAGTCAGAAGGCATTATCTCCAGTAGAAGACATAATGACATCATTAATGACGAGCTACACTTGGCCTTTACGGAAAATTGATCAGTCAATCCCAAGAAGCAGCTTAGTCATTTCTGTCCAGAAAAGGGGAGACTACAGTAAAAGGGTGGTTTCCTACAAGAATGCAACTACAATGCCCAGACCGTTTCCACTGAAGATAAGAATCGAAAGGCGTAAAGCCAGGAAAGAGACGACTAATCTCACAGTGCAACATGAAAATGGCATATTTAAAGCATCTTTCCCTGAACAAGAACCAGAAAGCCTCGAGCCATATACTCTTACAGACCACGAGAAGAACATGTTTCGAGAGGTTCAATCAGATGTGGTTCCTTGTTCCTCAGTCTTTCAGCAACTAGGAAAAGTTGAAGCTAGGCCTCGCAAATCAGTCTTTCAGCGTCTTGAAAACCCAAATTCATTACACACTTCAGTTTTTCAACGACTTGGGATGACTTCAACAAAAAAATCTCAAAAAGGCAAATGGAAATTGAATAAGAAGAGAAAATTTAGAATAATAGTCAACGATGCCGAGAGACAAGAAGAAACAAATTATTCCGCCAAAGCCAATTGTGTTTCCATTGTTGAGGAACCTACAAAGGACCAAGGAATTGCCAACGGTGAAAGAACAGAAGAATTCATTGATATTGCCCAGCCAGCTCCATCTCAAATTGAGGACGAAGGTCAAGCCACTATTGATGAGCTTCAAGAAATTACTCTTGGAACAGCCGACGAACCAAAACCTATCTTTGTTAGCGCACTGTTGACTCAAGAGGAACTACAGGTTTATGAAGGTGTCCTACAAGAATATCAGGATGTATTTGCATGGGGATATCAAGACATGCCTGGTTTAGATCCAAAAGTCGCAGTTCACAAGTTGAATGTATCAAATCAATGTCGTTATGTGCAGCAAGCTCGACGCCAGTTCCGCCCAGAGCTGGCAATCCAATTTGAAGCAGACATCGACAAGTTAAAAGATGTTGGTTTCATTCGAGAGGTCCAGTACCCTACGTGGCTTGCCAGTGTTGTTCCAGTCAAGAAAAAGAATGGTCAAATACGAGTCTGCATTGATTTTAGAGATCGCAATGAAGCATGCCCAAAAGATGAGTTCCCACTCCCTATTACCGAACTCTTAGTGGATGCTACAACCGGATTCCGAGCATTGTCCTTTATGGATGGTTTTTCGGGCTACAACCAAATTAAAATGGCGCTCGAAGACGAGGAGCTTACAGCATTTCGCACTCCTAAAGAAGTATTTTGCTATACTGTAATGCCTTTTGGTTTGAAAAATGTAGGAGCAACTTACCAGAGAGCCATGACGGTCATCTTCGACGATATGCTTCATAACACTATTGAGTGCTACGTCGACGATCTAGTTGTCAAGACTAAAAAGAGGGAACATCATCTGAACGATTTAAAAAGGGTGTTTGACAGACTCCGAAAGCATCAACTCCAAATGAACCCTTTAAAATGTGCATTCGGGGTTACGTCTGAAAAGTTCCTTGGTTTCGTTGTCAGATATCGAGGAATTGAAATTGATCCCGCTAAGATCAAGGCAATCCAAGAAATGCCTCCCTCGCGCAATTTGAGGGAATTACGAGGACTACAAGGAAGGCTAGCCTATATACGAAGGTTCATTTCAAACCTTTCTGGGAGATGCCAACCCTTTTCAAGGCTCATGAAGAAGGATGTACCATTCATTTGGGATGAAGCATGTCAAAATGGTTTTAACAGTATTAAGGAGTATTTGTTGAGACCTCCAGTGTTAATGGCACCAATTAAAGGGAGACCCCTAATCCTGTATATTGCTGCATTGAAGCGCTCCCTGGGGGCATTGCTCGCTCAAAATAATGATGAAGGGAAGGAGAACGCTCTTTACTACTTAAGCAGAACACTCGTGGGGGCAAAAAATAATTATACCCCCATTGAAAAGGTATGTTTGGCCTTAGTGTTTCCAGTACAGAAGCTACGACACTATCTTCTCTATCACAGTTTCACCCTGATATCAAGAGCAGATCCTCTCAAATATTTAATGTCAAAGCCAGTACAGTCAGGGCGTTTAGCAAAATGGTCTCTACTGTTGTCGGAATTTGAAATCAAGTTCGTGCCTCAGAAAGCCATAAAAGGGCAGGCACTTGCATATTTCTTAGCCGCACATCCTGTTCCAGATAATATGGGACTACCTGAAGATTTACCTGATGAGGAAGTCTTTACAACAGAGGCTTCTCCATGGAAACTCTATTTTGACGGGTCATCCACGAAAAGAGGAGCGGGGGCAGGTATAGTGTTCATCACACCATCAAGGGGCTTGATCTCGTATTCGTTATCTATTCTTTCCATATGTTCAAATAATGTGGCAAAATATGAGGCACTCATCATTGGCCTCGAAGTTGCTATAGAAATGAAAATTAACTGTCTCCAAGCATTTGGTGATTCATAGCTTATTGTTAAACAGCTAAATGACCAATATGAAGTCAAAAGTGATGCATTACTTCCTTACCACCAGAGAGCGAAGTATCTGATGTCAAAATTCCAAGACATTTGCATTAGCCATATCCCAAGGTCCGAAAATGATAAGGCTGATGCGTTGTCTTAATTGGCAGCGTCTTTGACATTTCCTAATGAAAGAGATATACAGATTACAGTTGGAGAACGCCGACTACTACCCCCAGCGTTGGAACGTATCGAAGAAATTAATGAAGCCAATAATGTGACCGTATCTGAGGATGAGGAAGAAGCAGACTGGCGTCAGCCTATTGTAGAATACCTTCGGCAGGAAAGATTACCGACCGACTCAAAGAGAAGGGTTGATGTAAGGCGAAGAGCCACCCGATACATTTATCAAAACGACACCTTATATAGGAGATCCTTCGACAGGGTACTCTTGAGGTGCCTATCTAAAGGTGAAGCGGCCCGTGCTCTTTCTGAAACTCATGCTGGAACTTGTGGTGCTCATCAGGCTGGTCCAAAACTCGCAACCCAGTTAAAAAGGTTGGGGTACTATTGGCCGACAATAGTACAAGATGCAATAAAGTTCGCAACCACCTGTAAGGCATGCCAGCTCCACGCAGACTTTATACATCAGCCTCCACAACCTCTTCATCCGACAATGTTGTCAT
>QANW01009302.1:183529-221231 GCA_003254865.1 Dryas drummondii | reverse complement strand
CAAAAGGGCGGGTTAAAAAAAAAAAAAAAAAAAAATGCTCACTAGATTGAAAACCCGAAAGGGCGATCTAGGCAAAAGTTAGAGCAAGCCTGTTGGATTGAAAACCCGAAAGGGTGGTCCAAGCAAAAATTAAGGCAAAAAAAAAAAAGGCTCGCTAGATTGAAAACCCGAAAGGGCGATCTAGGCAAAAGTTAGAGCAAGGCCGTTGGATTGAAAACCCGAAAGGGCGGTCCAAGTAAAAATTAAGGCAAAAAAAGAAAGGCTCGCTAGATTGAAAACCCAAAAGGGCGATCTAGGCAAAAGTTAGAGCAAGCTCGTTGGATTGAAAACCCGAAAGGGCAGTCCAAGCAAAAATTAGGGCAAAAAAAAAGAACTCTTTGAACTACGGATGACTTGATCCTTCAAATGGGGGTATGTAGGCAGTTTGGTCTCAAAAACTAGGTGCAGCCACCCAAAATTCAAAATTTTATTTTCCCCGAAGAACAAAGGGTGAACTAAGTTTGGCTTGATCCCTTAACAGGGTACGTAGGCAATGTGGTCCTAAAAGCCAAATGCAGCCATATTATTCCAAAACCAAACATTTTCTTCCATCCATGATATTAGTATACATCAAGAAGTATTCAAGAAATTTTGAATGCAAGAAGGAAAGAAATGTAACTTCTCTTTATTAAAGAACTCAGGTTGAGAGAATTACAAGCCAAGTCCTACTAACACCAACAGTAAAACTAAAAGCAGATCTTGCAGGAAAAAATGAATGATAGAAGAAATAAAACAGAATCTCTATTTCTCCTTGCTGCAAAAAGAAATCAGGGAATCGACCAACTATCTAAATTTTTCCTCTTGAGCCTCCATCAAAGCTCTGGCAGCCTCAAAAGCTCGGAACTTCCCCTCATTCGCAGAAATCCTAGAATGTCGGAGCTTCTGGTTTAGTTGATCTTGATCATTTATGAACCCATTGAGGTTTCTTATTTGTTCATGAAGGAAACTTTTTCGGGCTTCAAGAAGTTCTCTTTTTTGACGAATCTGCATCTCTACCTCGGTGATACGCAGTTCTTCAACTGTCAATCCTCAAGTCGTTTTAAAATGCCTGCCCACTGTGTGATAAAAGCGTCTCTAGCAGCTGGCATTCTTCGTTGCGATAAACCATGACATGAATGAGCTCAAGGTCAACGTCGTCATCAAGTCTAATCGTTGCGGCATGAGTAGAAAGTTCCTTTGTGGTCTTAAAAACTTTGTCGATAACTTCCGAAAGCCATTCAAAATGATCATGGCCGACTCCAATTACACGAATCAGGGATTGCAAAACTTCGAGTGAGCTATAAATTTCCTTTTGATGGGCCAATAGCTCTGCTGGTGTCTTGGAAGTGGAAAGACGATCAAAGATGATTTCTATTTCAGTTGCTATGAAGGCCTATCTTGAAAAAGCCACATTGGGACCAAAAATTTCAAAAATGGAGGCCCCTATTCCCATAGGCTTAGGAATAACAACAGGTTTGGCCACAATAATCGGAAGGTCAGCCGTTTTAATTGGAGAATTAGATTCAGTCCTTTCTGTGATAATGGTATTCTCCATGTCAACTTCACTTGGAAGATTACTCAAAGGATCTGTCAACGATCTGTTCTCTACCTCAGCTGAGATTGTCTTGTGTGTAATGTCATCCATACCAGGGATGTCTGTGGATGGTTCCTGAAAATTAACGGATGTGTCTGATCGCGAGCGCTTTGCGCCTGCGTCTTGGTGACGATATTGGGAATAGCGTTTACTGGACTGTTCACCTCTATTTATCTTCCCATCCTTTTTGGTAGGAGAACGAGAACTTTTGCTTCGCTGATCTGATATGGACTGTGTTTTGGCTTCATGAAGGTTTTCTTTTCTGGAAAATATGGAAATGTCCTTGAGCCTCGAAATAGGAAAGTCTTTTCTCCTATCAACAACACGTGATAGAAAGAGAGGTTGTATGCCCTCAAATAAATAAACCCTTTATCTTTGAAAAACGTGATAGAAAGAGAGGTTGCATACTTTTTTTTTCTCTCTGGGAGTTCTTTACAAAACACAATTGAAGGAGGCGTGTATTGTGCAAAGGTTCATGGCTTTTATTTATAGCCGCCGCTGCAAGCCTGGCAGGTTCAACTATGACTTCTGTTCCCAATTTCAGTGGGATTAGAAGTATTGATGGTTCAGTCCAAAGCTTACTCTTCCAATTTGGAAGTCGATTGAGGCAAGGAAACTTATGTGCGGTGGGTCTCAAATAAAATTGGTCAGCTAGCAAAGGTTTAGATAAATGGGCTAGCAGATCGTTAAGGCAGCAGAGGAAGATAACTAATTGCAATTCGGGCCAAATTGGATGGGCTCACAAAATTTCTACCCAACTTAATATTCCACGAGCCCAAAATTTTGAATGACCTAAAATAATCTAAATTAATTACTTACACTTAAAGTGATTAATTTAATTTATCGGATCAAGTTAATGTACCTCAAAATCCAAAGGAAAAAAAATATCTTAAGTCTTCTTTTGGTACAAAACCAATCGAGCCAAATGAGAAATTTTTCCTCTTTCAAAATTCAAATCCTAAACCTCAAATTCAAAAAGCTAAAAAATGGTACAAAACCACCTCTCAAATTGGTACAAAACCAACCCTTCAAAATGGCGTAAAGCCAAACAAGTCTAAACAAAACAACTCAAATAAAATCTCTCCAAAATTGTGAACTACGTTCGGTTTGATCCCACAATGGGTACGTAGGCAATGTGTATTAAATTCGCATACAACCGCAGTCAAATGAAATTTCTATTACCCCAAATTTCTTTGAAATTAATTCTCATACAAAGTTACCGAATTAATTTCGCAATTTCTCAAATTTCATTTTAATGAACTACACTCGGTTTGATCCCGTCATAAGTATGTAGGCAACCTACTAAAATTTTGGTGCAACCGCATCAAATTAAATACATCCAAATTTCTTAGAAATTTGTCTCACACTTAACGTCCCTGAGTTAATTTCTCAAGTCAAATCTAAGGGCTCTAAACCCTACCCAAATTACACAAATCATTTAAATGGGTCATCCACCCATTTAATTCCCAAAAAACTCAGAACTACGTGTGGTTTGATCCTGCAATGGGTACGTAGGCAACCTAAAATACGGGTGCAACTGCAATCACAAATAAATTCCATTTCAATGGGTCTTTTATCTATTGGAAATTCAAACACTCACAAAGTGATCCGTTGGTTTCACTGCATTCGGAATCAAAGGGTTTTCCCTTGAGTCAAGGGACTGTAATTAAGAGATGTACTCCATCTTGAATGGGTCGTACCCAAAATAATAAAAACCCTTATTCCATAAATGAATTTGGGTGAAATTATGTTGGGTAATATTTATTATTTATTTACAAATTTCCTTCAACAATGCCGTATTCAGTTTTTACACAGTTGGGCATAGGAGATCTTAAACCTACTAGTGTTACCCTTCAATTGGCAGATCGTTCAGGAAAGGTTCCAAAAGGTGTGGTGGAAGATGTGCTGGTTCGGGTTGCAGATTTGATCATGCCCGCTGATTTTATCATTCTTGAAATGGAGGATACCCCAATTAGAGGAAATGAGCTACCAATCATATTGGGAAGACCTTTCATGGCCACAGCGAACACCAAGATTGATGTGAGTAATGGGAAGTTGACAATGTCTGTACTTGGTGAAACAGTTGAGTTTGATGTTTTTGGTGCGATGAAGAATCCAAAGGAGGAGGATGATTGCTTGAGGATTGATAGTTTGGACCCATTGGTTGAGGAAGTGTGCGAAACCAGCATTGCAGAGGATACATTGGAGGTTTCTTTAGGAGCACCAGAGTCCAGTGAATTAGAGGAAAAAGTGGAAAAAGCCCCCACACTCTTGGAAGGCACCCGACCTCTCAGAAATAAGTGGTTCAACCAGTTTGAAATGTTAGTATCCACTAATCATAAGACGCTTCCTTCCATTGAGCAAGCACCTAAGTTGGAGCTGAAACCGTTACCGGAACACTTGAAATATGCATTTTTGGGAGAAAATGAGACCTTGCCTGTGATCATTGCAGCTAATTTGAGTGCAAGTGAGGAAGAAAGACTCTTGAGAGGTCTGAAGGAAAATCGGCTAGCATTGGGATGGACCATAGCCGATATCAAGGGGATCTCACCTACAGTGTGTATGCACAGAATTTTACTTGAGGAAGAATCTAAGCCTACTCGTGATGCCCAAAGAAGATTGAACCCAACTCTAAAGGAAGTTGTGCGTAATGAGGTAATCAAATTGTTGGATGTTGGTATTATTTATCCTATTAGTGATTCGAAGTGGGTTAGTCCTGTTCAAGTGGTGCCAAAGAAAAGTGGTATTACTGTGGTGAAGAATGAGCATAATGAGTTGGTTCCCCAAAGAACACAAACCGGTTGGCGTGCTTGTATTGACTATCGAAAGTTGAACACTGCGACAAGAAAGGATCATTTTCCTTTGCCATTCATTGACCAGATGTTAGAAAGGTTGGCTAGCCACAGTCACTATTGCTTCTTGGATGGTTATAGTGGGTACAATCAGATTGCTATTGCACCCGAGGATCAAGAGAAGACCACGTTCACATGTCCATTCGGTACATTTGCTTATAGGAGGATGCCATTCAGATTGTGCAATGCGCCCGCAACATTTCAGAGATGCATGATGTCTATTTTCTCTGATATGGTGGAACAAATCATTGAGGTATTTATGGATGATTTTCTGTTTTTGGTTCCTCTTTTGATGCATGTTTAGATAATCTGTCTCTAGTTCTGAAAGGATGTCAAGAGGCCAATCTAGTGCTTAATTGGGAAAAATGTCATTTTACGGTCCAACAAGGGATAGTATTGGGTCATGTGATTTCGAAGGAGGGCATACAAGTTGATAAGGCCAAGATTGATGTGATACAAAGACTACCGCCTCCATCGAGTGTTAAAGAAGTAAGGAGTTTTCTAGGCCATGCTGAGTTTTATAGGAGGTTCATTAAGGACTTTTCTAAGATTTCTAGGCCTTTGTGCACCTTATTGCAAAAAGAGTTGAATTTTGAGTTTAATGAAGATTGTTTGGTTACATTTAACAAGTTGAAGAAGCTACTCACCTCCGCTCCGATCATTATGCCACCTGATTGGAACTTGCCGTTTGAGCTTATGTGTGATGCAAGTGATTATGTTGTTGGAGCCGTTTTGGGTCAGAGAGTTGAGAAGCTGCTACATGTGATTTATTACGCAAGTAGGACTCTGAATGATGCTCAATTGAATTATTCTACTACCGAGAAGGAGTTGCTTGCTGTGATCTTTGCCTTGGAGAAATTTAGAAGTTATTTGATTGGGTCTAAGATCAACATCTACACAGATCATGCCACTCTCAAGTATTTGTTGAATAAGAAAGATGCAAAGCCGAGGTTGATTAGATGGACTCTGTTGCTACAGGAATTTGATATTGAGATCAAAGACAAGAAAGGTTGTGAAAATGTGGTAGCAGACCATTTGAGCAGACTTGTCAATGAGGAACAATCTGAAGAGGACACACTACCGTTACGAGAGTCATTCCCGAACGAGCAGCTTTTTGCCATCTTAACTACTCCATGGTATGCTGACATAGCGAATTATTTAGCAAGTTGAGTGTTACCCAATGATCTGACACATTACCAAAGGAAGAAGTTCTTGCATGATGTCAGACAGTATGTGTGGAATGATCCTTATTTGTTCAAATATGGGTCAGATCAGTTGATAAGACGATGTGTACCGGAAATGGAGCAGAGAAATGTCATCGAGATGTGTCATTCTAAAGAGTGTGGAGGCCATGGAGGAGGAACTAAGACTGCGTACAAGATTCTTCAAGCGGGTTTCTTTTGGCTCACTATTTTTCATGACTATCATCAGTTTTACCTCACATGAGATAGATGTCAGAAGATGAGAAATATTTCTGCTCGTGATCAGATGTCACTGAACTTTATGTTGGAAGGTGAGATCTTTGATGTTTGGGGTATAGATTTCATGGGGCCATTTCCATCTTCTTTTGGATACGAGTACATTATGGTAGGAGTTGATTATTTGTCTAAGTGGGTGGAAGCTGTCGCTTGTAGGACTAATGATGCTCGAGTGGTCTTGAATTTTCTTAAGACCAATATCTTTGCACGATTTGGTACCTTGAGAGCAATCATTAGTGATGGGGGGTCGCATTTTTGCAATAAGCTGTTTGAGGCCGTGATGAAGAAATATGGAATAAAGCATAAAATGGCTACTCCCTATCATCCGCAGACCAATGGGCAAGTGGAAATTTCGAATTGTGAGATTAAGTTCATTTTGGAAAGAACGGTGCTCGCCAATAGGAAGGATTGGTCTACCAAGCTTAATGATGCATTATGGGCTTATCGCACCGCTTACAAGACACCCATTGGAATGTCTCCGTTTCGACTAATCTATGAGAAAGCTTGTCATTTCCAAGTTGAGCTAGAGCATAAGGCATATTGGGCGATCAAGAAGTTCAATTTTGATATTCATGCCGCTGGTGAGAGAAGGAAGTTGCAACTTAGTGAGCTAGAGGAAATACGACATTTCGCATATGAGAATGCTAAGTTGTACAAGGAAAGGACCAAGAGGTACCATGATAAGAAGCTACGTCCGAGAGAATTCTTTGTTGGAGGGAAGGTGTTATTATATGACACGAGATTACGTCTCTTCCCAGGCAAGTTGCGTTCTAGATGGACCAGACCCTATGAGGTGATTAGAGTGTTTCCCTATGGTACAGTTGAACTCAAGAACCCGAAGAATGGGAACATATTTAAGGTCAATGGGCACCGTGTGAAGCCTTTCCTTGAACCTGATTTTGAGCTGAACCATGAAAAAATTGATTTCTAGTACAAGACTAGGTCTGGCTGAAGATGTGAAACTTAGCGCTTCTTGGGAGGCAACCCAAGGAATGGATGACGAGGAGGAGGTGATTTTATACGTAAGCGTGGGGGAGCCATTCTCACACCAGCCAAGGTACGTTTCCACCCGCTCTTTGCTCAGTTCAGTAGTTTTGTTTTATTTGTTTATTTCCCTTCCTCTTTTCATTACTTTGTGCATTACATTTGTCATTCATTTAAACATTGAGGACAATGTTTCTTTTAAGTTTGGGGGTTAGTTGGGGAATGCAATGCATTTTTGAAAAAAAAAAAAAAAAAAAAGTTTTTGAGTCCCCAACTGATTGATTTCATGATATATGGTTATTATGAGCATGTCTAGCCTGTATATATAGTATGTATTTTTCTTTTTCTAGTATTGCTTTATAACGTGCTTTACAATTCTATGAACTTGGGCCTTGTTTTCATGAACTTAAGTGATGAATTGCAGATGCATATACTTAATAGAGTAGACTTGTATGACCTAAGTGAGCTTTTGAGCCCTGTACTTCAATTCTTGAGTGTTAACAGTACTCTAATATTTTCTTGTCATATAAATTAAGTCGTTGTGATCTCATTATTCTTTCTTTTGATTAAGTACTTGGAATATAATTGTGAATCAAAGAGCTAGAACTTCTCTCTTATTCTATACAAAGCATGGATATAACTACATGAATCTTAGGAGAGGATATTAGGCTTTGTTTGTTTTTAACCCATAGCCTAAGGCCTACCCTATGTTATAACTCTAGTCAAACATTTTGAGCCTAATGACCTTTTCTCTGTTTACTCTCATACCAAAACCTAAGTTTGGGGGAGTTTCACTCCTCTACCCGTCTACCTTACCTATGAATTTGCATGAAGTTGGTGAAATGTGAGGTTGAAAAGAAATGTCTATGTGTAACTTGATGTAAAAGGAGAAGGAATTGTGCTTAAGATTGTTTGTCGTTCCCTTGAAAAAAAAAAGATTAAAGGGAAGGGACGAATTCCAAAGATTGAAGAAGAAAAGTGTTTGAATTCAAAGCTAGGAGTGCAAATTATGCAAGGAATACCTCTATTGCTTTCTTTATGCAAATCCATAGTCTGTAGCCCTTGTTATCCCTTTCATTTCAATACCTTATCCTAACCTAAGCCTCCATTACAACCCTTATAAAAGCCCTAATTGATTTTGGGAGAACTGTAGTTCACCTTTGTAGAGTCTAGATAAAAGGGAAGCTTATGGTTATTGATTCTATTCCAAGTATTTTAATTCCTTCTCTTGAGATCAGTGTTTTTGTTTCAATGTGCCTTTATTTCATGATTTATATATGAGCTTTTTGTATTTTTTAATCATATCATCTCTCACATATACTTGAGTGCATGTGTTAACCCAATCTCCGAGCGTTTTATCATTGAGAATATGCCTTTGTGAGAATTGGAGTTGCATCTATTTTGTGTATGCTGATTTGGTCTTGTCTGTCTAACACTTGAGTTTGTGTCAATGATGGTCTATACGCTTCATGGAGGAGTAAGGTATGTTAATTGAAGCATTATTAGAAATTGAAGAATAAATTCTATATGTACCTTGCTTGACTATGCTATTTATGACTATACTCATGAAGTCATGTGTTGGGATGTTCTGAGTCTGTCTTGAGTCTTTTCTTTGTTCTTTTTGCTCGAGGACTAGCAAAATCTAAGTTTGGGGGTGTGTTGAGTGCTCATTTTACACTATTTTATGATACTAACACTCTAACCTAGAGTGTAAGAACTCGGTATTTTGTGTTTTATTAGTTTGTTTTTGTTCTTATAGGATAAAATGAGCAAAGAAGAGAAAAGGAGCCGAAAGAGCCATTTTTAGACATTTCCTAGTTAAACTAGGAAAAGTGGAGAAATCATGGTCACACCAGGAAATGCTGAATCTCAGTCAAACTAAGATTCCTAGTCTCACCAGGAAAGATCAAGCTTGAATAAGAAGGAATCATGACGATCCGAAGCCAAAAATGAGAAATCCTAGTTGGAGCAGGAAATCCTGTTTGAGGTAGGAAACCTAATCCGAGTAGGAAATGGAGTCCTAATAAAGATATGAGTCATGAGGGGCAAAATGGTAATTGTGAAATCCCAAGTGAGATAGAAATCCTAAGTCAATAAGGATTCCTAGGTGGACAAGGATAAGTGGTCAAAAGTCAAAGGTTCTAGAAGCTTCTGGAAGACATTGGGCCAAAGCACAAATGGATAAGATGACTTTCAGCTAAGGTGATGGGCTTGGGCTAGGCATGATACCCAATGGAGGGTGCGACATTGGCTTAGGAGGAAGCCTAGTGGCTGGCGCATAGGCTGAAGCTAAGGGCCATGTAATTGACGCAAGGAGCTGATGGGTTATGCATATTGGGCTTAAGTGAGTGTGGCCCAGGTCCTTTAGGTCAAGATACATCAATCCCACATTGATGAGGAATAGAAATAGCAGCCATACTGATCCCTATAAATACATCTCTACAATTCAGAAAGAGGGTTCTCTCTTCTGAAATTTCAGAAACCCTAGCCTAGCCTCTCTACCTCTTTCTTGCCGCACACCTTTGCTCTTCTTCTCTCTTTCTTTTATTTTTCTGACGCAAACCCTAGCAGCCACCATCACAATCTCTTTCTTTTCTCTTGCCGCAGCCCCCATCTTCTCCTTCTCTTCTCTTTTTTTTTTTCTACTACAACCACCTCTCTTGTTTTCTTTTATTTTTGGGCTGAACCAAAGAAGGAGGAGGAAGCCTTGCCACAGCCACGCCATCACCACCTTGCTGCCACATTGCCGAGCACCTTAGCCACCTTGTCGTGGAGCCCAAGGCCGAGCAGCACCACCGTGCCACCACCCTTGCAGCTGCACCATCTTATGCTGCCATCTTGCCTCCACCTTACTGCCTTGGCTTGATTTCTTCTTCCCTTCCTTTGATTTTAATTCTTTTAATTATACATTATTTATTTGTGGATTTAATTATGTGTGACTGAATATTGGGCTAGGGCTAGGATGAGGCCCTAGCGATGCTATTTAATTTCACTATGGATTATTGATATTTTGATTATTTACATGTTGACAAATCTTGGATCTCTGTTTAAAATGACTCTATTTGTTTCACATCTTTGACTGATCACCTTAGGTTGCATGCATCTAGATTTATGTTGTGAAACTAAACAAGCTCGAAAGGATGATAGTTTCAATAGGCAACAAGTGGATATCCTAAGATAATATTCATGAGAAAAAGGATCATAGAGGACATAGGGTACATTAATTTGGAGCTATGCGCTATGTGTTTGTCACTCTCATAGATTGTAATGACTCTTGCATGGGTAACAGTTGCCTTAGCTTGAACTAGGGAACTTGCAAGTTAACTGGCTAAGGAAGGCCCAAGAAGCTCTTAGTTTATGCACAGTAAGGGGAGTAATTGCTAAAAGTAACTAGTCAAACCTCTTAGTAGACGAACTTTGTTGACGTGTTTATACTTTGATTGTTAATATCCCTAGTAAAGTGAATGGTATGCTAGTGGTGGATTCTGACCCCTAGTGTTTCTTTATTATTGTTTTATCCAAATTCATTCCGTTTGTTAATTTAAAGTTTTTCTATTTATTTATTAGTTAGTCCAGTTTCAAAAACCAATCAAAACCCCCATTGACGTGTGTGAGTTAGAGTTGAGTTAATTGAATTTAATTGAGTTAGTAATCATACACTAGTACAATTCCCTGTGGGATCGACCTCGTATTTGTAAGCTTTACTACTCCGCGATTCGTGCACTTGCGAGTTAACCTAGAGCTCAGAAAACGTTATTTAATATGTTCTAGGAAAACATACAACATGGTATTAGAGCCAGGTTGTGTATGAACATGAAAAATGTATGCTTTAAGGTGTTCTAATATGAAATAGCTTGAAATTGCATGAATGGGTCACTATGGGGTTTTCGGCCATATTGGGGATTTTGGGTTTGAGTTCTTGCTTGCTGCCCGGATGTGTTTTTGGGTGTTATTCTTCAATTTTGTTTGTTCTAAATTTTTTAGATGCATAGAATTGATATGGGTATGATTGGGTTTGGCTAAATTTTGTATTTGAACTTATTTGGGCATGTTTGTGAACTTTGTGGATGAAGAAAGATGTGTATTTTTCATGAACACAATTTGTTTGTGAAAATGTCTAAGAGAAATGCAAGTTATGAAAACTAGTTTCCATGATTAAGCATTGATCTTTTCTTGGTTTCCATGGAAATTTTCAAGATTGGCAGTGTTTGGTTGAAAGAATAGTGGAAATCCATAAACTACTTATGATTTCCACACCTTGGGGTGTACTTAGAAAATTCACATAAGTTGGTGTGAATTAGTACAAATTTAAAATGTTGAATTTGGTCTTGGACAAGGAAATGGAGTAGGTGGCAAGGTGGAGGACCTCACGGTCTCTGCGCCGCCGGCCATGGTGGTGGCACTGCTGACCCTTGAGGTGGTGCCACCTATATGGTGGTGGTGGCTAGTAGTCCACTTCACCTTTTGGGCTTTGTTATTTCTTTTAAAGAAACATAAAAACTATTGGGTCATTTTGAAAATAAAAATGTTTTATAAAATTTGGGTCAAATATGGATTTTAAATAAAATGATGACAAAGCCCATAGCCCAAAAGGACTTTGTTCTAGTATTGGGTTATTTGTGCCCAAGGCCCAAACACACCAAGTAACCTATCTAGGCATCATCTTGTAGAATGGGCCAAATGCTAATTCATTAATTGAATTGGGCATTATGTGAGCCTTATCTTGTAGATTGGGCCAAATGCTAATTCATTAATTGAATTGGGCATTATGTGAGCCTTATCTAGTAGAATGAGCCCAATGTTAATTCATTGATTGAATTGGGCATTACGTGGGTCTTATCTTGTAGAATGAGCCCAATGCCAATTCATTTATGAAATTGGGCATTATACCCATAGACCCAAGACATTGATATGGACACCCATATGTGCATGGCCCATATATGTAAGATTCATGGTATGGCATGGTAGATATTTAATAGTGATTCAATATCATATGATTATGGACTAGGCCTTAGTATAATTGAGCTATGTGATTGGCCGGATATTCAAAAACGTTTTGAATAGGGTTATAATTATTTGAGGCATGTAATTTGTTTATTGGGCTTATAATTAAATAAGTCTTGTAAGCCTTCCTCCCTCTTATGCTAGATAGACATTTTTTTGTCACCCTAATGTAATTCCCTCTAGGCCCAAATGGGATAGAGTTTCTTTTATCATAATGTATGTAAAAGAAGGATTGAAGAATGGAGCTTGGCGAATCTTGTTCGAGTGGAGAGCACAAGGCCAAAGGACCATCTAGTAGATTGGGTCCAACGCCCAAATAGGATTTTAATTCAAACATACGACGTAATTAAAATCAATTACCAACCCGAGACAATTGATTCAATGTATTGACTCACATTGAATCAAAACTAAAAGTCCATAATTATCCAAAGACTTGTGATTATTAGTCAATAGAGTGAAGCTTCCTTCCATACACCAAGCAATAAAGATTGACTTCCATTTTAAAGAAAAATGTTTTCAAAAGCATGGAAGATGTTGATTACTTGATTTTAGGTTCATGATTAAATAGTATCATGCATGTATTCCCATAAACCTTTAAAGAAATGTTTATAAAATAAAAGGATCGAGCTTTATTTTGAATAAACTAGTGGGAGTATGATGAGCTATTTAAAACCTATCATTAACTCATAATTGCAAAGTCTAAATGTATATGATTTAGATAACATATACATAAGTATTATGATGCATGTTGTGTATGTCATGAGACCTATTGTCAAACATTCCTCATTAATAGAAATATCAAGTTGAGAAGCACTAAGGCGGTCGGTAAAACCCTTAGACGTGGCCTTCCACTTCAATGGATGAATCTGTTAAGGACTTTATGACTCGCAAGACACCACTAGATACAGGGTTCCACATGAGTTGTCATTTCCTAAGAAGACCTTCTGTCATGAATGTGGTAAGAGATTAGGATAACTTGTATGTCAAGATCTATTAGGTGAGACAT
Source organism: Dryas drummondii (assembly GCA_003254865.1). Taxonomy (NCBI): domain Eukaryota; kingdom Viridiplantae; phylum Streptophyta; class Magnoliopsida; order Rosales; family Rosaceae; genus Dryas; species Dryas drummondii. Next base: position 208,295 of record QANW01009302.1, on the reverse strand, counting down.
ATTTGGGATCTGTAATACCGTACGTGAGTGTGGGTGTAACTTGACTTGAGCATGATAGACCAAGATCTATTAGGTGAGGTCTATATGCCTTGAGGTCGAGCATGGATTGGTAATCACACTGTTGATGTGAATGGGCAGGATGACCCTCTCAATTTGGCAATAAGGACCAAGATCCATTAGGTGTGGTTCTTAGTTGTCAAAGGTGGGCCTTTAATCCCCACTAAGAACTAATGAGATGGTTCTTGAATTACTTTTTGAAGGATCTGGAATTTGATAAAATTAGTAGGAGTACCTTTAGATTCAAAGTCTCGAACTATTGGTAAAATCAAATGTCGTTATGTGTTACATCATTATGTCAGATAATCCTAACTGTGTTTAGAGGATAGACGCACGCTCTATGGACTAAGATAATCTAAAAAATTGGATTGGGTAATTGAATTACCACCTTGCTTAGGGCTATATGACAAATTGTTGTCATAGTAGGTAGAAATAGAAATGTTTTATTACCTATGGTTGCCATTTGGTGTAATCAAGGATTACAATCGAATTAAGGGACTATGAATGAAATGTCTAGATTTAATCATAGATGAAAGTTGGCTGAACTCTTTATGTATGATGCGCTAGACATGAACCATTCACTACACTGGTATAGTGTGACGTGAAGGTAAATGGTCAAATACCCTTTATGCCGAGACTATTGGTTTATGTCAGATAGTTTGCTTCTTCTGAAGCTCATCATTGACTATGATTGGGAGAAACTGAAGAGGTTAGACAAAGTTGTCTCAGATACGTGAGCTCTAGTCTACCTATCTTAGTTGGCCAGACCCATTAAGTACTACATTTAGTGTAGTTAGATATGAAGTTAATTAGCCAAGATCTGTTAGGTGAGGTTGTTAGTTCATATCATATAGTTGAATAATAACTGATTGTAGGAAGAAGTAAACCTATAACAGCCTAAGCGAAGGATCACAAGAACAACAATGTCATTTATAAGACAAAGAGTGAGTCATGAACAAACTGAACTACGGGTTCAAATAAACAATTACCTCATTCTAAGTATACTCGCAAGTGCACGAATCGCATTAGTAGCAAAGCGTACAAGCACAAGGTCGATCCCACAGGGAATGGTTAATACACAACAAATCAATTCAAATAATCACTAGAATAACTAAATGGGGGGTTTTGAAAGATGGAGACACACGCACACATCACCACACGCACATACCCTTTATTCTATCTTGCAATGTTAAGTTTTCAGTTTCAAATCAGATAAGCATGCAATAACCATCCAAGGCTAATGACAGTTAATTTGAACACAACATATTAAAGTTTGACTGCTAAAAAGGTTTGACTAGTTACTTTCTCGCAATTGTTCTCCTAATGCATAAACTAAGAGCTTCTTGGGCCTTCCTTAGCCAGTTAACCTACATGTTCCCTAGTTCAAGCTAAGGCAGCTGTTACCCATGCAGGAGTCATTAAGTTTTATGAGAACGTCAAACATGCACAACATATAAGCTTTGACTATTTCCTTATAGAGGTCGCCCAACCCCACTACTAAGAATAATCCCTTATTCCCTTGTTACTTGTGGTTTAGTGTCTTTGACTATTTCACAGCTAAACCTAACGAATAAACTAGATGCAATTTCCCTAAGGTGGCCAGTCAAAGGATGCAAACAACTAGTGACGGGTTCTAATAGATAGTGGAAATTTAATACATGCAAACATCAAACTAACAGACCAAGAGACGGATAAACGATTTGTTAAAGCATACGAATCCATTAATCAACCTACAACTAACATGCAAGATAGAATAAATAAAAACTACATACTTAAATTAAATAAATAAAAACAGCAACAATAAATGAAATCCCAATTCATGCTTGCTAAGAAATCAGAAACTCAAAGTAAACAAACTTAAAAGCATAAACTAAACAACTAAATTAAATTGCATAAATTAAATGAAATCAGAACCATGCACTAAAAGAAATTCAGAATCATAAAATAAATTCAGAAACCAATATCCAATAATAAACTAGAGAACTATAACAAAAAGTGAAGGAAAACAACAAGAGGAGCTGCGGCAAGACAAGGAAGAGAGGCACCTGCACAAGCAATTGGCTCACGGCTATGGTGAGCTAGGGCTTGCGGCTTAGGGTTGCTCTTCCTTGCAGCCACACCACTCTTCTCTCTCTCTCACCCTTCGGCTAACCCTTACAATAAGAAAACTAGAAGCTGAAATTAAAAACCTAAAACAGAAAAACAAAACTAGAGACAAGAGAATTCGGCTAGAGTGTGTAAGTGCCAAGTGCTTTTTTAGGGTTCTGAATTGAGGGGATATATATAGAGGTGCAATCCTTGAGAGGCAAGGAGAAGTGACTTGCGGCAGCAGCTAGGGTTTCTAGCTTGTGGGCTTGTGGCAAGGCATGGCCCTTTTGGGCTTAAGTGACTCACGCAAGTCAGCTAGGCCTCCCTCCCTTGCGCATGGGCTGCTGGTCTTGGACTTTGATGTGTATTGGGCTCACATGTGTTGGGCTGAAGTGGCTTGCACAAGATGGGCTAGGGTTCACTCCATGGGCTTCCATCTTGGGTTTGCATCTTTGGCTTGCGCATGGGCTTCCTTGGCTGCTAGGGTTTGCCTGGCATGCATGCGCATGGATGGGCTGCCATCTTGCTCCTTACGCATAGACTTTAGGTTGCTAGGGTTTGGGCCCATGCATGCGCATGCATGGCCCATCTTGGGTCGGCATCCCTTAGGCCCATGGGTCCTCAAATTTTGACTTCCCATTTTGCCCCTCATTTCCATTTGAATTCAATTTCATTTCTTCCCTCTATTCATTTCCATGGATGTCCACCACCTTCTAGAAGCTTCTGGAATCTTGACTTTGTAAAGTTGACTTTGACCAACATTTCTTGGTGCCACTAGGATTTCTTGAAAATGAAGGATTCCTTATCCATTTCGACTTCTCGTAATGACCATATTGCCCCTGGGGTCTCCTAGTGTCATTAGGACTCCTTTCCCTAGTTGGGTTAGGTTTCCTAGTTCAACTAGGATTTCCTGTTCGAATCAGGATTTCACATTTCTGGCTCCGCAATGATGGTTCTGGATTTGATGTTTCCTAGTGTGACTAGGAATCCTCATTTCACTAGGATTTATGCACTTTTCCTGATTTGACCAGGATTTCACTCGTTTTCCTAGTTTGACTAGGAAATGTCCTAAAATGGCTCCATTTGCTTCTTTTTCTCATTTCTGCTTCATTTGACCTGAAAACACAAAAACAAGACAAGAAACACAAAATATCGAGTTCTAACACTCTAGGTTAAGGAATTAGTATCATAAAGTGATGCAAAATGCACACTCATCAGTGAGCTCCTTAACTATGAGATACTAATGTGGACCATAAAGCTCTAATGACTTAGTTACTAATTGCTAAGGACAATTAGTAAGCCCATAGGTCAAGTGATTAATTTAGGATGATCACTTGACATAATCTTTTTTAAGTAGGATTAATTAGCTAATTAATCTACTTAGAGAGTAACATTGAAAAGTTTTTTGGGCTTGTTGACCCAAGGCTAAATCATTAATTATCTCTAATAATTAATGTTATCTTATTAAGATAAATGATTAATTAGTCAATCATTAGTCCTAATTCAAACATTGAACTTGTTGATTAAAGTGCTAATCACATAATTAAGTGATGGGTGACACATTAGTCAAAGGACATTTGACTTGCATGTATCACATGAGGTAAGTCACATAAATTAAAATAGTTTGGGGCAATAGTGCAAATAGAAAGAAGATGGTGATTGGATGGATTTAAGTGGGTAAATGGGGACCATCCTTTTAAGATAGACAAATCTTGACCATTCACTTAAGAGAAGAGAAAACATAAAAGGAGGGTTTTTCCTCAATGCCGCACCCCTCTCACAAGATGAAACCAAGGGTTTCAACTTCTCATCTTCTCCATCCTCTCTCTTCCTCCATGAAACCTAGCTAGAGAGAAATTGGTGGGACTTGATGAACCCATCTCCATCATCATATCTTTGATGCCGTCCCTTAGAAAAGATGATGATCTAGTAGCCAAGATCAATATTTTCTCTTCATCTTTCCTTCTCCCACACTTTGTGTGGACTAGCTTTAGAGAGATCACACTTGTGATCTTAAGCCTCTAGGTTAATTAGATGAGATTTTCATGAGAGATTAGTGATCGTTCATCCTCTTGGTGGAGCCAAACTTGAAGATGGACATGAATTGAAGGCATCCTCATGGATGTGTGCATATCTTGGGTTCTATCCAAGATGGGTCTTCAAGGGTAATCTCTCTTCTCTTAGCAATTTCATATTTTCCATGTCTCATCACACCTAAGGATCCTAGGGCTAAGGGAATGTGTGATCAAAATTGAAAATCCACCATACTTCCATTTTTAGAAAATGTTTCTAGGTTACGCACCATTTCCTTCAATAATATCTTTAATTATGGTTGTTATTTGAGTGAGTTCCAAAGAGGAGACCCATGGCCACCATGGGCTTCGCGACAATCAACACCCATGGAGGCTTCCTCTGAACTTCTTCCACCCATTTACCACCCACTAGGGAAGCTAGTGACTTGATCTGAACCTAGAACATGAGAAAAATGTGAAATGGTGGAAAGAGCCGTTTGGGCCACCACTATGGGAGGCCACCACTGACGCCGCCACACAACAGCCACCGTACTCATTTCGAAAAATATTATGTTTACTAATGAGCTTCATGTTTGTGTTAGGTGCCTTGTGGGAGCTTGGAGTAAACCAAATTGGAATTGGACCTCGAACAGATGATTTATCGATATTGAATTGACTCCCGAACAAGCATCAAGCTAAGGTATAACTCGTCATCCTCTCTCTCTCGTATACGGTAGGGTGATTTTGGTTAAGCGAGTGAAGTTCGTTTGGAGGTTCGAGGTTAAATGAGATTTAAATATGATTGTTTGATTGGTTTTAGATAATTAATCGAATAACTGAGCCGTAAAAAACATGTTGAGTGTCTTTAGCATGTCGGATCCCGTAATTTGACTAAACGAAACGTTTAGAAACTTCTGGATGAAACGCATGTCAAGGGTTTATGTTTAGATTTCATTTTACACGGCCATTATTGAAATTATCGATAATCGTCCCTTATTCGTAAAATAGACGTTTCGGTGTGTGTGCCAAGGGTATTTTTGGAATCTAAGAGTTTGGGTGAGGCAATTAGGTCACACGTACACTTTTTGAATAATGGGGACAAATCTAACTTAAGGATTTGGTTGTATAGGTGACATCACTTATCCCGAGGTTCAAGGTGATTCCAAGGAGGATCAAGCATAGCTCGGTTAAAACAGTGAGTTGGACTTTTATTTTCCAAATGAATTTAAAGATTTATTGCATATCTGATGATTGGAAGCTTTCTTGAGATTTATAAAGGTTGGGTTCTTGATGCATAACTAGTTTTAAATAAATATTTAGCTTATTATTTATAAACAAGATTAAATGATTTATATGATTTGATTTAGCATTATTACCGAAATGGGAGTTTCTTGGGGAATTTCATGATTATCTAGCTTGAGAAATCGTTTATGGAAATTGTTCATGGAAAAAGAGTGATGAATTTGGGAACATGACTTTGGCCTTAAAGTTTTGAGAAATATTATTATGGAAATCGTGCATAAGCATTTCACGGCTATATTTTGATTTTAGATTTCTATGCATTTAAATTGTTTTAATCATTTCATGGTTTTATTTTGATTTTGATTTTTATGCCTTTAAAATGTTTTAATCAAGCATTTAACAGTTATTTTAATTATATTTACATCATATTTCATTTATAGGTTTGACATCGGGTGTTTACGAAATAAGATTCGATTACAAATAGCTTACTTTACTTATTCTTAAATATGGTTTATTGAGTTATGGAAAGCGGTTTCAAACCGCCATATTAGTACCCTCCCCATCAGCAGGTACTTGTTCTTCTATCGTGATTGGGTTTCCCTTGAAGAAATTCCATTTTCAGACATTATTGCCTTAAGCTCTTCAGCGATCACTCCTCGCCTAACCACTTCGTCGAGAAATTCTTCAATTGTCTTATGGAACGATCTCGTCACAGTCATTCACCAAGTGTTAGTCTCACCGGGTATGCCAAATTATGTTATCCTCAAAAATCAAGGCAAGAATCGCTGAGAAATTTGAAAAGACACTGTAGTCCTTTGATTGATTGCGGGCGTGCCACTGCTTGGGCCGAGAGGCCGGGTGCAGAATTGTATGTGTTTGATTGAATTGCGTCGAATATCTAACTTTTTTTCAAGTTATTGCACAGCGAGTACGGAACATGAAACTCACCTAAAGTTCTTATTTGCCTTGATCCTCGAGGACTTTAGAAATCGTGGTTTCAGTGACATGTTCGTGAAATCGAAAGTACGAATCAAAGGCTCAAAAGTAATTGGATTATAAGTAAAACAGTGAACTTTAATGAAAAAAGTGTATCTACGTAATTCGATTATTTTGAACTTGAGTGACAATGGAAGTTCTAACAATAAATTCATGATAAACGAACATGAAATCAAAGGTCGAAATTGAACAAAATCAATACTAAGTACAATATGAAACCCTAGCAGAGCTAAAAACAAGTAGGAAAAGAACTTAAAAGCTTGAGAAATCTTGATGCAAAGGATCTTGAGAATTCTTGAATTTGTGTTTTGTGTTGAATGTTGAAGAGAGCTTCTCTTTGTGTCACCTAGCTCTATTTATAGGGATTCACTTCTTAAACCCTTAGGAAATCCCTTTCCTATTCAAAATATACTTTATAGCTTTTCTTTTGCTCCATGCCAAGGCTTTCTCTTCTTCTTGATTGATTTGGAACTCCTAGTCCACCCAAGACTTCTCGACAAGATTGACTTAAGAATCTTCTATAATTCGCACACTCTCTGACTTGGGCCTCGGCTTCTTGGCTTGAATTAAAACAAAGACTAGGCTTGGCCATGAATCCGGCCCAAAACAAAAATAGGGTGTAAACAGTACGTAACCCGTGCCTACTTGCATTGGTCCATTTTACGCAGTCAAAGTACATTGACGTCACACACAAGGCATCGATGGTACCTTAGGTCTAAGGACTATTCCATACCTGCCATAACCCTAGAGGAACTTGTTTGACACGTGTCATAAACACTCCGTGCAAGTCCTCTCTGACATTCTGCAGCGGAGTTATTCCTTGTGTTTTGCAAATCGAGCCTCTTTTAAGTCTAAAGGCTTGCTATGATCAATTTGCTTGGGAGGCTTATCCTGAATGGTTGGCTAATGATGTTCTTCCAATTGCTTGATTAATGAAAGTTTATGCTGTTTCTCAAAAAAAAATTATTGAAACTGTGTATTTAACAATTTGGTTCAAGCGCCAAATTAGACCGCCTAGCAGTCGACAACCAATATTCGTCGCCTATTGTCATTTCATGTAAAACTAGGATTTTGCGCTTCTGAACGTGTACCCCACTCCAGAATAAGATATCAATTACATGTTTCCAATTTGGTTGTGGAAAACCCCAAAAATTGGGTTGTCAATTCTAACAAAATCAACAAAAAATAGGCGACCAACAGACGAAAAAAAAAATCTCAAGCTTCCAACTCCACACGAGTAAGCTAGGCCTCTGAGTTCGGACTGATTGTGTTTGTGTCAGGTCAGGACCATGGCCTCAGGTCAAGGCTCAAATTAATTTATGGGCTGGGCTATCAGGTCGAATATTTAGGGCTCGTTTGACATTGTTTTTTGAATTGTTAAAATCGCTTTCAGATTAGTAAAAACACTTTTGGTAGCATTTGGCAAAAATAAATAAAAGTAATTTTGAAATATAAAAGTGCTTTTAAGAAGTTTTTTAAAAAGCACCTATTAGATGCTTTCTTCAGGAAGCACTTTCAAGTACTTGTGCATGAATCACTTAAAATTTTTATAAAAATATGTTTGTGCTTCTTAACATAAGCGATTCCAATAAAAACGCTACTAAGTAAAAGCGCTTCCAAGAAGCAGTGTCAAACATTACTCTCCATAAAGGATGATTATTCGAACTACAACGTTGGCAAAAGACATGATTAATTTCAAGCTTTCCAGAGACAAAAAAAAGAGTTAAGTAGATCACAAACAGAACCCGCAAATAGTTAATGATAAAAAAATCGAATAACCCTATGAATTATGGTTTTGAAATATAACAGTATCATATATCAACCCCCATGTACAAAGAATCTTGATGCTTTTAAGATATGAGAATAATAAACTCTATGAAATTTTATCAAGTTGATATGTAAAAGCTAAATTAACCCAAGAAGGCCACAGAATGCATGAAGCCAAAAAAAATGGATTATAACAGTACATCTCAGCTATCTACAAAAGTCTATAGCAACAGTAGTGTGGATACTCCCATAAATACTAAGGCTACCAGTGAGGAGGGAGTTAAAGAAAAAGTGGATGATGAAGCTATCTGAATGATGAAATTGCAATTTCCTTGTGAACTGTTCTGTGTTGTTACCCCAGCCAAACCTTGAAAGTTACAGGACAGATCATCCTGATTCTGCACCTGGTAGTACATATTAAATGCATATGAAGCATTGCCATTAGCATCCAAATTGTTGCAAGAAGACCCATATCCCAGTGTTGTGCAATCCGCAAAGGTGCAAGCATAGTTTATGTTATCTGCAAGCTTGCTCAGATCTTTGGCGTTTGGATTAAACACACACCATTTTTTGGGAAGATATTCCACATTCTTTGCAGGCAATAACAACTTGTTTTGACCCTGACCAGAAAGATCAAGGGAGAATTTCGGCTGCCCATCATAACGAAAAATTCCCCAATGACGCTCAAAACTTCCTGGAGCAATGCTCTTTGCATCTTCATCAATAAGTCCAAACAAGTAAACTTCTATATATCCACCCCGCAATGGGGTGCCTTTGTTACTCCCTAGTCTTGTTAAAAGCCCATTATAAAATCTGTAAGCATTACCTGCATTGGCATTCTTGTCCCCGTCTGTCGGCCATCCCACCTCCCCTACCACAATGGTCATATCCCCGAATCCCTCTGCTTTCAAGGAAGAAACCAAGGTATCAAAATTAGCATCAAAAACATTGGTGTATTGAATCCCAGTGGTAGTGTCAACAATGGGAGTGGTTTCCCCATCAAAGAAGGCATAGTTAAAAGGGAAGTCATCATTGCCATATAGACTTAGGAAAGGGTAAATGTTTATAGTGAAAGGCGCCTTATTTTTGTTCAGGAATTGGACAATCTGGATCATCAGTTGACTAATATCGCTCCGGAACCTTCCTGCAGATGGAACAGGGTTGTCAACTGGTGAGTTGTAGACATCAGCATTTAAGGGCACAGTAGCCTTTATGGAATCTCCAACCCCGGCTTCATTTAGGGCATTTTGAACATTCTCAAGTGCTGGGAACGTGACATTCAGGAATGAACCATTGTACGATGTAAGGAAAGGCTCATTCCCAACTGCTACATATCTATGCCAAGATAGAAAAATAATAAGAAAAAATAACAGATTGTTGCAGGGCATTTTTTCAAACAAAGCCACAACCTTAAAGTAAAGCCCAAGTACACATAAATCAGGACATAGATATAAATCAAAATGCTTGAAAGTGAGAGCAAAGGTTGCCTTACTAATAACACTTGTAATCCTACACTAATTCCTTACTTCTATAACCTACTAATGCAGAAAAGAATAGAAAAGTTAAAACAAATTCCATGAGTTCTTACCAATTTGAAAAAATTATTACTAAGTTTTTGTTCCATTTTAGTAGTCTGAGTCAACTTGACTCCATGAAAGGTTATATCCAAAAGAATAGGTACCCACATTACTTATTTGAACAAATTATAAGATATTACATTACCAAAAACTCTGATTTAATAAATAGACCTTTTTAACTCTAACAAACATAAAAATATTTTGGTTAAGGTCCAGTATACTGTATGACATTTGTCTTCCAGGCCTTCTCAAAAAGAAGAAAAGAACTTAAAAATCAAGGTGGTGATCCAATACAACAAACAGATCTCTTGTAAAACTAGTTAGACATATGTGAGGTGTACAGAGCCCAGAACCATGCAAACTAACAAATTGTCAAAATAAATTTTTTGGTCTTTTGTATTTCTCATTAAATTTTTTTCTTGTTGGTAAATGGTGATCTTACTGCTCTGTTTCACAATACATATATATATATATATATCCCTTTTTCCTTTTTCAACAACCATCAGCAATTATTCAGAGGATTGGTGTTCAAGGAAGTGCATGTACTCTACAGAGCAGACAGAAAGAAACTGAAAAAAATGGACTGAAACCGACAAATCAATAAATAAACTAACTACATATCCAACAGGATTTCTAGACAAACTTATGGAAATAAAATTAAAAGACACAGCATTCAATGCACATAAGTATCATCAATTTAAAACTGCCAATGAACAAGTTCTCAAACCCTAAAAGCTCTCCAACAGAAATTTCCAGAATTAATTCAACCAATAAGAAACTCCCAAGTAGTTCTAGCTGCTTAACACCTATAATATTAGCACAGAGTTGCACCAAAAAATAGAAAAAAACATCTGTAGGACATAAATAATCTGAATCATAAATAAAACAAAGAAAATTAAGAATATGCCAGAAATTTCACAAATTGGAGCAAATAATTATCAGAAATAGTGAATAACATATAAACTGCATAAAGCCATTATGCAACAGATACAGAAAGACCAACACAAATCATAGATTCATAGCAAATAGCAATAGCAATGAAACTATAATTATAAAACCATGCAATGCAAATTCAAAAGTGTATTTCAATACAAAAGGTTTAAACAATAGGAGAAACAAAAAAAATTGACATACTTGATGTTAACTCCTCCATTGAAATTGTAGCGGGTTACATTCCTCCGGACCCATTCTTTGGCATGAGCATAGTTGGTCATGGAAGTAAGCTGATCATTGGGAATAGCAACCATGACCTCAATACCAGAGCCAGCCAAAGCGCTCATGGTAGACTGGTCTGCATCAAAAAGCTTCACCTTCTGAATCCCATTGTCCTTCAACATCTGAACCACAGTGTCAGGAGGCAACTTATGGGTTGCCATCGTTCCCCAATTCACACCAAGACCTTCAACAACACAAGAACAGAGACAGAAGCAACCCAACAGCAACACAAGCAAACCCCACTTGGGAAATCGCACCCTTCCCATCTTTTCACCTTCTTCTTCTTTTATTTTCCTAGGAAAAGGAATCAACTTCCCGGGAAAATAATACTAGGTTCCCTATGAAAAAGGCAGTGGAACAAAAATCTTATGTTAATAAAAAAAAAATAAAAAATAAAAAATAACGCTTCCACCGTTTGTAAACAGAGAGAAAAAAAGGGAAAAGGTTGCAGGTAGGTTCGGAGAATCAGCGAAAATCCAGAGATATTTATTTTCCACTATTTCAACCCACGCACGAAGATTGAGATGGTGAAATCGAGAGAATGGGGATCCAATATATGTCGAATCAAAAGGATAAAATAAATAATAATAGTAGGAAAATAATGTGTCAAAGTGTATAAAGAGTTAAAAGACCACACCTTTTGGCACCGACTATGGGTAATCGACAAAGCTGAGACTGACGTTACTGTGATGCATATATTTGTATATATGCAAGTTGCAACTATATATCAAAACCCAAAAGACCCCTTATCAAAAANNNAAAAAAAAAAAAAAAAAAAAAAAAAAAAAAAAAAAAAAATAAAAAAAAAAAAAAAAAAAAAAAAAAAAAAAAAAAAAAAAAAAAAGTGTATGTATGGAGTTATAGAAAAACAATAAGCGTTTTGCTTTTATTGGAGAGCAATATGAATGAGAATTGTACTAAGAAGAGAGAGAGAGAGAGAGAGAGAGAGAGATTGTAATGTAATGCAAACCCAAACCCCAATTTTCACACAATTTTGAACTTGGAAGCAAGGAATGTCGAATAAAATGTGAGAGCAGAGAAGAGCGACTAAAGTAAACTGATGGGCATTGCCAATGCCAATCAGTCAATCACAATAAAACGCAATGGCTCTGCCCCTAATATGCCTAATGGGAGATTTGTAAACGAGAAGGGCAAGTTTTGGACAAGAAAATCCAAAAGTTTTGCGACAAAACCACTGCGAAGGAGACAAAGAGAAACCCAATTTCTGCTTTCTGGGTTTGCGAGAGAATTTGGCTCCCAAGTCTAACGGCTAGAATTTGATTTTGAAAGAAAGAAAGCTCTAGAAAATAATAATAATAATATCTACTATCTAGGAAAGGGTTATGGGTGCGTGGTATTCAGACTTTCAGAGCAACTGAGTAAATTATTAGTAATAATGAATATATTTTGGTTTTGCTTGTTTGAACTTTGAAGCAAATAAATATTTAATAAGTAAACAAAACTTGCCAAAATACAATTATAATTTATACCAAGAAGGGAATAACAATACATGGAAAGTTGTAAGTGTTTTGTGTCTCTACGCTTTCTCTCTTTCTTTCCTCTGATTCTATTCTGATCTGGAAAGTTACCTTTTGAAACACAACAGAGTTGTCCTTTTCTGTTTTCTTTATTTTTTGTGTGTTGTTTTTCAATTCGAAATATTATTATTTAATGTGTTGGAGTAAGCAAATTAAGTATGGAATTACTGGTCAGGTTTGAGAAAAAGAAAGGAAAAAACACGTCACAGCTTTGAAAAATCTAAGAAATAGGAGATTATAAGTCGGTGATGACGTGGCCCACTTACATCTGAGTCCGACATCCCACGTTTTCCCACTAGAATGGGCGAGGCCCAATGGCCAGGGGACAAGGCCAACGTTAACCATGGAGGGTATTTCCGTCATTTTGGCGTGATCGTGAAAATGAAGTCTCCACTTTTTTAGTTTGAGATGTCGGTCATCGGCAGATTGGATCCATTTTTGGAGATTGGGAAAGAGCTTTTTTTTTTTTTGGTGAGAAGGGAAAGAGTACTGTTTTTGGGTTCGGAGTCTTTGGACCTTTTCGCATTTTTTACCAAATATGCCAAATATGCACATATGCCAAATATGCAGCAGCAGCACTACAGCTGTTGCTCTCTTTATAATTTCATTTAATGTTTACTTACTTCGTGCATTCTTTCCTTCTTTCTTTCTTGATTAGTTTCTTTTTCTCTTAATTCCTAGGACAAACTTACAAAGTGAGAAAGGATTCAAATTTCAAACAGAGGCATTATTAATTTGTTGATGCGCACCATTATCATAAAGTCATGATACTTTTTTTTCTTACACGAACAAAGTAATGACAGTTTATGGATGACAATTTTCTCACAACTTTGATACTCTAGAGTTCTACTCTATTTATCTATTTAATTTTAGGGATAATTACATATAAACCAATAATTTTAAAAAAATTACAAATTAATCAATATACTTTTTTATAATTTCATTTTAGTCATTATTAACTAAAATAAAAATAGATCAAATGCAATAGATCAATAAACATACATTATTGTGAAGATTTAGATTTGTATAAGGTTTATGTTTGACTGTTACGCTACAAAACGGATTATGGTTTAGTTCCCGAGCCTAAAAATCGAGACCTAAACTCTAAGCCATAAGCTCTAGAACCTTAATTATAAATCCTAAACTTCATTTTTATACCCCAAACTCTATTTATATACCCTAAATCAAATCAAGTGCAACGTCGCAATTTTGCGCTTATAAATAATAAAAAAAACGAAATGAGAAAAATACATGACATCAACAAGTGGAATAGGTTTAGTGACTAAAGTGGAATAAAATTTCAAAACTCAATAACCTTTATGAGAAAAGAAAATCCACATTTGTCATTATGTAATATTGAAATGTTTTATTGATTTAAATGTAATTTGCTATTAATTTTATAATAAATAATTACTAAGCCTTAATTATTAATGGGGTTAATTCCTAACCTCCATCTTTATTAGAAATAATTTAGACCTCTTTTTTTTTTTTGCTTTATTTCTTAGCTGACGCCAGCTAGTCAACAGTCAAACAAAACATGTTGACTTTTTATTTCTTATTTTCGATTATGCCCTTATCTTGTTTTTCTTTTGTCGTTTACTATGTTAGTTTTAGTCATTTTTTTTCCTTTCATATTTTTCATTACGAAAACTCAATCAGAGCTGGAGCTAGGGATTTGGGAATTTGAGATCGCGAGCTTGAGATCATCGAGCTTACGATCCTTGATTATGTTCGTTGATTGATTTTCAAATTTTAATTTTGAAGGCTAGATATATAGAGCATATTGTTTAACAAAATATATAAATGAAACATGTAATTTTCACTCTAGCCAAAATTCTCTAAGGATCATCATGGATATTGACATGTAAATTCAAATACCTGGTGAAAATTCACTATGAACTTTTCATGGTATCACTTGACCATAGTTGACTTGTAGGTCAAACCCACTCACTTTTTTTTTTGAGTAGTGAAAGTAACTGTGAGACCCCAAGAATTGTTTTCAAATTTATTTTGTACTTAATTATATTTTTGGTAATTTTCTAAAATTTTTCTAGAATTATTTTAGTTTTTTGTCAATTATTTTGATTTTTTATAATTTATTTTGGGAAGATTTAAAATTTTCAAAAAAATTCTAGAAATCAAAATAAAATTTTTGACCCCTTAGAGAGTTAATACTCACTGAGACGAGTCCGTAGGATTTTTCGATGAATTTTGAAGTTGGGATAAATAATAGGAAAAATAAAATAAATTTAACTTGGTCCCATGTAGCGCATCGTGATTGGACGGCGCCCCTAACCCAGCGACCCGTTTGACCCTTAGCCAAGCTTGTGTCTCTCTCTTTTTTGCCGCCCATTTTGAATTGTGTAAGTAGTCCAATTTTGCTATTTTGAGACCCATTAGTTTTTTAGTCCCATTTCCATATTTCTAAAGCCCATTTGATTTTTTTTTAGAAAGCTCATTCTATTTTTAAAGCCCAAAAAGCCCAACAAAAAAAACACTCTAGATCCTTTTATTTTTGGAATTAATTAATTCAAAAATAACAATACCGATATCAGATCCACTTTCATTCGACGAGCTTGTGCCACGCCATTTTTGAACCCACTTTTTAGAAGTTCATGTGCACACATGCATGTGTCATCACCTCATTGGTCGGAGGTCCATAGAATAAAAATATTTTTTTATTATATTTAGATTTTTAGAGCTGCTTCAATCAATGTTAAGTCTAACTACGAGGCTTCTTAGCCCACCACTGACTACTTATTGAAAGACTGCCGCTGTCGGGTCGAGGCGTGACATTTCTTCCATAATGCCCACATTATTTTTTGATCTAAATCTTAGCCATCCATCCTAAATCAATTCTAGTCCTTAATTCCACCATCACTCACCTATAAATACCCCCCTCATTCCATAATTTTCATTCACACCTTTTCTTAAATTTTAAGAGCTCTCTCTAGAATTCTCTCTCTTTTCTAAGTTAGAAAGCTTCTCTTTCTAGCTTCACTTTCTCTTTCTAGGATCAATAGAAAAAAAAATTTCTTTTGATCATAATTAGAGTTTTGGAGGTCTGATTGGCAAACCGTTTTCGCCTACGCACTCGTGGTGACGAGCTCTACCATCTAGGAGGTTTCTGAGCCAAAACTCTGCACAAATTAGGCTTTGACCCCAAAAGCCTTTGCTAATCTCTTAACCCTTGTTAAGGTTCTGTCAAATTTTTGTTAGATTAATCTCTTGTTAATTAAACTTTCTTTGTCATCTAAATTAGCAACTCAAGTAGTATCGAAAACTTTGCTCGTGCAAGGTTTTCGTCAGGTAATCCCTCTGACTCAGTTTATTTAAAAGTTATTTATTTAAGCTGAAACGCTGCCCAACTTTTTTTAAATAAAATCAATCTAATTAAATATTAAGGTCATATCAGTGATAAATAAACGACGTGATGACTAAGGTCAATCCACAAGCATACAGGCGTTGGGTATTGAGGCCAACGTTAACCATCAAGTGTATTTTCGTCATTTTGGTGTGATTCTGAAATGAAGTTTTTGCTTTTTTATTTTGAGATGCATGTCGGTCACCGGCTGTCACACCCCGAACCCTAGGTATGCAACATAGACACCTACTTTGAATGCCCTAAGAGATTAATACCACTAAATCAAGCATTAATCTCTCATGATATTCAAGGTGGGTTAAGCCTTTTGGGTTCAGTACCGGTTTGATCAGAAATAATAAATAGTGGAAACAAGTGAAGTAAAAATAAAACTTCTTTATAAAACCAACCTCTAATGTTACGATAATTCATTGCAACCTTGAAGAATTACATAAATTCGAAATACATAACAATCATAGAATAAAGGTTTCATAGCTACGCAAACGAAAAATCAAAGTAAATAGTTCAAAATCATCTCCAAACAATGGAGAAAAATCATTCAAAACATACTTGGTATGAGAAAACAATTAAATGACATCACCAATCAAATTCAGGAAGTTGACAAGTCTCAAGATGCTGCTCTGCTCGAGTCTCGTCCAAGTTCGTCTTTTTATCATGCTCTATCGTACCTATAAAACATCCAATAAAAAAGGAACACAAAAACAATATAAGGAATAAGCATCTCATACGATCATAGCTTCCCCTTAAGGGACCCTACCTAGTTTGAAAACCCCAAAACATTTTCAATGTAAATCATAGTGGAAATCATTTTCTTACAGATTCTCAACATCAAAATAATTAAGTTCTTCAAACCTTTCCTTTGAAATCCTTTTTCATTGGATTCTTAAATCATCCAAAACAAATTCTTCAAAACCTATCCTTTGAAATTCTCTCAAAACATTTATAACTCAGCTGTACAACAATATGACTATAAACATGCAATTTTATAGCAAATCATTGATACCTGATGATCGATACACGTTAGGTACAACTATGATCAGCTATTAAAAGAAATAGCATCCATAGTGAGAGTGTCATGGTAAACAGAAATAGGAACTCACAATTGAGATACCGTATCACTGCCACCTAATCAATCATGGGTAGCTGTTTCGCACAAACACACGTAGCCACGTGTTAGCTTGGCTAAACTCTTCATAATGTACTGATCAATTCTTTTAGAAGGTTTAGGGGCTTGAACCCAAGGTCACCGACAAGACTACCTTAACTCTCAAACCAATTATAATAAAAACATGTTATAATAATTTAAAAACATAAACACACACAAAGTTCATAGTCAGGAATGTAGGATAAATCCCCCTACTTGGAATCAAATGCTCTTCACGTATTCTTTTACATAGCATATGCATCCCTATCCATCTTGAATTCATTGTCTTCTTGTGACATCACAAAGAGATCCTTTGGTAACTGGTGTCCCTAGTGTCTAACAATACGACAACTTAGTCAAAAGTTAAGTTCAACACAATCTCGTTATGACCCATCCTTTTAGGTCACACGTCCTTAAAGACTCTAGTCCTAAGTGGACTAAACTCTATTCTTTAGGGTTTCTAAGTTTCAAGTTTTATCTTAAAGTTAAACCACTTGACTAATTGCTTTAATTCAAAGCAATTCCATAAATCAATTTAGGTTAGAATAAATCAAACCTAAGTACTACCCAAGTAATTAATTAATTAGTATTTCTCTAAAATATTTCACTAATTAATTAAACTTGAATAATACCTTAAATTCAACTTAACCTCTACCATAGGGTCAAGCTAAGCCTAACAAGTTATTAGCCTTTAATTAAATCTCCAAATAAATGTTACCACTAATCATCCTTAATTAACCAAATAAATCTCCAAAATAAACCTAGGCATGCTTAATTAATAAATAAATCCTACTTAATTCATGTAAGCATGCAACCTAATATTAAAGCCTAAGAAAATTAAATAACACATAAAATAATAAAATACTTACCATGTTGTAGACCTCCAAAGCTATACTCTATTTCTAGAAACTCCTCCTCCTTGGCAAGCTCTCCAAAGAAAAAATTTTAAACTATGAGAATTTTCTTCCCTTTTTATATGGGGAAAAATTTACAAACAGGACATATACTTTGATGGCTGTTTCATTTCAGAACATTAATTTTGATTCATGTTAATGAAGGACACATATTTTTATTTTGTGTCAATTAAGGACCCTGTTTTATCTCAACTTTGGCTCGACATTAGACCCATCAAAACTCTACCAAATTTAGCAAACTTATACTTGGTTTAAAGCTATGCATCTCCTCTTTACAACCATATAAAAATCATTTAAATTGAACATCTACAACTCCAGATAATTGGCCCAAAAGTAGGATATCCGAAACTGTCCAATCGGACCTCTGGAAAAAAATTTGGAAAATCAAACAATTTCAGGTACCCTACTTTAGGGCCAATTATCTGGAGTTGTAGAGATCCGATTTGAGTAATCTTTATATGGTTGTAAAGAGGAGATGCATATCTTTAAACCCAGTATAATTTGTCTGGATTTGGTGGAGTTTTGATGGGTCCAACGTCGGGCCAAAGTTGAGATAAAAACTGAAAAAAACATGGTCCTTAATTAACACAAAATGAAAGTATGTGTCCTTCATTAACACAAAACAAAATTAATGTCCTGAAATGAAACAACCATCAAAGTATGTGTCCTGTTTGTAAATTTTTCCCTTTTGTATGTCTCTTCTTACGGTGACCCCCAAAGAACCAAGGAGTGAGTAACTCTAACTTCACTTAGTGGTGCAAGTGAAAATGAGGTACAAGGGTCTTTATTTATAGGCACAAGAGGGCTGGATTGCAAGTTTCCAATGTGGGACAAAATGCAATAAAAATACACTAACAAGAGAGGAAAACCGAACTGGGTTAAAAGCGATATTTGTGGGTCGAAAACGGGTATTTTGTGAGACAAAATGGGTATTCAGTGGGTCAATGGGCGGGTCAAAGCGGGTCAACGTGCGGGTCAAAGTTGGTCAACGTGAAACACCCCGTACCTCGGGCCCAAAAAAATTTACAGAACATAAAACTTTTAAACTTGTTTTCTCTTTCTTTTGAGCCATGCACAACAACATAAATAAATACAATTTTACCAAAAACATTAAATCGAAAACATTGTGTGAAAACAATTAAATAAAACTCCTGAGTCTCACTGTCTCGTCTTCTCCCCACTGCTTCCTCAGCCTGCTTAACATGCAAAACAACTATAACCACATTGCACCATGTCCATGGTACACCGGGTAATTCAAACAAACAACCCGGTAAGCTCACTAGAGCTCGTATGAGTGAAATGACTTAAGCAATAATCCTCAAATAATTCTTCATTTCCCATGCTAAAAAAAATAATCCACAATAAAACTCATAATTACTCAAATCGCATAATAATTTCATCCAAGCATCAAGACAAACATAATTCCTCAAGTTCACATCATAATTCCACCAAAAATAATGATAATCATTCTGCAATTCAATTGCCTAATCATCAACTATTAGCCTCAACCTCAAATCATTTCCGTCTTAATTTAATAACCTCAGTGCATAATCACCATCACTTCCCTTCTCAAGATTCAAGCTTAAACTTTACTAAGTTCTGATACAACCGAGTTCCTACCAGCCCAAGTCCTAGCAAACTAATGCACACAAGAAATCTAGCAAACAGTTAAACTAACTAATTTCACTCACGTCGCTCTTTGAAATCCCCCAGCTTTAAAATATGTTTTTGAAACTTTTCGCAAATGATCAAAAGAAAGAAATATATCAAATATTCGTTGTAATGAACTCTTTCACAACTTATCAAATACTTACATCATCAACATAATTCCAATAGAAAGATTCTTTATAATAACTTCAACTTTGAAATTCCTTTTTGAACATAGAAAATAATGAGAAGTAATAGAAATGCTATATCTTATAAAATTTCTAGCTAAAATCTCTTTTGAGTCTTGAACTGATAGAAAATAACTAAAAATATTTTTATCTAATAAAGTTTTTAGTAAAAACATTGGCCATATAAGTACCCATTTGACGGGCTCCACATTGGTACCGTACAAGACCGTCGCACCAAGTGGACCGTCTACATAACCTTCCACCCGCACCGTCGTAACGCCGTCATGCGAGTGGACTTACAGTGTCCCTTGTACCGTCGCAACGCCGTCATACAAGTGGACACACGGTGGCCCTTGTACCGTCGAATCGCCGTCGTACAATAAGCCAAAGTGTCGTACGTGCACGTAGATTGCCCTTCCACCCGCACCGTCGCAACGCCGTCATGCGAGTGGACCTACGGTGTGCCTTGTACCGTCGAATCGTCGTCATACAAGTGGACATACAGTGGCTTTTGTACCGTCGAATCGCCGTCATACAACAAGCCAAAATGTCGTACGTGCACGTAGACTACCCCCACAGGGCGAGGCATCCTGACACACGGCCCAAAGCCTATGTGTGTGCCGTGATGGGTCCCAAAGACCTATTTGTATTTGTACCTGTGGGTGAGGGTACTTATATGGCGATTTGAAAACCGCTCTGCAACTTTCTAAAACCATTCTTGTAAATAGATAAAGTCTGCAAATGACGATTTCTTAAGCTTTTCACAAATCATCAAATCATGCAATTAATAAATCGTCTCAAAATAATATAGTTCTTTAAAACCATGAAATCAAATGTCAAGCCCAAACATTATAATTTATATGCTCATCTCATGAATCCACATAAATGAAATCTCCCGATGGTTGACGCTAAAACCAAATTTAAATATTATCTTCCGCATAAATATAATTCTCAATAGATTAAATTGGAAAAATAATCATTCGAACCATAAACCTTTTAATATCAAAATCAAATTCGCCATTTAACAAATTCCAAATAAAACTCAAGGCAACGAATAAGAGTTTAAATCATGAAACTTCATAAAAATGTTTATAAAACAAAGTCTACTCACTGTCTACTCTGAACTATACTGAAACCTTTCCAAAATTGATTCCTACTCATTACCCCTTCCTCACTTGTTTGTCATTCCTACTCACAGTCTATTGTATAATAATTGCTTAATCCTCACTTAATCCTTTAGTCTCAATCCTCGTCAATTCCTTCTCATGGTCTGAACCCTATACTTAGCTTCCTCTAACATAAAGCATCAAATCACACAAAACCGACAATTTATTAACGGTACTCTACATTAAAAGTCCGATACGTTTCACTCACAATTTAACTACGTAAAAGACCGAAATACCGTTCACGATGCCATTGCTCGGATACCAAATCCGGCAGCATAACGGCATCGGGAATGAGATTTCCCGAGCCCATGTACCTGTTAAGACCAGACAACCAACTTAAATATATATAGAATTCACAACTGGTCGTTTAATCATCCAAAACGGGCGGCTGCCACCACACACGGTGGCTACCCGGCTTTAAACAACACAGAAATTTCACAGAACTCACCAAACAACCTCCAAGGATCTCCTAGAAGTTCAATGTGGGTAAAAAGAGACAAACGGCCGCTGACCCGCCGCCACAAGTGGTGGAGGCAATGGTGGCAGCGGCGACACAATCTAAGAAAATGATTTTTCAACTAAAAATCAACCCAAATTCAACCTAGACACTTCAATTGCACGAAAAATAATTCAGAATCATTTAAATATGCTCAATTCAAGGTAAACCCGAAATGGGTACAAGCCCTAAAATTTCAAATCTTTAGATTCTCAAAATTGACACGCAATAACAAGGGGAAAAGAAAGCCCATACCTCGAAGATCATTTTTGACAACTGGACCGACGGCCAAATCTCGCCGGAAATGGCCGAAATCGGCGGCAGAAGCCGGCGGCTGGCTTGGCTTCCCGAGCTCATTGCTCCGCCGTGGGGCATCGTTAGAGCAAGAGGACACCACGGCTGAACTCGCCGTGATGAGAGGAATGAGACCCAGTGGGTCCGGTGTCGCGTCCAGGCCGGAAAAACGAGATCGCCGGCGGAGCCATCGATTTGTCTCGCGTCGATTCTCCATCTACAGTGGTCGGCCGGCGAAGGGGAGGGCTGCTGGGGGTCGGCGACGGCAGGAGAGAGTCGCCGGTGCCCGTCGTTGGTCGTTGGGTGGTCGGACGGCAAATCTACCGAGAGAGAGAAGCGGCGGAGATAAAGAGAGGAAAGACTCGGGGGGGAGAGAGAAGGAGAGAGAGAGAGAGAGAGAGAGAGACCGGGGAAGGTGGTCCACGTCTGGGGTGTTCGCCGGAGGTCGAGGTCGGCCGGGGGGGGGGTGGCCGGTGATAGCTGGGATGAGGGGTGTGCGCGCGGAGGGAGGTGCTAGAGAGAGTGTGCGGGAGAGAGAAATTAAAGGGAGAGAGAGAGAGAGTGTTGTAGAAATTTCTAGAGAGAGAGAGAAAGATCTTCCAAAAAAATCTGATTTTTTACACCTAAATTGTCAATTTTACAAAATTGCCCCTCGCTTCAAACGTCCATATCTCTCAAACCGTAACTCCGATTGACGCGTGTCGCGTGTCTATGAAATCGTGAGCTCGAGACCTATCCAATGGATCCAAAGTCAAAGTCAAAAGTCCACAACCCAAAACCTTTTTAAATTCCAAATAAATTCTCAAAATCCTTAAAATAAATATTCAAAATATTTAAAATAATTATCTGAAAAATACAGGGTCTCACATCCGGATTGGCTAAGTAGGTTATAATTGGATATAATAAATAACTAAATTCATGTGTATTTAAGGAATAACATGAAGGGTGTCTTTTAACTTAAAGGAAGAAGATGAGAAGAAGATTAATTATTTAATCCTACCATTTTTGGGGGAATTGAAAGGAATAAGTTTCCCCTTATGATTAGTCAATCTTAATACATGTTATTCCTTCAAGTTAGAAACATTTTTATTGAATACACACGAATTTTTCCATTTATCCTATCCAATCATATCATATGCATCAAACAAGTTTGTTGACAATTTTAAGTAGATTACGGATGGCAATTTTCTCACTAACTCTCATACTCCAAAGTTCTACTCTATTTATCCGGTTAAATAATTGGGTTAATTACATATAAATCAATAAAAAAATTTAAAATTACAAATTAATCAATACACTTTTTTATAATTTCATTATAGTCACTATTGACTAAAATGAAAAAACAAGAAGATAAATTACAACATGTCAATAAACATACATTACCATGCAGATCTAAATTTGTATTAGATTTATGTTTGACTGTTATGCAGTTGTTTACACCAGAAATTATGTTTGACTGTTATGCAGATCTAAAATGAAGTCTCCACTTTTTTTAGTTTGTTGAGTTCCTCTCTCCATCGGTAAGCACTATAAAGAAGAAATTATGTGTGATGTCATTGATATGGATGCGTGTCATATTCTCTTGGGTCGACCATGGCAGTTTGACGTTGATGTTACCCATAGAGGTTGAGATAATGTCTACTTGTTTGCTTGGGGTTCTCACAAGATTGCACTGGCACCAATAAGTCAGACAGGGAAGACTGAACCACCAAGAATGGAGAGTTCAAATTTTCTGGCTATTTCTAGTAGTGAACATGAACTTGTGAAAGCTGCAGAGGAGACCCATTTTATCCGTTAGTAGTTAAAGGTTTGCTGACAGCCGAGACAAAAGGGGTGACGATTCCCACAAAAGTGCACAAAGTTTTGGGTGATTTTCAAGAGTTGGTTTCTGATGACCTGCCAGATCAACTTCCTTCTATGAGAGATATACAGCACCACATTGACTTGGTGCCAGGAGCTAGTTTACCCAACCTTCCTCATTACAGGATGAGCCCGAAAGAGAATGAGATATTAAAGGAAAAGATTGAAAAGCTGTTGAAAAAAGGGTTTATTCGTGAGAGTATGAGCCCGTGTGCAGTGCCTGTTTTGTTAGTTCNAAGATTGAAGAGCTGTTGAAAAAAGGGTTTATTCGTGAGAGTATGAGCCCGTGTGCAGTGCCTGTTTTGTTAGTTCCAAAGAAGGATGGTAGCTGGCGCATGTGTGTTGATAGTAGGGCAATCAACAAGATCACTATCAAATATCGGTTCCCTATACCGCGCTTGGATGACATGTTGGATGTGCTGGATGGATCAAAGTTGTTCTCTAAGATTGATCTTCTCAGTGGCTACAACCAAATTTGGATCAAACCAGGGGATGAGTGGAAGACAGCTTTCAGAAACAAGGATGAATTGTACGAGTGGCTGGTGATGCCATTCGGCTTGTCTAATGCTCCGAGTACTTTTATGCGCCTCATGAACCAGGTTCTACGCCCTTTTACTGGTTCATTGACAGGACCGCCCCCGAGTTTTACCCAGAAACCCGAAGAGGTCCTGCGGGAATCCAAATTCAAGGAAAATCCGACCGAAAATTCGGCAGANATTCAAGGAAAATCCTACCGAAAATTCGGCAGAACCTCCCCTGAAAATGGACTAACCCAGAAATTTTAAACCTGTTAAGAAGCACTTCTAACATATCAACCACCTCTACCGCAACCAAAATAGGGTCTCAGACCCAACAATCTCACAGAAATCCAACTTAAAATTTGTATAGTGGTTATCAGAGCTCCTATCCTATTACAAGGAAATTTTATATAATAAAGTGTCGCCTACAGAGTCCGACTAGGGAGATGGACGCGAATGCCTCGACGTTATTGGCTCGACCTCCACCAAAGCCACTACCTGGGGGGACAATTTAAGACAAAACAAGAAAACGGTGAGACAACTCAGTGAGTGGACAGTTTAATGAAAACGAAAATAAAAGTAAACTTCTTGTTTCAGAAAATCTTTCAAAACCACATTTAGCACTAAGACCTCACGTTACTCTCTGAACTCCCCCAGTTTAAAAA